>OU342741.1:13964250-14450479 GCA_910589775.1 Avena eriantha | reverse complement strand
GGGGTTCCTGTTCCTCCTATGTCTCAAGGTTCGGCCCGCTAGGCGGGCCATCACAAACCACTTCTACCTCGACCTCACGCGGGAGCAGCGGATGGATCCCCATTGGGATCCCGACAACCTCGACACCCTGGAATGCCTTCTTCGCAAACCGGCGGGAAAGGGAGCTCGCCAGGTACGAGGGTGACGGCCCGCCCCCAGTGAACCACAACGAGGCTGGTCGCCGCCTGTGGTGGGCGAACCGGACTATCGCCGGTGTGATGTGCTACATCGTCATGGGAGACCATCCTCGCCTGAGGTACCCGCACTTTCACCAGCAGCATAGCCACAAGAATGGTGGTGGTGGTGAAGGCCTAGGGCGTACTGGGGTCGTCATCCGGGAGCCCCCTCCCTCGCGCGTCGTGAATCCGAGGCCGGAGGATCCATCCGTATGCTACGAGGAAGGGCTAAGGATCCATCCGCGTGCTACGAGCGATGACAATGACGATGACGATTCCGAAGACGACCCAGAAGATGTGTACTACAGGGCTAGATATGATTATGACTAATTTTTACGTTTTAATATTAATAAATGTCTGGCCACAACAAGTTGCAATACTACCTATTGAGATCGAGAAAGTTCATATCCGTATCCATATAAGAAGATCATTAAAAATAAAGGTTTAATAATATTGTACATCACCAACATGCACACATGTTAGGGTTTTCTTCTAATCCGTAACCATGGAGCATCTTCCTTATTTAACGGGATGCTTGGGTCATCTTTCACAGCGAAGGGCGGAATTTCATGAAACTTATCATAATCGTCTAACATGTCTGTCTTATCCTCCATCCCCACGATGTTTCTTTTTCCTGAAAGAACTATGTGGCGCTTTGGCTCATCGGATGCTGTATTATTTTGCTTATCTTTCCTTTTTCTCGGTTTGGTAGACATGATCTTCACATAAAAACCTGAGCCACATCATTGGCTAGGACAAATGGTTCATCTCTATACGCAAGATTGTTGAGATCCACTGTTGTCATTCCGTATTTCTTGTCTACCTCAACCCTGCCTCCTGTCAGCTTGACCCATTTGCACCGAAACAAAGGAACCTTAAAAAAAGGTCCATAGTCAAGTTCCCATATCTTCACTATGTAACCATAATATGTATCCTTTTGCCCATTCTCGTCTGTTGCATCAAATCGGACACCACTGTTTTGATTGGTGCTCTTTTTATCTTGGGCGATTGTGTAAAATGTATTCTCATTTATCTCGTACCCTTGGAAAGTCAATATAGTCGAAGATGGTGACCTGGCCAACAAGTACAACTGCTCTCTAACATTTATGTCATTCATTAGATGTGTCTGCAACCAACCACTGAAAGTCCTCATATGTTCATCTCTAATCCAGGAGCCAGGCTTTCCCGGTTGTTGGAGTGTACAATATTCTTGTGTTCCTCGATATACGGAGCCACCAAGGTGGAACTTTGCAGAACTGTGTAGCGTGCTTTTGTGAGAGAATGTCTGTCCATACATATCCTTGCTTTCTTTCCTAGCGTGCCTTTTCCACTAATTCTACCCTTATGCCGTGATTCAGGAACACCGATGGGCTTAAGGTCAGGAATAAAGTCAACACAAAACTCAATGACCTCCTCTGTTCCATATCCCTTTGAGATGCTTCCTTCTGGCCTAGCACGGTTATGAACATATTTCTTTAACACTCCCATGAACCTCTCAAAGGAGAACATATTATGTAGAAATACAGGACCAAGAATGTTAATCTCATCGACTAGGTGAACTAGGAGGCGAGTCATAATATTGAAGAAGGATGGTGGGAACACCAACTCGAAGCTGACAAGACATTGGACCACATCTTTCTGTAACCTTAGTAGACTATCTAGACTGATTACCTTCTGAGAAATTGCATTGGGAAACGCACATAGCTTCACAATGGGTACTCGAACATTTTTCGGCAGGAGTCCCCTCAATGCAATCGGAAGCAGCTGGGTCATAAGCACGTGGCACTCATGAGACTTTAGGTTTTGAAATTTTTTCTCTGCCATATTTATTATTCCTTTTATGTTCGACGAGAAACTAGACGGGACCTTGATACTGTAAAGGACTTCAAAAAAGATTTCCTTCTCTTTTTTGGTAAGAGCGTAGCTAGCAGTACCTTCAAACAGCTCTGGATGCATGCCGTCTCGGTCTTTTATACGTTGTTGGTCCTGCCGTGCTTCAGGTGTATCTTTGCTCTTCCCATACACGCCTAAGAAGCCTAGCAGCGTCACGCAAAGATTCTTTGTCAGGTGCATCACGTCAATTGCAGAGCGGACCTCTAGGACTTTCCAATAGGGTAGCTCCCAAAATATAGATTTCTTTTTCCACATGGGTGCATATCCGACATCGTCCTTCGGAACAGATTGTCTACCAGGACCCTTTCCAAAGATTACTTTTAAATCCTTCACCATGTCAAATACATCATCACCAGTACGGCGGATAGGCTTACACCGGCTGTCTGCCTCACCATTGAAATGCTTACCTTTCTTTCCTAGGATGTGCGAGAGCGGAAGAAAACGACGATTCCCTGGGTACACATTCTTCTTACATTTATCCAAATATATACTTTCAGTATCGTTTAAACAGTGTGTGCATACATTGTATCCCTTGTTTGTCTGTCCTGAAATGTTACTAAGAGCAGGCTAATCATTGATTGTTATGAACAACAACGCTCGTAGGTCAAATTCCTCCTGCTTGTTCTCATCCCACATACGTACACCTTTTCCGTGCCAGAATTGTAAGAGTTCTTGAACTAATGGCCTTAGGTACACATCAATGTTGTTGCCGGGTTGCTTCAAGCCTTGGATGAGCACTGACATCATAATAAACTTCCGCTTCATACACAACCAAGGAGGAAGGTTATAAATACACAGAGTCACATGCCAGGTACTATGACTGCAGCTCTGCTCCCCAAAAGGATTCATGCCATCTGTACTTAGACCAAACCATAAGTTCCTCGCATCACCTGCAAAGTCTGGAAACTCTCTCTCGATTTTTCTCCACTGCGACCCATCTGCGGGGTGTCTCAACATCTCGTCTTTCTTACGGTCTTCCATGTCCATCGCAACAACTTAGCATGCTCTTTGTTTCTGAATAAATGTTTCAACCGTGGTATTATAGGAGCATACCACATCACCTTGGCAGGAACCCTCTTCATGCGGCGCTCGCCCTCAACATCACCAGGGTCATCTCGTCTTATCTTATACCGCAATGCAGTACATACTGGGCATGCATCCAAATTCTCGTACTCGCCGCGGTAGAGGATGCAGTCATTAATGCATGCATGTATCTTCTGCACCTCTAATCCTAGAGGGCAGACAACCTTCTTTGCTTCGTAGGTACTGGCGGGCAGTTTGTTATCCTTTGGAAGCAACTTCTTCATTATTCTCAGCAACTTTTCAAATCCTTTGTCAGTCACACCGTTCTCTGCCTTCCATTGCAACAATTCCAGTGTGCTACCCAGTTTTTTGTGCCCATCTTCACAATTTGGGTACAACAATTTTTTGTGATCCTCTAACATCTTCTTGAACTTCAACCTCTCCCTTTCAGTTACGCATTCTTCCTGGGCATCAACAATGGCCCGACTAAGATCATCATCGGGCAGATCTGATGCCCGTTCTTCATCTTTTTCTTCATCTATGCCTTCCATTGTAGTACCATCGTATTCAGGGTAGTCGTTGTCATTCTCTTCTTCTTCGTTGTCTTCCATCATAACCCCTCTTTCTCCGTGCTTGGTCCAACAATTATAGCCGGTCATGAAACCGGACCGAAACAGGTGGCTGTGAAGGACTCTTGAGGAAGAGTATTATTTATGATTCCGACAAACACCACATGGACAAGACATAAAACCACTCCGCTTGTTTGCCTCGGCCACAAGAAGAAAAGAATGCAGGCCTTTAATGAACTCGTTAGAGAGTCGGTCAGCATACATCCATTGCCGGCTCATCTGCAATATATAATTAATTAAGTACATCAAACATAATCATAATTAATTAGTACTAATCTAAAACCAGCAACCGGGACTAAAGATATGATGAACCTTTAGTCCTGGTTGGAGGCACCAATCAGGACTAAATGTGGATGTGGAGACAACATGTCGACACTATGTCCTTAGTGGGCAGCACTAAGCCAGTAAATTAAATGCTGACACTATTTTGGGTAGGTGGCAGCATTATGCCAGCGTGAGTGTGTCGACATTATGTCATCAGTGCCCGACACTATGTTTTGCTGCTTAATCTATAAATAAGTATGCATTCTTGTGAAGAACTGTAAGATGGTGTGCGAGACTAGGGACACCACTACGGCGGAGCTTCTCGAAGATGTCTTAGGACCTCGTCCTCAGACATCTTCGAGGAGCTCGCCGTAGAGGCACTCTCTAATATGTGAAATTAGTTAGCTCCACCAGCATACTGATTTAGCTAGAGAAGATATAAACCGAAAGATGGTGTAGGAGAGCAGGGACACCACTACGGCAGAGCTTCTCGAAGATGTCTTAGGATCCCGTCCTCAGACATCTTCGAGGAGCTCGCCATAGAGGCACTCCCTAATATGTGAATTGTGATGTCTTCTTATCAAGCTTTTATGAATTAACCCTATCTTTGTTACAATTTTTTTAGTTTGTTAAACGCAGGTAGACGAAGAAGGATGTTTTGCCCAGCTAGCTAGTTAGAATGATGAACTCATGCATGTGTGTGCTTCTAAAATCAATTTTCGAGACTCTATGTGCCAAAACAAGATATATATTGATAGAATCCACATATTGTGATATTTACCTTGGAGTTCCTTACATTAATACAAGATATATAGAATCTAAACATCGATCTCATGCTATCACTGCAAAAATTACTACCAAACTAAATCCACAAATCCATCTATAAGATAGAGCATGAAATGAGCTAATATAGCAATGGGAGTTCAAAGGATGAGGTTGCTCACCTTTAGAACCTTTGGATAGATGGGGCACCACAAAATATAGACAAATCTTGAGGAAAAAAGGGCATGAACTCGAGCTTGAAGCAAGAAAGAAAGAGAGAGAGAGAGAGAGAGAGAGAGAGAGAGAGAGAGAGAGAGAGGAGAGCCACCAGGTTGAATGGTGGCTCGGGCAGGGGAAGAAAAGTTATAGCCAGACCTTTAGCCCCGGTTCGTGTCTAGAACCGGGGCTAAAGGTCCACCTTTAGCCCCGGGTCGTATAACAAACCGGGACTAAATGGTCTGGCGCTCGACCTAGCCTGTCTGAAACCCTTTAGCCCCGGTTTGTTACACGACCCGGGGCTAAAGGTCCCGTTCGAACCGGGACTAGTGTCTGCCACCCCCTGGGACCAGTTCTAGCCGTTGGACCGGGGTATTAGTCCTAGTTTGTAGCAAAACTGGGGCTAATACCCCTAGACTAAAGGTCTGTTTTCTACTAGTGGTTCAGAGCCATCTAATTTCAGCAGTGAAGGTAAATACTCGTGCTTTGCCACGGATAAATGGATACAGGCAGCCGTGGTTGCTTGCGCCGTTGGTTATCTTTGGTCTTAGTTTCTAAACCTTTTTTTTTTACCGTGCACGAGACTTTTATCCAGCACCACACAAAATTTCAACGGTGGGGGAGCTGAAAAGACACCACCACTACTAGTGTTCACTTTCCAGTGGAGGGAGCTAGGTTATTAGTGCTATCTGAAAAGGTAAGACGACCACCAATTTTGGCTGGCGATCTCTGGCTAATGGCTCTGATCAGAAAGTAAAACCGGATCGGGGTAGTAGTTAGTGGAGGTTAATGGCGCACGTCACCTCGAGGTTAATTAGTGGAAAATCTTCGGAGAAGCAAATTAAGCAGCAGGCAGTGGTAGTGGGCGTAGTGTGTGGTTTCATCATCTAGCTAGGGGCTAGCTCTACTGATGAAGCTAGGCGTAGGGGATGATCGAATGGATAGGGAGACATACCATACCACGCTCGGTTGCTCGCGAGTGACATGCGGTACGGTGTGGCGTGGCGTCGTGGCGTGGCACTCATGGCCCTAGGGCTGATCATGATCCCAGCCGAGGTGGCGAGCAGCATGCGGCGCGCCGCATGGCAAGTGCAACTGCTCCATCGACAACATGTTCGACCAACTTAAGAGCCTTTACAAGCCTAGGGTCAGAGTCAGACTGTGGTCTCTGATAGGTCTATAGAGGAATGTGGGCTTCTGCCCGCACACGTAGCAGTGCGATCTTCACCATATTACTTGCTGAATTCATACCCTATAATTCGTAGAAGTGCGACACAAACTTGCTGTATTCATGCCCTAAAAAACACTTGTTGAATTCATTTAGTTTTACATAGTCATAACACTTAAAATTCGCTGATTTGACTTATAACCGACAGACCAGGTGGGTGACTAATATATGCGTATAGGGTGAGTCGGATGCACATGCAAATATTGGTTTCTGAATTTTTAATATTTTAAAATATATTTTCGAATAATGGATACATATGCTCCCCGTGAGCCGAAAGAGGATTTCCGGGTGACTAATATATGGGTTTAGTGTGAAATGCTTGTTCAGCAAAACATCTCTTACTTTTCTTTCCTTGAGAGAATTGTTTCTCTTACTCTTAGAGACCAAGACTACCATCGGCCCACTTCGCCCTGGGACATTCCTGCACATTCCAGCCCAATACGTTATATGGAAGGCCCAAAACAAAATAGGCCCGGAAGAGAAAGAGTCCCCTTAAAATAGGTAGAAAAAAATGTTTAAAAAAAGAGGTTTAGAAAAGGAGGGAGGTGTCTAGTGGTCTCAGTATTTTAAAAGATTCAATTAATTTTTAAAGTTTGCAAATAATTTAAAAATTGACATGGATACATGCAAATGATACCTACATATTTGTAGAGTTCTGCTAGATAAATATAATACATTGTATTGTGGGCTACACAAAAATCACAAGGATCTAAAAATGCAAAAAAGAAAACTATTTTTTCTTCCGACATTTGTTTTTTTTATGCAGATGACAAATGAAAGAATATGTTTCATCTTGACCCAAGGCTTAAAATACTCATACCAACAAATTAAAACTTTTTTCGGAAGCTCGTCTGAACAGAACTCTGAGGTTAAGCTCATCAAGTACTTACAACAAGTCTTGGGGCTGGCGTTGGGGCTACGACCTTTGCAGTGCTGGCCGACCATAGAGAAGCGGTTGGTGGAGCAGGTGGAGCTAGAGTTTGCCGTTGCCGATGTTGGAGTTGCGGGCGGTAGAGCATGCATAAGAGACACCATGGATGTCACAAGGGGAGTATGAAATCCTGCGGCTATGGGAGGAGCAAAGCCAAGCAGATGGAATCTTGAAACAGGGTTGAATCCTAGTGGATGAGACATCTCGCCGCTGCACCCGGTAGGACCCCGCATCCCATCGTTGCTTCACTTATCCCGCTAGGGCTAAAAAAAACCCATCTAGAGCATAGTATGCGGCTTCCCCATGGCGTCCAAGGATGCAACGGAGGCCCGTGTCAAGAGATGTGGGCCTTGCACGAATGGCCCCGACGGTCGACGCGGCTTCGTAGTCCTGGATGGCCCCAGCGGTCGACGCGGCCCAGTGGCACGCAAGCTTGGTCCACGGTACCGGCGGGAGAGGTGGCGGAGGAGGTTAGTAGGCCATGGTCGATTATCGATGGGACGTGTGGGAAAGGAGGGTGCAGTGGCAGTGAGTCGTGACAGTACCGAGAGGAGGTGAGAAGGGAGTTAAGGGCACGTCTCCGGCGCTTACCCACACGTGCAATCGGTGTTCACTGGAGCCCGAAATGCGCTCCCCCGGGACTAACTCCACGGAAACTGTCGATTTGACAGTTCCCAACATGTCGGGCTCGGTGGTGCTCTGAGGTGCGCGCGGGTCACAAGGATCATGACGCGGAGGCAGCCCGGGCAACCAATCGGGCCGTTTTCTTCTCCCCGGGGCCTGGCCCAACGCGCCCTTATAGAGAGCTAAAAGTAAACGTTTCTGTATTTCCTAGAAACTGGGCCAAAAGATTTCCTGAAGAGAAAAGAGAGAAGTTATACCACTGACACCTCCTCCATGTCCATGGACACACCGGGTCCAGCCATCGAGCCATCTCACCACTCTTGGGTCGGAGCTCCAGCTCAGCGTCAGCCACGAGCTTCTTTGGCAGACGCATTGTCAGACGTTCAATGTAAGTGGGAGCCAGAGGCAGAGGGAGTCGCTGGTGCGTCGTCAGGAAGAGCGCCGTAAATGGGAGCCAGAGGGAGTCGCTGGGATCGCAATGAATCAGACGCAGCTCGGCTCCAGCGTTGTCACTGGCCTCCCGGACGGACCGCCTCCCCCCGCCGTATAGCCCACGAGCGCACAATCATTCGCCTACGCACGCCGCCGGAGTAATAAAGAAGAAAAAAGACGCAGGTTCAGCAGCAACAGCAAGCACCACTCGCCTCATCAGCTCTGCGCACGCACTCATCACTCATCACTCATCACCACCAACGGCACCCTCTCACTCTCGATCTATTTCTTCTCCCACAACAGGAGGCGATCGAGCAGCATGTGGATCATGAACACCATCTCGATCGAGCAGCACGCGGATATGATACGACAGCCTGACTGTCATGTACTGTATGTATGTATGTATGCATCATCACTGCTGATAACTGATGTTAGCTCTGCTACAGTGCTACCGGTGTTTCTTAAGCTCCTTCTCCACCAACAAAAAAAAATGGGAAAAGAAACAAGACTTTCCTAACTATGGAACGTAGTATCACTGAACCTCCCGCCTACCCCAGGAAGTTCTTCTGTTTCCTTGAACGACGACGGCGGCTACGCTTCCGGTCTATTGATGGCGAGCGTGAAGTATATCAGAATCATCGTTCCGACGCTCGACCTGTGGCAGAAAGAGGCGAACAGATTAGAGAGAGGCCACGAGTGATGCAAACGACAGCGGAGGAAACGACGATATATGACCTGCCCTAAAAAATAATCGACAATATATGGCCCATGAAATGCTTACTGCTGTTGTATTTACAAAGTAACCAGCCTGCTGCCGGGAAATGCATTCAGACTATAACCCAGGTAATTTGACAGGCTAGTACTGTCGAACCTAAGTGCAGTAGACCACAATGACAAGTACACTACCGAACGATCAGCAAGTGGAGTTGGTGTCTTTAATGTGGACAAATGCAATTCCAGAAGCTGGACCAGCGAGGGGATCAGTTATAGTCAGGTATCACACACACAGTTACCCGGTTCACCACAACAGCCCACATACTGGATTCCTCGACCATGGTACGGTCAGTATGTCGTTGCCTGGAGAGTACTTGTTGCATGCTACCTCTAAGATAGTAAGACTTTGGTAATGATAAGCTCAGATCAACAAGAGCAGAAAAAACTTGGCAAAACAGAATGAAAAATCAAGAAGGTGGGGCACCTACAGAGTTGCAAAGAAGAGCAGAATTCTCCGTGGATGATACGAGGTGAGCCGATTAAACCTTTTGCCCCTCCCTTCGGCGGAGTCAGCTAGAACAGGCATGGAGGCAGTATATTGTGGAGCAACCAGAGTTTTATTCTGCGCTAGCGGCAACTTAAGCTGCTCCAACTGAGACGGCACAACTGCAGTGAAGGGAATTCGAAGAAATATAAACACCAACAGTTCAGTAGCCATTATACTGTCCAATGCCAGCTACCGTAGTGCGGTACGAGGAAAGAAAACCACAGTGTTCCGATTCAGAAAATACTGTGTAAATATTACGCTTAAAGAAGATGTACTGTTCAAATTCAGTAAACGAAATTCAAAGAAATATAAACAGCAGTAGTTCAGTAGTTATTACTGTCGAGCTCCAAAAAAAAGTAGTGCGGTACAAGAAAAAAAAAACTATAGTGTTCCGGTTCAAAAATTAACTGTGTAAATATATGCTTAAAGCAGTATACACAGATTTGTTTCCCAACAATAAACTAGAAGTAATACAATTTATGTATCCCAATAGTATACCAGCTAACTATAAATCTGCAAAACGAATTTCAGTAAACTCTCCATCCCTCAAATATTTTTTCCAGAAAACTCTCTCCCTTCAGAATTCTACTTCAGAAATTTGGACATTTTGTCTCTTTTTCTGATCTAGATACAGTTCAGGCTGTTGCTCAAAATACATATGCGGGAGTAGAATCTAAGAGGTCTTGCAAAACAAATTATATCTTACAGAAGAATAAATAATTCATTTGAAGTATCTATACTGTATAACCAATTAATGCAAAATTGAATATATATAGAATAGTTCCTTAGAAAATAGGGGAAGAAAGAAAAAAGGGCACTATGACCTTTAATGATAAGATTTTTTGCCAAGTCATCTGGCTCCTGCTCTTCGCCGCCCTTCCTCTCAGTGCGATTTGGACCCTTACGGGACAGGGCTCTCTGCAGGAGAAAAACTGGCAGGTTAAGACACATTCGAGTAACTGCTGTATCCTCATGTTTATTATGTAAACTAGAGGACACACCGTCATCTTTGGACTTCCAGTGCAGCATTTATCAGGTTGCTGAGGCAGGCTCTCAATATCCAACACCACATTAGCTGTCCTGTCCATTGCTTGTGATTTGGCTCTGCAACAGAACTCCAATCAATGAGCATGTACCAAATCTCATTTTATTGAACATAACAGCTTGAAGCACACAGGAAGTAACCCAGCAACCGATATGATTACAGTGTTGTATCATCTAACACTGCACTAAATGGAGGAGTGCACTAACACGTCCGACCTACTGCTATCAGTACAGTTTCCACTAGCCATGATAAGACACCATTTATTTGGAAAAGCACCTCCAGCATAAATTCATCAAGGCACCAGGCCCATGGCACTGCCGTACTGGGCAAACGTGGTTTCTAAAAAAAATACTTTCTGATCTACCAGCTATGAAAGCAAGCCAAATTGATTAACTAGGACCCTCTCTCATATAGCTCCAACCATTATGCAATGCATGTGCTACCCTTTGTTGTTTATTATACCATCTTCCCGGTCGAATCCATTTTTCATACTGAAGAAATGTACATCAATAGCCTAATTCAAAACAAAGCTGCACCAATAAAACGCAAAAATTGTTCCTACTGAACCAGCAGGAAAAATGCTGTAAATTAATGCGCTAAGTACGACATTAATCAGCTTCGCACCTTTTCTTTTCTAGAAGTAAAAATAGCAAAAAATAATTACTAGCAAACAGATGTATTGCGCGACCACTGCTAACCTGCAGTAAATCACCGTCCAAAAAAGCTAGCACGACGCCAGCTACAAGGCATGAAAAAGAAGCAAACAATAAATGAGCGAAACCTGAGTTTAATCTAAAGGGAAAGAGCAAACGGGCAAGAACCAGAGGCACCAACCGCTGAGTATTACTCTACACTTCACCACCAACCTACAGATAAGGGCTACATCATGCTTGCTTGCGAAACCTACGTTTCTCCAACCGTGCAACATCTCCAGCATACAGGACAAGCGCATACATGCCTAAGCGTAGGACAAGATTCCACAATTGACACATGCTTTCATGTTAATCAAGACTATTTGGAACAGACAACTCTTGGCTCATTGCAGCCACTGGGAACAAGGTTTGTCTAACATGATGGCGAAAGTGACAGGGAGTGGGTCAGATCTGAGGGCAACCTTTTCCACTGATGACTCTTGTTTTGTGCAGTAGTAGTCTGCTGGAGATGATGGGATGTGGACGGGTAATGGGTCTTCTCCAGCTCACTGCGCGCAGGATGGTTGCGTTCCAAATTAACCTGCGGAGAGTGTGTCATGGAGGTTTAATGTCACTGATTTTCGCAAGAATCTACTAGTTGGGGAGAAAAGGAGCCTTGACAGCAACCGAACAACAAGAACATAGATGGAGAACCTGGAACTAGAGAGTTATTGCAGACAGACAGCAAACCTGACGAAAATGCAGAAAATCTGACGAAAATGCAGTTCAGCAAAATTCAGAAGGAGATAAAAAAAAAAGGAACCCCAACTCCATTTTTCATAGCGCAGAGAGGAAAACATGTGTCAACTAATTTCTACACCTAACAACGAAGCAGCAGCAGCAGCAGCAGCGGGGGGCGATACGTCCAAGAAGCCGTTTCAAATGCGGTCGTCTTCCCCGATCAACGGCAGGTGATGACGACACCGGCCACCTACTACTACCGAGACGATAGAAATGGTGCTTAATTAAACCGCAGCGCAATTTTCGCAAGTCTTCTGTAGACTTAAATAAAATCCGCTTCTTGCCAAGAACCCCTCCGCGGGTCCCGCCTACTCTGTGAAAGACTCGGACGGGAAGATCACGAGTCGTGGCAAGCTCTGGCACTCGCCGCTCGCTGCAGCAGATGCTTGAATCGATCCGTGGAGCGGTCTGGGAACGACGAAGGCGGCGGGGCGCGGACAGTTAAAACTTAAACGCATTTTATTACTAGCACTCCATCTCTGTGAGATTCATAAGAAACGAAAGGAAACGCAGGCAGGCAGGCAGGCAGAAAGTGCAGTACAGTTTAGGGAGAAATTAGAAGAGATTGCGGCGGTGGAGAAGAACAGAGCAGGCGCCCACGTACCAGGTTGGTTGGTGCCTCGCTTCTTCGCTGGCTACTGGAATAATCTGCGGAAGATGGATGGAGGTCTTCTTCGGATCGGATGACGCAGTTTGGAGGAAGGAGAAGCAGAGAGTAGGGGTAATGGCTGACGAGCGAGCTCTGTGTGTGAGAGAAAGAGAGAGAAAGAGAGAGAGAGCGGGTTGGGAAGTGGAAACTGCGACGGTGATCGAAAGGGGGAAAAGGCTGGAGCGGTTCCGGTTTGGTGTAGCACACGAGGCGCTGGGCTCTCTGACATCTCTGGGGCTCTGGGCCCAGGCCCGTCCGCGCACGTACACCCGGTCCACCGACGAGATGCACATGCGGACACGCCCCAGTCCCCACTCCCCAGCCGCCTGCGGCTTGCGGAGACGTGGGCAGGGTCCAGGCGCGCGTCCAGACGGAGCGAGCTGTGGGCCCGGCACGGTCGCGGCGTCCGAGGCGGTGGCAGCGAGCAACGACGGTCAGCAGCACAGCACAGCGCAGCAAGCAGCGAATAGCGGCGTGGCGCTCCCGGCGCGCGCGTGTCGATCCTGTTCACGCCAGCCACCGCTTCCTGCCTGCCCGCGACTGTTCGCGCTGTTGCGTAGTAGCCTGGAACGCGGGGCCCACGCGCGGCGTCACGTGGGAGCTCGGACGTGTGTGGGCGCTCGCGCCTCGCGGCGTCTCACAGGCGGCGCCACGGCTACCGGTCGTATGAGGCCGGCCGTTTTTTCCTTGTCTCTCGTAGTGCCGTCGCACCCGTAACATGGCTCGTGCCGTAATGTTTCTTAACTCCAAATCCAGTCCACGTCACTTACATAGAGCAAAATATACTGCTTATTTAAATTGGTATTTTACATGTCGGTATAGCTTCCCGTGATTTTGGTCAAAGTTAGACTAGTTTGGCTTAGATCTACTCCTAGAACTTCCATTAATTGTTAGTGTTCTATCGAAAAAATAGACAAATTTTAGCCATACTGTACCAAGTCGTAAGTATAAGTTATATACTATGTAGGAAATTATATGTAATTTTTGTATAAGATTAATTACCGAATCAATATAACGTAACATATGCGGCAAATACGCGAGTAGATCTGTAAATCTAGCAAGAACTAGTACAACAACAAGTAAAATATCACATACATATTAATCGGGAAAATCATTATCGCTGTAGCACCATGGGCATTGTTGTTCTCGCCCATACCGTTGTCGTGGTAGTCGGTCACAGGATCCATAGAGGAAGAAGCCGAGCCGTTGACTTGGATGCAGATGAACCGAAGCGAAAAGTAGACGCTATCCAAAAACCCTATCGCCAGTCTGTCAATGCAGAATCTCAACGAACGGGGCTTCGAAGACCTGCTCTCCTAGATGACCATGCATACAGTCGCCTGGATGGGATGCCTAGCATCACAAACAAAGAAACAAGGGTGAGAGCCAGAGAAAGACCAGGTAACCTCTAGATATGTCTATCTCTCTATATATGTTGGGAGGTGAGCCGACCGAGCCACCACACGGTGGAAGACGAGGTCATGTGTCGAACATGCACACGCTTGTTGACATGTATCCAAACAATTGGTGCACCGTGCAAAATAAATTGGTTTTCATAGTATGAGTTTCTAACTCAAACTCGATTCACGAAACGTGTCAGACGTGTAAGGCTAGACGGGAAACGGATGAGGAGTGTGCTTCGACTCCTTATCTTCTCACTCACTTAGTTTTTTTTTTCTAAATGGGGAACTGAGCCCCGACCTCTGCATCGAAACGATGCACACAGCCAATATTTATTATCAGAACCACAATGTTTGGCGAAAGCCATTACAAAGATCATACAAACCGGAACCACCAAGACAAAACACCGAGCAAAAACGATAACCATATCGCCAGCTCCCCAACGAGATTTATCAAACACCTATCTACGTGTTTCGACCCCGCCCAAAGTCACTCACACTATTGCCACTCGACAAGAGAAGCTGGAGCGCCTTGGCGCGGCGGCTCGAACTCAAGCAGAAGGAGTCCTAGAACCACACAACATATCCACGGAGCGACGCACACGCTCCGGATGTCGCCACCTTCACTATCTTCTGCCAAACATCTTCAGTGTGTAGATCGATGTGCCGACTCATGCCACAACAGCCACCGACACCACCGCGGTGCCAAGCAGCACCACCCCCGCGCGCTAGCCGCTCCACCTCTCCTGCCACTTCCATCCAACGCTGCTCCACAGGCGATGCTCCTAGGAGAGAAAACGATACCGACACCACGGCACCGCCATCGCCCGACCCGAAGATCTTATGGTTTCCCCCGGAGCAGCACGAATAAGGTTGACACAAGGTGCACGGCGATGCCTTCATCAAGGTAACGACATGGTAACGTCGCCATCGCCTGCCAATGGCTCGGTTTTCACCGGCACCTAGGTCTTCCTGCCTCGCTGCTGGGACTAGCAGACGGATCGCAAGATCTGCCAATCCAGCCGCAGGCCGGCCACCTCCGATGGAGAAGATGCCCACCTCCACCAAACCCAGGGCCTCCACCCCAGGCGCCATCATGATGCGAAGAAGGCCGCAGAAAACCTCCGGACGACACCGGCCGACGTCGAGGAGAGACATCATCGATCTAGGAAAACCTAGATCTCGACACCCTTCGCCGCCTAAGGACCGCCGCCGTCAGAGCACTAGCCGCCGCTCACCCGCCATCGTTGCTGAAGATCCGCTAGAGCACCGCCACCGAAGCCTGGATCTCGAGCCGCAGGGAAACCGCCGCCGCCGCGTCCGCGGGCCTTTGCCCGACGACGCCTATGGCGACGGCGGCGCCAGGGAGAGTAGGGGCGCGGGAAGGTCGGGGGTCGAAAGAGGAGGGGCACCCCGGGGGCGGCGGCGGCGCCGCCTCGGGGGTTGGGGGAGTCAGGCAAAAAAGTCGAAATAGGGTACTCTAGTGAAACAACTAACCTTATAATCTGCTCCAACTCTCTCCCAACTAGCATTGTGGGACTAAATTAGCGTCATCTTCCTTTGTGTATCGAGGCGGATTCTTTGTTGCGTTGAGGTAGCGTTAGGTTGGCGGGTGACAATGTGCCGAGCCAAAAAAATGCCGCCTAAAAACTTTTCCGATACAATTATCCCTGACGGCTATTTTTGTCACGCTAGTGCGAGCGTGGCGACTAGGCGTGTGCCTTGGCATTTATAAGTGACAAGGCTCAGGATACGTGTTGGTACTAGGGTTCCATAGGATACCTTTTGGGTGGAGCTTATAAGGCATACTTGTCGGCCTTTCAAGAGCTTCCTTGGGGGCTTCAATTTTTTGGGCACCTCCCCATGCCAGGGTTCCGGGTGAAAACCATTAACTTTCGGTCCCGGGGACAGCGGCGCCTAGCATCATCGCGGAGCTGAGGACACCTTTGGTCAACTTTGGTCATGTCTCGTTGTCATCAGCGGGCCAGCTTAGATCTTATCTTGAAGCTGTTCGGTGATGGCATAGAGCGGTGTCGACAATGGCCTATCATTTACACATGGCATTGTCATCATCGCTCCTGGTCCTCGTTGTTCGCTGGCAAGATTGACGCTGCACAGTCCGGAGCGAGAGGATAAGCGGACCTCTCCGGCAACAGCTTGGTCAGTTTGGTGCGACGATGTTCGGTGGTTTCACAAGGAGACATGGTGGCCTCTCAGTTCTTCTTGTGGAGTGTAGCTACTCATTTTTTTTCTCTTTGTATCTTTGCTTTGGAAGAGGGTTCCCTCATCTGTTTGTATCGTTTCGGTCGTGTGACTTTATTTATAAGACGGGTGAAAGGCTGTTTCGAGAGGTATGGATCATTACTACCGTCTATATATACATCTTATAAGCCGCTGTCTGGGATTGATCACTTTATCAAAAACCAAACGTGCGTTGTGTAAGCACTCTCGATATAGTAAAGTTTTGTTGGTTTTTTCCTCTATCATTGGAGAATATTTTCCGCTTTATGTCACTTGCGGGTTGGAAAGTTCTTCGCTCTTTTGCCTGCCGCGTTTTGTAACAGCCTCAATCCTCGCGGGCTTCAATATTTAAACATGAATATTTAGGGATTGATCCAGATTTGATCCTTTTACAGAACCTGCGTGGCGTCAGAACTGAGAGAGCACCAGATTTACGCTGCCTCTCGCGAACGAATCTGGACACGGACGTAGGAGGGCTCACATCACATCGCAGCACATGCATGAGCAGTTTGAACACACGTTTGACCGACCGAGGGAATGCAGTAGCAGGCTAGCAGCTAGCGGCATGTATTTTGGATCATCTGAAGGGGACAGGCAGGTGTCTTGTATCCATACCATACCACTCCATACGATGGCATGATCGAGAAGTCTGCGTGCCCTAGGAAAATGCCAAGGATGGGGCGAGCCCGTGAGCCTGCCAAGTACTCGATGGCTCAATCAATCGGGAAACCTTGGACCCAACCTTAACACGTAGGGGGTGATCGACGCCGCATAAGCCAAGAAAAACATGGATGTTCACGGAGAGCATAAGAAACTGATTAATTTGCACATGCATGCACGTAGCTGCCCTTTTTTTTAGCTGCCCTTGTCTTTGGTCCAAACGGCCGGCCGACGTCTTCTTCCTCGATAGATCTTGTACGGAGTAGTAGTGATTTTTTTTTGAACAACAGAGTAAGATGAAAATACTGCTTCAGACCAAATCTCACCAGTGTGACACCTGACCGCTTTTCCATACGTACTTCGGAAGCCGAAGGAAACACTAGTAGCACCGGATATATAGATCTGCTAGAATTGCTATTCTAGCACTCATTTTTATCATTTTGTGCCAACACATGGTCCTGTCTTACCTTGAGGATTCTTCCTCTACTTAGTAATATGCATACAGTCTAGCAATATCCCAAAAACCGTAGTTCTTCTTCTTGTCCCGCTTGCAAACCGTCTGAGGTTACTAGAGTGGACTTGACTTGTTGGCCAAGATAGGCATAGCCTCTTAATGAACTTCAACGCGACCATGTCCTACGTCAAGTTCTTTTATGTGATGATACCTTTGAAAATTGCTATATATGATTTTTCGTATCCAACTAATGATCAACATCAATCAGAAAAATAGATCTCAACATGGGCTAGTTGAAAAATAACGTGTATGCTTCTCAACTTACTAGTTAAAGATCATTTGACTCCTCAATACATTTGCGAACAAGATTATCTGGTCTGCTCATAGTTGCATTTTATGGTTGAATTCTAAAATCAAGGTGCCATATTTTCTCTTCAAAGGTGGAAGCTCACATTTTTCATGTCATCGTGATGTCTGGAATTCCTCATTCATGTGAGTGGAAATTATTTTGTCGTATTTTAGTTCTACTTAACAATACTGAAAATAACAATTTTTTATATAAAAAACCGGGTAAAGAAATTAAGTCATTAAAGACAAAAAATGAGGGAAATAATATGTGCCTTATGTATATTCAGATAATGTTGTTCTCATGGTAAATAGTAAGCAAACACAAATCAAAATGTTATTCATTAATGTAGAAACACATCAAGAGTAAAGAACAAAAATGAAACTGATGAGACCAGACTTAAATTATTTCTAGGAAAAAGTCATAATGAATTCCACAACATTGTAAAATCATTTTGGAAATTTTATCCCTTCACATTTATTCAAGGTGAAACCTGTTTCCCTTTATCACACGATCTCTAACAACATAATGTCAAATTTAGGAATTAATACAATCATTTAACCTCACCTTATGGTGCATCGTGATGTTAAATGTTGGCCTCCTCCTTTAAGACAAATATTGAGCAATACATTCAGGAATCCGTCGTTATGGTCACATTTTGCTATTTTCCTATTATATCATCTTTGAATCTACATAGAGCAATACATTTATCAAATCTAGAGTGCATTGGTCCACATGAAGTCGTGATGTGATTTATGTTTTATTAGCCCATGAATAGTAATATCCTGACAACACCTAATGATAATTTGTTTTAACCATAACGTGTCATTATGATAAAATCATGCTACTCTCCTTATACATGGTTCTCTGCATGCTACCCCTAAACATTTTGGCATTTATATTCTTGAAATGGTAAGTCGACATGGTCACCCATTTATCTGCTTGTTGACTGAAAGGTCTCACAAGCTTCTAGCGTGGAAATATCTGGTAGAGGTAGTAAGCATAACTACATATTAAACATTCTATATTATGTCATTTTCTTACATTATTAAATCACAGAAAGATATAGTACAACACAATGCTTGAGAACATATATTTGTGCATGAGTAAGTTTCTAATACATACACCAAAATATCTCAAGAAATAGTTCTAGAGCATATGAATGTGTTAACTACAATATTCTACAAATGTTTGAGCAACAAGTCTATGTACCTTCAAAAGAAAAATATTGATGCCTACCTTACAAAAGCGTTGCGGCGTATAGAAATCAACAGTAGAGATTCTCGAAGGACCTAACTAGGGGAGGTCAATTGGCCCATTTACTAGTCATGTCTTGTACAAATTCAATGGGTTGTAAGGCAGAGGCTTCGCTATTGGGGATATACCAAATTAGTATACCCACAACATGGACTTGTTCCGGCATACCCGGGTGGCTCACTAGTGGTGAAGCCTTTGTATCACCAATGTGGTGACCCAACATACAACTGCATGATGTTTTTTTGGCGCAACTAGCAGAAGCTCTGCCTTTTCTATTAGTAGAAGAGAATTGGTCAGTTTAAAGGGAAACTGGCCGAGAACCGATACAAACACACACATGTCCGGTTTATAAGGGAAACCAGACAACAAAAACCAACACGACACTGTTTTTCCTGAAAAACGGGCGAAAACCTCACACTTGGCCGCACTACCTGGCTCAACTAGGTCTGGAGCGCCGACGACGACACCAGCACGACGGCAACGGTTCGCACTCCGAATACCTGGTCCATGTCCCTAGAAAGGAAGTCAGAGCCGAAGGGAACGGCTAGGCCTTTCAAGCTTCATGGCAAGAGGCAGGCTGCAGTGAACAAACCAGCGGCACTCGCGCACCGACAGGACCCGAGGATGTCGACTCAACCATGGTACTAGCAACCCCCGAGAGTGGCGTCCAACCCTCTAAAAATTGACGCCTCCAAGGAGGTCACGACGTCCAAAGACGTCGCCGTCAACCAATCCGGGAAGCCAGATTTGGGCTTTCTCCCCAGAGTGATGGACGGATGGGTGTTGGGACTCCACAACAACGCCCTCAAGAGGGAAGACGGCGCCCTCAGTTGCCGCCGTTGTCGGCATCGACGTAGTCGAGCTGGACTTTCATCCGGAGACCCTCCACCACCTCCATGGGCCGTCACGAAGACAACCCATGCCGCCGGACAAGCACGACCAACGGCAATTGACAAGACGCCCACGCCAACAGAGGCAACCCCCGCCGCCCACACGACCAAGGAGAAGCCTCACCAACAACAAGCTCCCGGAGCCGCCGCTCCGGCATCCACGCTTAGCACCACGTGATAGGGCCACAGAAGTAGCCACATGGTGTTGGACCAACCCTCCATGGCGCCATAGCCTCCCATGCCACGCCGGAGTAGAGGAAGACCACCACAACCCAAGGCCGCCTCCCTGGCACCCGCATGCCCGCAAGCCGGTAGGGCACCCCCACCGCACCTGCACCAACTCCACGAGCCCTACCCCCCCCCCCCCCCCCCGCCGCCACCCACGCAGCCAGAGGGGAAAAACACGCACCGCCATGTCTCGGGGCCGTCGCACCGGCTTCCGAAGGCAAGCAACCGCCGCCAGGGCAGAGCAGCAGCACGGGAGAGGAGCGGCCCGCTAGGCCCATCTGAGCCCAGATCAGGCCCTAGCCGCACACGACTCCTGCACTAGCGCCGAGAGCTGCCGCCTTCCCCTGCCGCCGGGAGCCCCCCGCACGAGCTGCCGAAGCCCGCTCACCGCTAGAAAACATCCTTCCTAGTGCCGAGGACCGACCGCACGTGACGCCACTTGTGCGACGCCGACTAGGCCACGCGTCCACCGCGAGCTCGCTCCCATCCACCTTCAGGGGCGGGACCGCCGCCACCACAGCGAGGCCAGCGGCAGCGGCGGGGATGGGGAAGTGGGCAGGGGGCAGGCGGCGGGGTGCTGGGTTCCCCTCGAGCCGCCCGGTCTGGACAACACGAGGGCCTTTGTCAAGGAATTTTTCTAGAATACGACTACATGATTTAGTACACTATAGTCGTTGATATAACACCAATGAAACACCGTTCACTAGTATTACATCCCTCGGAGTGCTACAATAGAAATACAGCAGGTCCAAGACATGACTATAGATTAAAACTCGACTCTTTACAAAAAGATCCAGTGACACTCTAGGTTAAAGAGAGAGAAAGAAATTTCTACCAAAGAAGAACCAAAATTAATAACTCTGAGCTATCTAGCTAATAAGATTAGCATCTAAACTATTTGGCTTGCAATTGCTACTAATGCAATGCTCTACAGAAGTAGGTTTTATGGCTAGAGTATCTACTCCTATCTAATCAGAACTTCGTCTTCACTTCAATTGATGTATATGTTGACTTCATTGACTTTATTGAAGAACTTGAGTTGTCGATGATGGTTTCTTGAGTAGAAATCGATGTTGACATCGTCTTCAATGGTTTAGAACCTAGCAAGGGTTAATAAGGTACGATTGAGTACGAGCGTACTCAGCAAGTTCACTAAAAAGGAGTCTATGATGCACTATCTCTACAGCCATAGACCAATGGTCGTAGGAAATGCAGGTTTTCGTAAACATTTTTTCAAGGTTGCTTTTATTCTGGAAACTATGTCTGATAGTCTTCACAGGCTGACTAGAACCTTCATGGGGTTCCTTTCCTGTCACGTTTGTAGCTCCTTCTGGAACAGGGAGTAACATATCACAGTTCTTACACTCTACAGAGGTGCGTTACTTTACCCATGAGAGATCAAATCCTTGTTGCACAACCGGGCAGCTTACCCGTCCACACTTCCTTTGGTGTGGGGCCCAATAGATGATCCAATGAAACACGTATGTTTGCACGATCCTTCGGGGCCGACTACACCTCCGTTAAGCCCCCTTTCAGGCAGGATATAATCATGATGAGTTCCTGAAGACTCTATGAGCTGGTGATGCCCCTGGCAAGTTCCATATAGATCCGGCTCTACCTTCGGCAGCCACTCATAGATAATCTAGACACCAAAATCGTGGGGCGTAAGGGTGCCCACCTATATGCTGGATCCACACAAGGAATCACAACATCACGTTAAGGTCGCCTTGCCATACATATGAAAGGAAAAGGATACAGCTAACTTCTCTGTCCCATTCCAAATCTCATGGTTAATGCGTAATATAAGGCGCTAGAATCACTGGCGATATTGGTTGTTAAGTCCTAGATATTATATTCCTTTACCACTAGAACTGTATCAGTAGATTATTACCATTTGGTAAATAATCCATAATCATATTATTATGAAAATATTATTTTATGTCCCTTTTGAAATGCAGGTGATGACAACATTCGAGTTACAAGCATTTGATAGAAAATAACCAAAGGACATGAGCAAGTTGTGAACTTGCCTTTTGTGATTGCAAGATTATGCACTCATGGTCTTCAAGATACTAGAAGATCCAAATTTTGTAAACAACATCATTGGTCCGGTAAGGACTAATGTTTAAAGAAGCAAGATGCAATTATGCATAAGTAATGTAATGCAATTTGATAAACGCGAATTCCCAGAATAACCGTATCAAATCTAGGATTTGGAAACTAGGAATGGTTTCTTTAGAATGTGTTTCACTTTTATATTAGCTTCATATTCGTGCTTCTTATTAAGGCTTGTGAGAGTGTGTGAAACAATATGTAAATATAACAAGTGGCATGTAATACTAAAGCACTCGAATGGGGCATGGTATTTAAAAGATTTCTTAAGCAAGATTACTAATTAATTAGAGATTTTAAAGAAGTGTTTAACATGCAAAGTATAAAAGTGAAGTATAATAATATTCTAAGAT
Source organism: Avena eriantha (assembly GCA_910589775.1). NCBI lineage: Eukaryota > Viridiplantae > Streptophyta > Magnoliopsida > Poales > Poaceae > Avena > Avena eriantha. The sequence continues at coordinate 14,427,933 of OU342741.1, read as the reverse complement.
TGAGATAAATTGTTACTTGGTAGTTATGATGGATGATGGTGTAATAGGTTGTTAAGAATGAAAGAGTTTATCTATAAAGTTGTTGTTTGACGTCGCAAAACGAATAACTTTTGAAGAAAAGATTTTTTGTTAGAGTTGAAACAACCTTTGTGGTAAATCAAAATGTGATCGATATTGTTTGCGCTTATTCGATAAGCGTGGATTTGAGGTGCCTTATGACTTAATTTGGAAGAGACAAAAGTTAACTATAAAAACATAAATATTCTTTAGGCATTATGCATGATTTGGTGTACCAAATTTAACTTTAAAACATAAGTAGATCTAGGGTGTGATGTGTTTAAAAATAGTAATAAGTTTTAAACCTTGTAATAAGCATGTTTAAGGGTATAATATTATTCACTTTCAGTTTAAGTGAATGATGAGTTTAAATATGACTTGTTATTATGAATATAAGTTATATTTTATAGAAAGTAAATTTAGATGATTTTTAATAATCTATTAAAGTTTGAAATCATGAATAGTTAAGAGATAAGTAACATTCACTTTTATTATAAGTGAATGGTGATTAAAATTTACTTAAATTGTTGGTTTATCTTGGAGTTATGGTTTTAAAGAGTTTTCTAAATGTTAATAGTTTACTTTTAAGTATTAATATAGACTTAAGTTATGGTTTTGTAAGTAGTATTTAAATGTACAGGATTTAGGGTTTTATATGAAATTGTGATTATTTCTTATTTAAGAATGTTCTTAAAGAATTTACCAACTAGATAATAAATAAGGATTTATTTCTTAGTAACCTTAAAATGTGTTGGTAATATAATTAGTATTTTTCTAGTAAAACATACTTACTTAAGATCTTAGAAGTGAATTTTATTTAATTTTAGATGTTATTCTTATTTTTATAAATTTCCACAAAGTATTATATATCTTTAAATATTTGCTTCAAGTTTTATTTGTAAAAAATTAAGTCACTATTTTTTATCAAATAGTAGTTTTATTCTCATATGCAAAAATGATTTTTATTCATTTTTAGGACTATTTCTTAATTTATGAAATTTCACTTAGGATTTAAGGGTGTTAATATTTATTTGCATTTTATTAAACTTAAATAAGTAAAACTATTTTTCTTAGGTAGATATTATTTTTGTGGTCTTATTGATATGTTAAATATATTTTTAGGACTTTTTTATATTTTTCTAGGATGGAAATAAACTTAGGGTATTTTGGGTAATTTGTATTTTATTTCTTACTTATATATATATATATCTTATCATATTTAACCTGGGCTGTTTGGTTGGGCACATGGGCCAACCTGGCCCATCTGGTTCTGGCTCGGGGGCACTTTGACCCTGACCCACCCTCCCACCCCACGCATGCCACACTCAATCCTCTCGATCCCCCCTCTGCTTGCACGATGCGTTGTCGCCAACGTCACTCCGGCTGGTCACCGGCCAAGTCCAGCACCGCCGCCTGCCGACGAGGCCCTGACTCGATCTCCTCCATCAACTCGTCGCCTCACTGCTGCTCTACTTCCCCGTCCGTGCCTCGACAAAACCCTAGCTCCCACGGCTTGGGTCGTTGGCGCTGAGGACGGGGCGACCCAGCATTCCCTGGTCCTTGTTGCCACCGACGCGCGCCTCCAAGTCGAGGCCCGCCTCCTGCTGCTCCCTCACGGCGACCTCAACCGTGATGCCAGCGGGACGGTAGTAGGTTGATGCAACCACGGCGACCTACGCCACCGTCTCGCGGCCCTGCTGTGGTGGAGATGATGGTGTGGTGGTGCACGTGATGGTGTTGCTGATGGAATGGCGAGGGTCATGGCAACTACTCCAAGCTCGGCACCGGTGGGATGATGCTATAAACGCAACCCTGGCGTCGGCTGCGACAGCCGCCACTTCGCCATGCCTCCGCTCTAGGTGCTCGGCACCCACAGTAAGCTTCAATCTCTTTTGGGACCAGCATTCGCGCTGATGGCTCTAATCCATAGTTGTGCTTCGATTATCTTATGGCATTGCTGCTGGTATCTTGCTAGCTAAGGCTCTGCAATCCGGATGAATAAATCATTCTTGGCCCATGTATTAATTCTGTCAAAATAAAGTTGTGCTAGTCTAAACTTGGTGGTTACTAAAATTGTGCTTTAATGATGATCAGTATCATGTATCAGCAGAACAGTTGCTGAAAATTACATGATTTCTAGTGGTTTTACTAGGAAGAGGATTTTAAATGGTTATCGAATGCTTGAGCTTATAATTAGGATTACTCTTTTGTGTGGTACCATTTTCTAGAAATATGATCTGGAATTGTTTCTAATTCCTTGCAGCACAACGAAAGATGCTCTTGGCCAAATGGATAACTACTTGGGGGTAATTGGGGATATTTTACACCTTGGTTTACTGAGTTTTTGATTTAGTAATGATCAAAGATATTTCCTGATCAGTCTGTTATTGAAATTAAATGATTCATAGTAAGATCTTACTAGGAAGATGATTTAGTTTAACTACTGATGAATTGCAGATGATAAATGATGGATTTGATTTTCTAAGTGAGATATACCTGGTAATCTGAACCTATGGTCCAGAAATGATCATAGCCCCCTATGGAGCATATTTGTATCTTTTTAAAATGATTCTTAGTTTATGAACTGGGAAAATGATTTGACCTCAGGTTCGGTTGATTGCAGCCGGTTAACTGGGTGGATATTATAGTTAGCTGAAAATTGTGGTCTTTTACCACATAGGAATTGGCTACCGTGGTGCCTCCTTAGAGTGTGCACAGTGGCTAATTCCCAGGTTACAATAGCTGATATTGTTCTTTAAGAGCTTTCTTGGCTTATGATACATAGGTCAAGTGCCTAGTTTTTCTTCTTATTGTTGGTATCTGCTGCCCGTGTTGTTGTTGTGGTGCCTCCATACCTGGAGTGTGCACAACAGTGGCTGGGTAGCATAATCTGCTTCTTTAAGAATTTGCCCAGGCCAAGGATGCAACAGGTTGAGGCATAGATTCCTACTAAGAAAAAATGTTTTAGGTGTCCTGAATCTCTATGATGAGCCTTGCATACCACCTTTATGCAAAACTGAGAGTAATCCTCCCCGACCATACCCTTTGTACTTGAATTGAATATAAATAATGATGCAATTTATCTTAGATGTTAACCTACTATGCAGAGTAGACAAATGGATGGATCTGAGTATGTTTATAGTTAGCTTGATGATTTGCTTCTTCTAGTACTCTTGACTTGTCCTTCTTATGTTCCTGATCTTATTATACTCCCTTTAGCTCCTGCCTGATCTTGATCACCTCCTTGTCCTAGCTCATGGATGGCTGCACTGAGCAACCAGAGTTAGAGATGTGATGGTGGTCTGGGTGAGTAATCTTGTGATGTGGGTAGAACAGTTTGTTGTTGTGGTGTGTTGAATACAAGGGAAATAAGAAGATGGTGTGTTGTGAGAGTGGAGGAAATATTGTGGAAATGGAATAGTTGATGGTGGGTGTGGAGAAATGGATATGAGGAGAGATATGGATCAGCTTCTAGCTGAGCTGCTATGGATGCTCTTCCTTCTACTCCATCCTTATCTTCTGCTACTGCCTACTACTTCTATGGTGTTGACAACACACCACATGCATATTATGAGTGTGCTGCTTAATTATTACTGTACTAGATTGGACAACACACAGGTGATGTAAGGTGCATGAGTGTGTGGTTCACTCTAGCATCAGCAGTCAAGTAGAGCTTTGCCTTTTCTAGTCAATGCATGCATGTTTGCTCTTATCCAAATGGAATTTCAGTTCTGGTTGGTCTTTAATATCAATAGAGAACTAATTACTTACTTGCGGGGGTTTTGTTTATAATTCAGGAGCTTAACTGTGATTAAAGGGCTGATTAATTTCCTTCTACTAGATTATAAATATGGATCATATTATGTTGCCTCCTGTCCTTTTCCTCACATGGATCAACTAGTGTTTCTTTGTCCCTATTCCGAATTACTAATGTTGCCCCTTAATGGAGAATGATCTAGATCCATATTCCCTTGTTGCCCTTAGATTGAGATTAGTCCCTTTAATCAGCAATGTGGAGCTCAGGACCAGTTCATGATTTCCCAGAGTTAAGCTCCAACATTAAAATGCCTCATCCAAAATGATGGCAACATTTTAACACTAACACACAAACTCTCCTTTGTCTTTAGTGGATTCTCTTGCGGGTATCAAGAAATGAGAAGAAAAGAAGAAACATAGTAATAGTACATGACTTAGTTAAGGATGTATATTCTGTATTCTTTAATTCAGTTATAAAAGCTCTGTAATCTTATTTATGTAATAAATATATTCTTTTGTGTAATAACTTCTTGTTTACTTGTATTCTTTGTATTTGTGGAATATTGAATAAGAAAATGATTAAAGATTTCTTCTTCTTTGAATTTCTTTATTATGTTGAATTTTCTTATATTAAAATATTGTAATCATTTCCTTTCAAATTCCTTTTCGATTCAATTTTATCAATTGAATATTCAAATTTGAATTGTCTTCTCCTGAATCACAAAAGATACAATAGAGGTCATGTCGAAATACCTCGCACTTGCTCTAATGTTTCCATCAGAACAGTAGAGATCTCGAACCCTCTATAGGTCTTTTGGTTTTGCGCGAAAATTATCCAGATTTTCTATGCATGAATGCAATGCACATACCTGAGCTCAGCCTATTTCTAAGCTCTAATGCTGGGATGTTACAACCGACGACCCAGTTGCTAATGGCAATATCGAGATTCATCCGGCTATGGAAGACCTAGGTGGACACTCAAACATTCTAGAATCTCCTCCAACCAATGTTATGCCTCCAACTAAGTTTTCTTATGCGAATTCAGAGCTCCACCAAGTAAGTTACACATCTTAACTACAGATACTTATACGCTCGAGAACTCTCTCTTGACATACTTAGGTGATACATATTAGGAACATACTCATACAAAAATATATTCTCTGGCCTTAGTTTTGTACTATATTTTTATGTTCTTTAACAATGTAGGAAAATTACACAATGGAAAATAAATGATGTACACTCACTATCTCTACCAAGAACTTCTATGGTAAAAGCTTGTGAGATGTATCTTATAACAACCAAATAAATGTGTGACTCCATATGTTTACCATTCTGAAAACTAATATGCATTTCAAAAGGTTTAGGGATAGCATGTCGGAATCACACCCGAGGATACCATCTAATTTTACCATGTTGCACTTAAAAAAATTAAAATTGTCTTAGATGTTATCATGTTATAATGGTTAACTATCTAAGAAAAAATAAGTTACACTAGAACATCCTTTATAGTGTTTTTGTGTTTTTGACATGATCCATAACATGTTTCAAGTTTTTATGCGTGTTAAACTTCATATCAACAGAAGGAAGGAGAATAAAATATGTACAAATGTTGTGGCTCAAAAACTGTATGGATAAATGATTTCTGAAATGCTTGTAAGGTTTCACTCAAAAGTTGATAAAATGTTTGTTATGTTGTATCTTGTGAGACACCGTGGTGGAACTATAGGTTTAATTTTGCTCCTATGTTTTATAAACCTTTGTTTTTTCGTACATATGGGGAGTACACCACACATCTAGGAGAGAACTTATTTTTATTTGTTCCTTCTGCACATTTTCTTCAATTCATCAATAGTGCCACTATGCTAGCCTATGATGTTACATGCTAGGTGCATTTGATGTTAGACAACTACAACCTTGTGAACTTGATTTGACAAAGAAACTAGCTCAAGCTCAGGATCAGTTGGTTTCTAGATACATAAATCCTCATGTTTTGGGAGAAACCACGGTTAAGCGATGCAAAAGACTATGGCCTTCCTAAATTGTAATAAATATCAAGCCAGCGTGTAGATTTATTCCTTCAAGTGAATGTATTTTTCTGCTGCAATGGAAGTGATCCTTACCGCACTCTGGATCCCAATAGTTGGCAAAGAAAGAACCAATGCATTATCGGTTGGAGACCAAACACAATGGTAGTTTCTGACATGACAACTGAGAGACCAGGCAGAACATAGAAACATTAGTGTTGAAGCTTCCATTGCAATCGGGGTAACAAGGACTACATCGAGGCGATATGTCAATGTATCAACGAATCCTGAGGGTGTAGGTGTAACTTTCTGCACTCCAAGAAGCTCATGTTGCCTCCATAGCCGAAGTAATTTCTTTGAGGCAGTTAGCATAACATTTATCTAATATTATAATTTATATTCCCATGATAGTGATGCTCCAATACTTAATGCAATGATAGTCCTCCAGACCTTTGTGCAAGTGTCTGTCAGTCCCATACAGAGGATAGACAAGTGTCAACGAGAGCAAGAAAATGGCATACACAATGTCTGATCCTAATCCTCAGCGCAGAACGGACCAATGCTTCATTGGCTCGAGAGACAACATAATAGCAGTTCCTGAGAGTAAATTGAGATTGGGAAGCTAGTCCAATTGGTGTATCAAGGTCTGCACCCACACGATACGTGGTTGTACCATTGGATTTCTCAGCGTGCATGCAAAATCTTCCTACACTCGACAAGATGCCCTTGTATAGCCTATCAGTTATCCGAATTTATACTACCACCACAATGATGCTTTAATTCAATAGTTAATGTATATTTTTTCTTTTCTGCATTGTGATATTGTGAAACCACTTTAGGCTGAGCACCAAGATTTAACATCATGATGCATCATGAGGTATAGACACCTACCTGGCTGCATGTCCCCTTCCAGATGTTCCAAGGTACATGCATAACGATGTCCTGGCACCGTGTGTTCAACTATCAATCCCCGTCATTCCCTGTCATCACACTAAATTAGCACGGTCTAGGGTACACACTCATACACTCCAGAACTTTCTTTTATGATATTTAGGATGTGTATTAGAAACTTACTCATGCACAAATATATGTTCACGAGCATTAGTTTTGTACAATATCTTTCTATGCTTTATTTCTAGTGTAAGAAAATGCCACAACACATAATGTACAATATATGCACTATTCTTTATTACTAGTATAATAAAATGACACAACATAGAATTCACAATATGCAGTACTTCTTGCATTTCTAAAATTTGATGTTTCTATAAACAAAGGAAGTATGTATTTATAAACAGAGGAAGTATATGTTTACTATGTCTATCAAATATTTTGAAGCTCGGGCTTTTTAGACCTATTAGATAACCAGCGCCAAACAAATGGGTTACCCAATTTTCTTACCATTTCGAGAATATGAATATTAGAAGGTTTAGGGGCAGCATGTCAGAAATCATGTATGAGGCATGTCACGGTTAAAACAAATTATTTTGTGTTGTTGTCAAGTTGTAAATATTCACTGGCTAACAAAACATAAATCACTGCATGTCATTCCTATGGGCAAACTCACTCTAGATTAGATAAATGTATTGATCTACGTAGATTTGAAGATGATATAATATAGTAACAACAATACATGACCGAATTAATGGATTACTTAACATAGCGGTCATTTCTTCACCCAGAAGATATTGATGGAGTTCCTACTGCCTCCAAGGTAGTCTTACAAGAAGCGGAAGGTGTTTCAGTTGCCTCCACGCTAGAGTAGTAGATTAGATACAGTTAATCTGTCATTTATTTAATATTCTAATTCACTTTAATGTTAGTTTTTTAGCTAGCAATTTTTTGAGTATCATCATTTAATATTATTATGCACCATGAGGTGAAGTAATAGTTGTATTGATCCATGAATCTCACACTATGTTGTTAGTGATCGAGTGTATTTTATTGAATAAGAAAACAAGTTGCATCTTGAATGAAAAAACAAGAAAGTCAAAGTGGTAAAATTGCCACAGTGATTCTGCAATGTTGAGAAAATGCATTATGACTTTTGCCACGAAACAATGTAAATATGATCTCTTTATTTTTTTTCTTTATTGTTTACCTCATGTCGTGTTTCTCAAATAATGAGTTACATTTAACTTTGTGTTTTCTTACTATTTACCACACTAACACCATTATCCAAATATACACTCGTGCTAATATCCGAATATACTTAAGATCTTCTTTAAGTAAAACATGATAAATTTGTCTTTTACTCTTGTTCAGAAAAATCAAAATACAACAACATAACTTCCGTTCACATCAATGAGGAATTACATAAAATGCAACTATGTCATGTCAAAAGGAAATATATGGCCTTCATTTTTAGAATGCAACCATAAAATGCAACTATGAGCTAGCAGACTAGATAAGTATGTTCGCAATGTATCAAGGCGTCACATGATCTTTAACTAGCGGGTTGAGAAGCATATATACTAGCTTATTTTTTCAACTAGGGCAAGTTGAGATCTATTTATCTAATGTTAATCATTAGCTGGACACGAAAAATCATAGTTATTTTTTAAGGTATGATCACATAAAAGAACTTTTTTTGTTGACAATATCACATAAAAGAACATGACGGAGGACAAGGATGGATGTGGGTAACTTTTAGGGTACCCTGTACCCTCTTTAGTACACAAAAAATGAACTATATTTTCACAAACCATCACTTTTTGATAAAAAAACTAGTTTATTTGTTTGAACCAGACTAAAATAGAAGGTACCCTAAAGGTTTCAAACTGCCATCTCTAATTTAGGACATGGTCACGTTGAAAGTACATTTAAGAAGTTATATGCCTCACTTGGCTAGCAAGTCAGGTCCACCAGGGTCAAGTACACTGAGGTCACCTTTCACGATTTGCACGATTTACAAGCTGGACAAGAAGAAGAACTATGGTTTGTTGGATTTCCTTAGTCTGTCTGCATATAACTAACTAAGCGCAGGAAGAATCATCAAGGAGGGGACGTCCGCCGGCCGATTGGACCAAACATAAGAGCAGCTACACTTGCATGCATGTGCAAATTAATCAGTTTCTTATGCTCAATGCCACTGCCTCCGTAAACAGACACATTTTTCTCCTTATGCGGCCTCGATCACTCCCTATGTGTTAAGGTTGGGTCCTCCAAGATGACCCGATTGATTGAGCCATCATGGAGTACTCGCATGCTCACGGGCTCGTCCCATCTCCGTGGCATGCATTTTCCTACGCATGCAGAAAGTTTTGATCCTACATCCTACTTTTCTTACGTGCAATATAATATGTGCTGTCTTCCTGTTAGTAATATATATATAGCTGAAGCTGATGACCATGCATAGCAATTGTGCAAGTCGACAAAGCTAACTCTTCCCGCCACATGATGGAACACTCCAATCGCTTGTCACTGCCAAAATAATGCAGCACTCCATTCAAGATGCATGCTTCAATCAAACTAGCCTAGATCCAGAACGCCACAGGGAGTGTATCCCAAAAACCATGTGGTCGCCTGAAAATGTTGCAACAGCGGGCTCGTGATGCCGACTCGAGACGCAGCTCCCCGTCATCCTCCTCGCCGCTGTGCTCGACCCCGAACGTGGTCATGCGGACCACGACGCGCGGAGGCCCGACGTACAGCCCGTCATGCTGCTCGCCTGCGCGACGTATGTCGTCGTCGTCCTCGTTCCACGTGAACTCCACGAGGCAGAACCTGGTGCCGCCCATGTGCACGAGCCTGGCGCCCAGGTGCAGCGGCGACTCCGTGTCGAAAAGCCTCTCGTCCCCGAGCCTCCAGCGCGGCAGGGTCGTGGGCCCGGCGGCGCCGACGGGCAGGACGTCGGAGGAGCAGAGGTGTCCGGTGCCGCCCTTGTGGCCACAGAGGCCGACCCACGCGTCCAGCTCGGCGAGATAGTAGGCTTGGCCGGAGAAAGGCAGCTTCCAGCTGCCGTGGCAGGTCCACTCGAGGCGGTCCGTGTCGAAGGAGAAGGTCCCCTCCTTGAGTTCGTGGGCCCACTTGCTGGCGGACACGACCAGGGTGCGGCTGTCCGGGTGCAGGGCGTGGCAGTAGCGGCTGCTGGCCGTGAACGGCAGGCGCGCCTGCGGCGTGCCGACGGCGGTCCAGACCCACGGCTCCTGCGCGCGCGGCTGGTAGAGGTACTCGCCTCCGTTTATTTTCCGTGGCGGCGGCGGCGGGGGCGGGTCGCCGAGGTAGTGCGTGTCGTTGATGAACAGGAAGATCCTGCCGGCGATGGAGACGAGGATGGGCCGGCCGAAGTTCATGCGGAAACGCGGCCACGGCAGGGTGACCACGGCCGACGTGGCCGTGTCGAAGGCCGGGATGGCGGGGTTGATGTCGGGGGGCTTCATGGCGACGATCTTGGTGCCGTGGGTGAGGAAGGCGTGCGAGTTCCCGTGCACGGCGCCGAAGCGGGCCACCGGCGGCTCGGCGAAAGGCTTGGGCTGCAGCAGGTCCTCGGAGTCGGAGTCGAAGGCGGTGACGTCCACCTTGTGAACGCTATAGCCATCCTCCCAGTCATCCAGCACTAGGTACAGGTGTTGTTGCTGCTGCCGCTTCGCCGGCGGGCTCGTGGCGGCGCTGCAGCCCTCGAGCGAGATCTTGCGCTTTGACATATTGACCTAGAGCATATCCTGGCCATAGTTTTAAAAACCAGACCGGTTTGGTGGTTTAACCGTAAAAAAGCTGAACCGATGACCTCACTGGTTTTTTAAAAGGCACCGGTCTAAATAGCGAAAAAACAGAAAAAAAAGCAGAAGTTGCAAGAGGAATCGAATTCAAGACCAGTGACGGCGCCAGGAATTGGCTGGTGGGTATTCCCACAGGCCAAATTTTTTTCAAAGCATACAAAAACAGGAGCAAACGTCTATAATTTTCTCAAAGCACAGAAAAACATAAACAAATGCATATATATATAAGACATATGGCTATATTTTCAGTACGAGGGTAAATTCAGTAGGACTATAACAATTATTCCAGTACAATACATAATACTAAAGTGCATAAATCCATTGAAATCGAAGTATAACAACAAATTCTAATAGAAAGAGGTTGTACCTCTTACAATATAACTTTGCGGTTGCCTTTTTGGAAGAGATTGCTCACGTCCTCATCCTTCACTTGATTGAATAATTCTCTCTCAACAAATGTAACCATGCAATTGTTCAAGTAGTCATTATCCATCTTGTTTCTTAGCTTATTCTTCAGATAATTCATTGAGGAGAATACCCTTTCAACACTGGCAGTAGCTACTGGCAAAATCAGTACCAACTTAAGGAGCTTGTAAACAATGAAATACTAGGCATGCATATTTGTCTCCACAAGCATAACTGAAAGCTCAACTATATTCTTCAAGCTTTTAAACCTTTCATCTCTGCGCACATGAGTAATATACATGTCTAGTTGCCATGGAAGTCTTGCCAATTCATCACCTGTGAAATCAGTAGCATAAAATTGTGAAACAAGCTTGACCAACTTATTTTGATCATAAGCAGCAAATGAGCGAACAGGAGAGAATGCTGCCATGCTAGTAAGTAATTCCGTGTTTACCTCATCAAATCTTCCATTTAGTTCTGAAAGTTGCCTATCAATGACACTCACAAACATATCAACATGGAAGCGATGGTAATTATCAGCACCAATTAAGAGATCACCTCTTCTAGGTCGCCCAACAGGATAGTAACGCGCCTTCATATCAACAACTTTGATCTTGTGCTTTGTACAGAAAGATGTTACATTTTGAAGAAAACCGTCCCATCCAGGATCAGACCTTAAGCATCCCAAGTGAAACTTTGTATTATCAAGTAGCTCAATAGCATGAACAATATCTTGGTCTTTTGTTTGCAAAGCTCCGCTTAAGTCATATGTGTATCCAAATATTTCTTGCAACAAGTGTGTCATGAAAACAAACTCAAATGACAAAATTGATGTCTCCACTGATAGAGCCGCTTGAGCCTCCGCACCATGGTACTCTTTTCCAATCTTCTTTAGGACTCTCTTTATTGCACCATATAGAGAGAGTACACGGTTCACTGTCCTGAAGTGAGAGCCCCAACGTGTATCACATGGCCTTCCCAAACTCATTTCCTGATTTTGCCTAGTCCCTGTTTGCACTTCTTCCAAATCCAGTGCATCAATCACCTCTGCTTGAGCAATCCGAAGCATCCTCATCTTTTTGCAAGACATACCAAGAGTAGTTAACAAGTGTGCAAGCTGCTGAAAGAACCAAGTACAATCTCCACTCTTCTTAGCAATAGCTACAAGAGTTAGCTGTAGTTGATGTGAAAAGCAATGCACATAATAGGCTGAAGGAGACTCGTCCATAATTAGTTTTTTCAGACCATTGGCATTACCTTTCATGTTGCTAGCTCCGTCATAGCCTTGCCCACGGGCCATGGCAAATGTCAAGTTGTACTCCATAAGCATTTGTTGAATTGCAGCTTTAAGTGTTAAAGAGGTAGTGTCTTCAACATGAGCAAGACCAAGTAATCTTACAACTGCCCTTCCTTTCTTATCAACATAGCGCAGGCAAACAACTAACTGCTCATTCTGATACACCTCACTGGACTCATCTGCAAGTATTGCAAAATGACCACCATCAAGTTCTTCAATGAGTAGTTTAGTAGTCTCCCGCGCACAACATTTGATCAGCTCATGTTGTATGTCATGGTGAATCATCCTGCAATTCTGTGGAGCATTGTTGAGAACCACCTTGTTAACCTCTTCAAAATTTCCTGCAAGCCAATTTAGGAGCTCAAGGAAATTTCCTTTATTTCTTCACTTTTATCGTGTCCTCTAAATGCCAAGCCTTGATGCAATAGAAACCTCAAACACTTGAGTGTCCATGTCAAACGCTGCAAATACGAAGCCTTGTATTGTGAGTTGCTTGAAGAAAGAGACGCTCGGATTGATGTTTTTGGTGTATAGAACATATCAAATTTCTCATGGGCTTCAGCATGAGCACTGCCAACACTACCTTCATGTTTCACCAATCTCTGCTTCAAGTTCCAGTTCCTAAAACCATCCTTCACAAATGAATCTCCAGCAGGACATTTTGTTTTATCCTTGAACAAATAGCAAACAAAGCAAAAGGCAGCATCCTTTTCCACACTATACCCAATCCATGGAAACTCTGCAAACCAACCAGGGTAAAAGCGGCGATCTTTTCCACTCTTCACTGTTACCTTAAACTTGTGCTTCTTTGGTTGGCATGGCCCCATCTCAATGTATCTCCTTCTTACTCTATCTTGGTCATTGACATCATATCTCGATATCGGAATCCGCTTGCCAGGGTCATGTTTGAGGGCCTGCAAATCTGCTTGTGTTGCTTCATCATCTTCATCAGTTGACAAATCATCTTCCACAATTGGGGTTGGGTTTTCGGCGTTGTTGTCCGGTTCATGTTCTTCATCCGGTGTTTGCACTAGCGCCAACTGAAGATTATTCTCAACCTCATCATGAGAAGCACTTGATTCAACAACAATCTGATTTGGTGTGGATGTTTCATCTATCTTCTTTGCTTTTGAAGCTTTATTCCACATTGCACATATGTTGCTTCTAGCAGGCCGAGCACCATTTTTTCTTCATCTACATAACAACCAAAACAATGGCAAAATTCAGAAATGAACAAATGGCCTAGTCTGATTTTCTATCTACTAATTCAGAAATGAACAAATGGTAGTTTAGTAGACAAATGTCCTAAATACCTAAAATACTAGTTTGCTGCAGGCAACTTCGAATTTAGTAGACAACTTTGAATTCCTAAATACCTAAATTGGAATGGGGAAGAGCAGCAGCAGAAGAGGCAAGAATCGAGAGGCTCACCGGTCAGGAGGACTCGCAGATAGCCGGTGATTCGGTCGCCGGTGAGGCGGTCGCCGCCGTCGCCGGTCGCCCCTTGCCCGTCACCGGTCGCCCCTTGCCCATCGCCGTCGCCGGTCGCCGCCGCCCGGTGCCTAGGGTTCGCCAATCGCCGCCCGCCTGTGTCCATCGCCTGGGAACGATACGAGCGAATCGATTAGTGGTTGACTCGTTGGCTGTTAGGCTGTGTCCATCGTTCCATGGGCTTGGGCAGTTGGGCCTAATAAAAAATTTGGGCCGAAATGTATTGGTATGCCTGGGCATACAGGGGCATACCCCTGGCGCCGCCAATGCTCAAGACCTTATCCTAGATATAAATAGCACCACATAAGGCCCAATACCACTTGAACACGCCATGTTTTGTGATTACATATTGAAATATACGCTTATTATACATTTTATTGTCATTTTGTTCTGATTTTTACTTAACTTTTAATTAAAATGAACGGTTTTTTGTCGCCATCGAACCAAATGAAACACTGGTCCGACCAGTAAAAACCTGAACCAATGGCCTCACCGGTTCGATCACCGGTCCGGTTTTTTAAACTATGATCCTGGCTCAACCAAATCTGGTGTATAATGAAGAGGGAACTCGGGGTCAGCGACTAATAAGTGTTGGTATCGGAAGCAAGCGGAGAAACCACCCAATCGAATTACAACCAAACTCGGATACCCAAATCCGATCGAAAAGCCCAGGGATTCCATCAGATGTGAAAGGGTGGGATAGGGAGCTGCGGGAAGGACACCACCAAGAGAACCCCTCACTTTAAGAGAAGGCTAGAACTGGAGATGCCAATAATCAGAGAACGTTAGTTTCCCTGTTTTCCCCTACAACTGAACGAGGTTTGTCCTAACCAAACAAGCCCAACTGAATGAGGTTTGTCCTAATCATCCCAGCTGCTGGCTATCTGAGCGTCATATTCGTTCATCATATTTGTCCCAGCTAGGCATTACTTGCATCACCAAAGCGGTTGTGTACCTGAGCGTCATATCCGTTCGTTTATCATCTGCAGAGACACATGATCTGTATTTCAAATCTCACTTCTCCTTTTCAGCTACCATCCCTCTGACTCTCTTCATACGCTACAGCATCCCGTTTTCCTGCGGAAGCATATTTTCCTGCATAAGTTAATGGAACATGTTCTTTTCTTTAGCCACCACCAGCAGGGCTGAAAGCCTTGCTAAAATGCGTTGAGTTATAACCTACCAAAAGCTAGAATTGACGAGACAAGAAAACAGAGTAAAATCAGAGCTTGAATGACTTTATAACAAACATACGTGTTTCCTGGAGCCACCCAAACCAATCGTTACAGAAGTGCACAAGAGAAACTGGGGAAAAAATATTTAGGTATAGAAGAAACCGAAGAACTGCTCCTGCATCATCTTTGATCCATGCCCAAACAGTAAGCGGGTCGGTCCTCAGGTCAGCCATACAGTTCACAGTTTGATTGTATCAATGCATAGTCACAACCAATGTTGTCCGCAACATGAAGGGGAATCTAACCACATGATTCCTGCTGCTAGATCTGTCCAGCTAATTACGCTGAGGCGGAAGCATATGAAGTCAATACTGTAACAATTTGCACACAAGCCCCCCTAGATAGAACCTGCGAGGCGCCATGTTTGGCTTGTTTTAAGGATGTTTTTGATTCTCCATTTTTCTTCTGAGCTTGTTCACCTTCACCATTACCATGACATACAACATATCGAAGAACCTATCAACCATCAGAAAATACACAGCCCTCCAAGCCCTTGCAAAATACAGTACGTTACAGACAATCAAAAGCCCGAATACGAATCCCACTTCCACCGTGATGTACATCATCGCAGGCATCGCAGATACAGCATCTGTGTCGTCATTTCCTGTTCCTACAGATAGAGCCTCTGCAGAGCAGGGGGCATTCAGAAGAAGGCAGAGTGCAGCATTGCCCACAAAACCCTCGTTACTGAATGTTGAAAATTGGCCCCCTGCTGGGATATCCCCAGTGAGATTGTTGTATGACACGTCAAACTGGGAGAGGAAGCTCAGCTTCGATAGAGATGATGGTATGCTCCCATTGAGATCATTGTGGGCAAAATTCAACACTTCCAGGCTCGACATGTTCGACAACTCCTCAGGAATGCGCCCTGAGAAATTGTTCCAGCTCAAGTCCAGTACATGAAGCTGCACAAGATGGCCAAGGCCAGGCAAGACTGGCCCAACAAGGAAGTTATTTGAGAGGATCAGCACCGGCGGGAAGCCACCGACATGGTTGTACTGTAAACTTTGGCCAGCTGAATTCTTCTTCATAAATAATGGGAGATCCTCTGTCGATGCATGCTCTATGGAATAAGTACTTGAAGTTAAACTCTTCATCCGTGTAAAGCTAACAGGAAGTTCCCCACTAAACGAGTTGTTTGATAGGTCAATGTAGAAGAGATTATTCAGACTGCCTAACCATGGCGGAATCTTTCCATTCAACTTGTTCCACGAAATGTCCAGCACTCTGAGGCTCTCCAAACCCTGCAGCCAAGGCTGAATCGTGCCCGAGAGTGCACAGTTTGCCAGGACAAGCACCTGCAGGCTCTTGAACCCATTGATGCCGTCCATTGGCATTGTCTCACCACCAAGAAAATTCTTGGTAAGCACCAAGCTAATCAATTTGGGCAGGTGCTGCAAGATTCGCAACGCCGATGACAGGTTGCTGAAGCCATTGCCACCAAGTGAGACGCGTGACAGGGACCGCAAATTCTTAAAGCTCTCTGGAATCTCCCCATCAAGCTTGTTCCTTGCAAGGTTCAGTGTCCTCAACTCGGTGCACCACATTAGACCTGGCGGTATATGACCACTCAGACTGTTGGTCCCTGCATCCAAAACATTCAGCCATGGTAGCATGTTGAAGTCAATGGAAATCTCACCCAACAGCGAGTTGTTTCTTAGGTTGATCACCCTCAGCATTGGGCAGCTCGACAGAGAAGCGGGCAATGTGCCACTCAACAAATTTGAGGCCAAGTTTAAGAACTCCAGCCTCTTCAAAGCCCCAAACACATCAGGGATGACGCCACTAAACATGTTATATGACAGGTCAATGTGCACAAGCTGAGAGAAGTTACCCAGGTTCTCGCTGAGACTACCAGAAAGCTGATTTTCTTGTAAGCTTAGCTTCTTCAACCTCAATACCGTGTACAGGTCGCTGGGGAGGTTCCCAGTAAGGCCACTGCCGCCAATAGAAGATCAGCAAGCATCCTGCACCTGCCAAAGCCGGCGGGGACCTCACCAGTGAACTCATTCCCAGAAAATTGCAGGACCCTGACCGGCGTAATACAGAGGGCAGTGGTGTTGATGACACCAGAGAAAGCGTTGCTTGAGATATCAAGAAACCGTCAGGTTCATCGCGTCAGGGAATGCAAGGTGCGGCCCCATGAATTGGTTGCAGGAGACATTCACCACCTCAATCGCCAGGAAGCCACCTTCACTCACCTGGAACATGCCGGAGAACATGTTCATGCTGAGGTCAAGCATCCGGAGCCTTCCTAGCTGACCAAGACCCTCAGGCAGCTGTCCATGGAGAGAGTTGCGGGAGAGGTTTAGAGTCACGAGGCCATCAAGCAAGGTGATAGTGGAGGAAATGACGCCATGGAGGCTCCTGTTGGAGAGATCCAACCTGATAACCCTCCCAAATTCACAGGAGACGCCAGTCCAGGAACAGCAAGCGGTGTCATTGGGATCCCATCCGACAACCCTGCCACCTTTCCAGTCCAAGCCACTGGAAAAAGCAAGAAGCGCCTCCAGATCAGTGGGGTTGCATGTCTGGTTCATGGAATGGCTGCCGTGTATGCCGAGAAGAAAGCAGACGAGCACGAAGTGGAACAAGCAGTAGTAGCCTCCCATTTTCAGCGAGAGGCGGCGGCGAAATTAGAAAATGTTTCTGAAGGGCACGAACAGTTTGGAAGGACTCAGGGAATCTTGGGCTAAATTTGAGTCTCTCCTGCAAAGCTGCATGAATACAAGCATCAAGAACACGCGAACATGACAACAGAAATTGCAAGGGCAGGCACTCCAAAAGAAAGAAAGAACAAACCTGTTGCCTTGGCGGATCCTTGTTCAGAAAGTCTAAAAAAGGAACTTAAACCAAGAAAGTGGTCTGGGAGAGGGGCTCTAATTGGAAACAGAAAGGGACAACAGAAAAAAATTCAATTTGAAGCTTAACAGCTAATTTTCTCAGTTGCTGTTCTCGAAGTCAACGGCCATGGACAGTGTATTCTTAGGAAATTGCACAAACCAGTACATCTTGGGGCAGAAGTTGCACAAACCAGTGATTCTAATTTTTTGTTGCACGGACCAGCGACTCTAGATGTAATTGGTTGCCATGGTGGGTTTCATCACATTGATATTGTATTAGACAATTGGAGCCCAACTATTGGGTTGACATGGCAGCCATCGGGCTTGGCAATTTGGCATATGTGCCCGCTGAGCCAAAACAGGCTGAAAAACGGTATTTTTGACAAATCTGCAACTAATGTCGGGTCTGACCCCTCCCGTAAACTATTTCAAAATCTGACATGTCGACTCGGGGCCGTTTCAGAAGGTGCCGACGCGGCGCGAGGGAGAGCATGCATCGAAGCGCTCGACCAGATGACTCGGCATTCCGATGTCCCTGTCCTGCCTGGCGCCGACACGAACAGATTCGGTGCCTGTTGAAATGCCGCCAAGGCGAGGGGTCAGACCCGGCATTGGTTCTCCAAACGGGGCAGATTTATCAAAAAATAAGGAAAAATGCGAGCGATGCAGACCCAAACAGTTTTTCTTGTTCCCCTTTGTTCTCTAGGCGGTGGCAACGACGCCCGATGCAGCCACCTGAGGCGACGACGGCGGCGACAACACCCGGCCGGCAACAGGAGCTGATCCAAGGGATCGATCCATTCTTGGACATAACCATATTGTCCCCGGCCTACTTACCTTCTTCCCAGCCGTCGGCGAGTCGGAGACTGCAGCTTCCCGGTGCGACCAACCAGAGGCAATTTCAGCAGTGCCGATGCCTGGACGGATATGGGAACGCCTCCAAGTGGTTGAGCGTGTCTAGTGCCCCACCAGCTTGTCCCTGATCTCCATATTTTCTTCCCAGGTCCTACCACGTGCGGATCTAGGCCGACGCGTAAGCCATAAACGTAGCATCCTCCCGCAATCGCTCAGACGCGCCCACGTGGCCAGCTAGGCCGACAATGTGGCCGTCGACGTAGCTACTGCTGTCGCTAACGGCTGTTACAGGGTCAAGTGGGGCCGTTGGGTCTTTTCCGACAGTGACCTACGCCGCCGGTGCCGCCTGGCCATCGGCATATACTATGTCGACGGTCGACTCGCCTGCGCCAACGCCGTGAGACGTCGACGGCTTGTTGACATATGCTGACGGTTTATAGCCGTCGACGGCGTAGTGACCGTTTCCTGTAGTGAGATATATTGCTTAATTTCTTTTCAACAATCAAGAAATATTATGCACATTCCTTTTGCTGTAGCTGTTACAGCTAGAAAAATATGGAAGCAAAACTATGGGTCGGTAAAGTCCACTCTCGGTGCCAGGTACAGGGCAACGTGGCTATCAGTGTTGCTTAATTGTGTAGTCTGGTCATTAGTACTAGTAGTTACAACCAATTACATCCAGAGTCGCTGGTCAGTGCAACAAAAAGTTAGATTTACTGGTTTGTGCAACTTCTGCCTCAAGATATACTGGTTTGTGCAATTTCCTCGTGTATTCTTTACTTAAAAGACAGCTTGCATAAATATACCAACCTACCACCTACCCACCAACCCCGAAAACTGACTTAGTCAAACTAGATTAGTTTACTATAACTTGTCCCTTCCTAGTATTTCCCCTGAGTTTCCCTAACAACTGACTCAGCGACCCAATATAAGTCCAATGGCACTCCTGAAGGATTCAGTTATTTCTACAATTTTCAGTACCATAAAATTGCGCCTGGATTTATTTGGGTGGAACAATAATCTGAAAAATGCAAATTACATATCACCATTATTATAGCTAACTAAGTTAAATACTGAAACTAATGTGGAAGTTGAATTTAGAGGATCTTTTGTCACATAAACAAGTATATGTTCTGCTACTTCAGTGTGGACCATATCAAATTCCTTATCCTCCACCTGGAGAATGTATTCGATAGATATATGAGGATAATGGATTATGAAAGATCCATACAAATATGAAATGCATAAAGCCTGGTGGATTATATCACAGGTTGCAGGGGTGGTCGCCAGGGGGGGCAGTCTGTAACCTCGGCATGCCTGAGACAGAGAGAAGAGAGACCCTGCTTACATGCCTAATAGATCAACTTGGGGCCAAGCCAAAACCAACGTGGGGAACAACCTCTCTGTATTCCTTAGAAGGGCTAACCTCTCCTCTTAGTGCTTCATCCTGACCTGGTGCAGGTGTCCCCACATGGCCACATGACAGTTCCTAGCTGGCAACAAGGCTCCTTGAAATTTACTTATCGCCTTACTTTTTTTAAGCAGTCCATCAGCTAGCAATTAAACCATGATTCAGATCAAAACTATATCTAGCAATTAAGCCACGGTTCATATGTAAATTATGATTCGCTGGTGCAACATCAGCACGAGCAAACTATGAAACTGTATTAAGAGAGCAATGAAGGAGGGATATGGTTACCCAATTATAAAACTCGCAAAACTATAACTTCAGGATTATTTAGTTGTCTTGATGAGGGTATATAAAATCATACGTATTAAGTTCTGAAACTAAAGAAGATAATAATTAATCAAAGTCTAAATGCCATGACTTCACTGGCAAAGGAAGGACTATTTGGATCTGAGGTGTTGTATGACACATCAAACTTGGAGAGGCGTCCGTGTAGTTAGATTGCCTGACTATTGGCAAGAAACAACACCTTAACTGGATCTGAGCATTAGCAGGTGTAGTTTGATGTGTCATACGCCCAGGAAAAGCAAGAAACAACATACTCCCTCCGACCCATATTAGTTGACTCAACTTTGTCCAGATACGGATGCATCTAGACTAGATACTTAACTAGATACGTATGAATCTAGATAAACTTGAGTCAACTAATATGGGTCGGAGGAAGTACTAGAAAGAGTATCACACAATTCGCCAATTACAACTTAAACCCCCACGAACGAAGAGCAAGGTCTGCTTTTCTTTTAAGGGTGAACTTTATTACCCAATTTCCTTTTGGGGCTGTTAGGGTTTGTCATTGTTATGCCATATAGCTTGTCGAAGAACCTGTCGACCATGGTGTAAAATGTAAGTTCTTCCAGAGGAAGTTGTAAATGTAACTATGTAAGTATTTTCAAGGTTCAAGAAAAAAGGTTCTGTTCTATAAAATTTCAAATTGAGTCTGCATTTACAAAATTCCATAAGAAAACTTACATCAATAACAATTCCCAAAGGAAATGGTGCACGCATTCCATGTAAATGCCCAAGCAAACTGAGACAGGGTAGCAATAGATTTTACTGCTTTACACAATGGACAGCGAACAGTCTTCAGATCACGTCCGCCATACAGTTGTTTATTTTGTTCTATCAATGCACAGTCACAAACAATTTTGTTGGCAACATGAAAGGGAATTCAAATCTAACCACACGGTCTCCTGCTGCTAAATCTACTCAGCTAATGACACCTGAAGCAAGAAGCAAGGAAAAAAACGTTGGCTGAGAAAGGGAGACAGCATATGAAGAGAGGAACATTTGCACAATGTCGGACTTGTTTCAAGGATGAACTTTATCCTCCCATCTTCTTATGAGCTTGTTCACCTTCACAGCTGTCATGACATATATCGTATAAATGAGTCTATCAACCGTCAGAAAATATGCAGCCCTCCAAGCCCTTGCGAAAAACAGTACATTCCAGACCGTCAAAAGCCCGAAAGCGAATCCCACTTCCACGGTGATGTATGTCATCGCTGGTATTGTAGTATCCATGCCACCTCGCTGCTCATTTCCCGTTTCAAAAAATGGAGCCTTTCTAGAGCAGGAGCCGTCCCGAAGAAGGCAGAGTGCAGCATTGCCAACAAAACTCTCATTTGTGAATGTGGAAAACTGGCCTCCTGTTGGGATATCTCCAGTTAAGGTGTTGTATGACACATCAAACTTGGAGAGGAAATTCAGCTTCGTTAGAGATGATGGTATGCTCCCATTGAGATCATTGTGCGAAAAATTCAACACTTCCAAGCTCGACATGTTTGACAACTTGTCCGGAATGCGTCCTGAAAAGTTGTTCCAGCTCAAGTCCAGTACATGAAGATCCACAAGATAGCCAAGTCCAGGCAAGACTGGCCCAAGAAGCAAGTTATGACAGAGGATCAGGGACGGTGGGAAGCTGCTGACATGGTTGTACTGCAAACCTTTGGTAGCTGAATTCTTCTTGATAAATAAGGGGAGGTCCTTTATTGATGCATGCTCTCTCGAATAAGTACTTGAAATTAAACTCTTCATCTGTGTAAAGCTCTTGGGAATTTCCCCGCTAAACGAGTTGTTTGACAGGTCAATGTAGAAGAGATTATTCAGATTGCCTAACCATAGTGGGATCATTCCATTCAACTTGTTCCACGAAATATCCAGCACTCGGAGGCTTTCCATACTCTGCAGCCAAGGCTGAATCGTGCCTGAGAGTGCACAGTTTGCCAGGACAAGCACCTGCAAGCTCTTGAACCCACTGAGGCCGTCCATTGGCATTGTCTCACCACCATGGAAATTCTTGGTAAGCACTAAGCTTGTCAATTTGGGCAGGTGCTGCAAGATTTGCAATGTCGATGACAGGTTGGTGAAGCTATTACCAACAAGCGAGAAGCACGACAGGGATCGCAAATTCTTAAAGCTCTCTGGTATCCCCCCATCAAGCTTGTTCCTTCCAAGGTTCAGTGTTCTCAGCTTGGTGCACCACATGAGACCTGGGGGTATATGACCACTCAACAAATTTGAGGCCAAGTTTAAGAACTCCAGCATCTTCAAACCCCCAAAAATATCAGGGATGACACCACCGAACATGTTATATGACACATCAATGTGCATAAGCTGAGAGAGGTTACCCAGGTCCTCGCTGAGACTACCAGACAACTGATTTTCTCGTAAGCTTAGTCTCCTCAACCCTGATATTGTGTACAGGTCGCTAGGGAGGTTCCCAGTAAGACCACTGCCATCAATAGAAAGATCAGCAAGCATCCTACACCGGCCAAAGCCTGTGGGAATCTCACCGGTGAACTCATTCCTGGAAAATTGCAGGGCCCGGACTGGTGTAATACAGAGGGCAGTGGTGTTGATGTCACCAGAGAAGGCATTACTTGAGATATCAAGAACTGTCAGGTTCATCGCACTGGAGAACACAGGGTGTGGCCCTGTGAATTGGTTGAAGGAAACATTGACCACCTCAATTGCTGGGAAGTCACCTTCACTCGCCCAGAACACGCCGGAGAGTACGTTCATGCTAAGGTCAAGCATCTGCAGCCTTGCTAGCTGACCAAGCCCCTCTGGTGGCTGGCCATAGAGAGAGTTGCGGGAGAGGTTTAGAGTCACGAGGTCATCAAGCAAGGTGATCGCGGAGGAGATGCTGCCATGGAGGTTCTTGTTGGAGAGATCCAACCTGATAACCCTCCCAAATTCACAGGAGACGCCAGTCCACGAACAGCATGCGGTGTCATTGGGACCCCATCCGATAACACTGACAGCCTTCCTGCCCAAGCCACTGGAAAAAGAAAGAAGTGCTTCCAGGTCAGTGGGGTTGCATGTCTGTTTAATGGAATGGCTGCCGTGTATTCCGAGAAGAAAGCAGATGAGCAAGAAGTGGAACAAGCAGTAGTAGCCTCCCATTTTTGGCGAGAGGCAGCAGCAAAATTAGAAAATATTTCTGAAGGGCTTGAACAATTTGGAAGGCCTCGGGAATCTTGGGATAAACTCAAGCCTCTCTTGCAAAGTTGCATGAATACAAGCATCAAGAACACACGAACATGAAATAGCAATTGCAAGGGTACTCCAAAAGAAGGAAAGAACAAACTTGTTGCCTTGGCTGTATCCTTGTCCAGAAAGCCTACCAAAGGAACATAAACCGAGAAAGTGGTCTGGGAGAGGAGGCTGTAATGGGAAGTAGAAAGGAACAGCAAAAAGTAGTTCAAATTAGAAGCTTAACAGGAAATTTTCTAGGTTGCTCTTCTCGAAGTCAATGACAATTGACAGTGTATTCTTTACTTAAAGAACAAACTTGTTGCATTGCTGTATCCTTGTCCAGAAAGCCTAACAAAGGAACATAAACCGAGAAAGTGGTCTAGGAGAGGAGGCTGTAAAGGGAAGTAGAAAGGAACAGCAAAAAGTAGTTCAAATTAGAAGCTTAACAGGAATTTTTTTAAGTTGCTCTTCTCGAAGTCAATGACAATTGACAGTGTATTCTTTACTTGAAGACAGCTTGTTTAAATCTATGTTACCCCCCCCCCCCCCCCCCCCCCAACAGCAAAAGGTAGTTCAAATTAGAAGCTTAACAGGAAATTTTCTAAGTTGCTCTTCTCGAAGTCAATGGCAATTGACAGTGTATTCTTTACTTAAAGACAGCTTGTTTAAATATATATTACCCCCCCCCCCCCCCCCCCCCCCCAAACACACACCCCACCCCAAAGGACTGACTTAGTCAAACTAGATTAGTTTATTATAAGTCATCTCTTCCTAGTATTTTCCCTGAGTTTCCCTAACTGACTCAGCGATCCAATGTAAGCCCTATGGCACTCCTAGGGGACTCCACTATTTCAGTATTTCTACAACTTTCTATGCCTGGATTTATTTGGGTTGAACGAAGATAACTAATAGAATTGCACAAACGCTCCAAAGCAGAGGAAAGAGCAAAATTGTTGCCTGGTAGACACCCTTGTCCGGAAAGCCTGATAAATGAACAGAAACTGAGAAATTGGACTGGAAACGGAGAACTTTTGGAGTCGTTGTTTCCAGTCAATTTTTTCATGAATAAATATGATATCACAAAGAGTGACAATGCGAAATTACATTATTTAATAGAAATTGCCAATTTCTAGTATTTTCCACGAATTGACAGCGACCCACCGTTAGTCCTAACTCCTAAGGTGAGATAGGAGTGACTATCCAGATGGGCTCCACTAGTACACCTTAACAATGCAGTCTGCAGTGTGCTAGATTCGTTGACATTCTATTTTAGGTACTGTAAGACTAGACTACACCTAGATTATTTGGGCTGTAAAACGAATTGAACAGCGCAAGTTGCACATCACCATTAGCTAGCTAAGTTAAACAGTGAAACTAAAGCCGAAGTTAAATTTAGAAAATTATTGTCGTATAAACAAGTATATTCTGCTACTTTAGTATGGAGCATGTCAAGTTCTTAGTTTCCTCCACCTAGTGAATTTATAACTATATGATATACCGAAGGGGCTAAAGAATTACGTAAGATTCATAGAAACATGAAAATAAGAACAGTGGGCAGTTTTCTCTGGCATATTGCGGGGGAACTGCGGAAGTTCCTAACTGTCAACAAAATTGCTCCAATTTAGTTATCACCTTACTCTTTTAAGAAATTCATTAGCTAGCAATTAAGTTGTGATTCATAGCAAATATTATTTCTTTGTGCAAAATTAGCATGGGCAAACAATGCATACTGTATTAAGAGCATCATGATGCACTGCCGGAGCTTCGGCTGGCCAACCTGGGCCATGGCCCCCCCGGCAAAAGTGAAAGTTTACCATTAGCCATTAGTAATTTCTGTAACATGGCCTATTAAATCTCGGTCTGAAAGCCACGAGCATTTTCCCATGGGCCTGGAACATGACTAATCTCCTTTTTCTAGGTAGAGCTCACGATTTCATCCGCTCGACTAGGCCTTGTTTGAGCGGGATTCGGCCTTTATTGACCCAACACTCACACGTTGCAAAAAATACTTAGGCTGGCATGTGAATTTTGTATAGGCTATATCTCTCTCCAGGCGATAACTTAAAAAAAACAAGGTGCATGCAGCAGTACGCAGTGGAGTGGGGTTTTCCTACTAAGCCTAATGTTTGCCAAAAAGTAAGTGTAATGTTCTTTTTCACGTACAAATTTAATTAAGTGCGGACTTTCACCCAAGAAAATCTACATATCATGTAAAGTAAAAAAGATAACAAGAAACCACTAGATTAAAACTTTGGAGTTGTGTTGATGAGGATAGGTAACATGACTTACGTTCTGTGACCAAAGAAAATAAATTAACGAATCAGTGTAGGTGCCATTCTTCTACCAACAACGAGTATTCATACCTCGGGTAGCTTACAGGACAGATAACTCTGGAACATCATGTCCTCTGTTCTGTCCTTAGTTAAAGCTGAAAAACATTCTTCTGTTTTTTGCGAGGTTAAACTCAACAATTCCAATATTGTCTCCAGATATCTTAACCTGTAATCTTCAATATTGATTGGCTTATGTCTTTCATAGAAGCAACCAACAACCCTGAAAAATACTAAACCTGTAAACTCGAGAAGTCCTTGTAAAAGTAATCAACTCCACAGGAAACATCCTTTCTCTGAAGCACGAGAAAAGCAACATGGTCATTTAGCTCTGTTCTATAAAGATTTGTAGGTACAAAATATTTTTGCTGAATATAGATGGACTGAAAAATGAAACATACATATTAGTGCAGGAGACACCATTGCATTTGCTAAAACTTTCCCTTCCTTCTTATAAGCAGACTCTGAGCAACTGTCAGCTGGTCTACTTAGTATGTACATATTCTCTTGAGGGACCAAAGAGCATAATGTTCTGTTACTAGTTACTACTAGAACTTCCACCTCTGTAATTTGTTTGATGGAGCTTGACTGTAAAGTTTCCTTGATCCAATGGTGCTAGCAGTGCTAATTAAATTGATAGACTGTCCCATGATAGTTAAACCTTCTTATTTATTTGTCTTAACTCTTACACCTCAAATCTCATCATAAGTTCTCCTTTAACTGAAATACACTCATAACAACTTAGCCATGTGCCAGGGAAACATTTTTGAAACTATATGTTCAATCGCCAGGGTCCTTTGAAATCCCCAGCAATGCAGAGAAGACATGAACCATTCTTTTAATTTTATTATTATGCAGCTCACCCCATGGTCCTTATCAACTATCAGTCCACAAAGGAATCAGCTATCAATCCACAAAGGAAAGAAAATTCTCTTCAACTCAAATATGTTTATGGCAACTCAGCCACTTGACAGCAATTCATTTTCAGAACTATCCAACAGTTCCATGTTTCCCTTAAGTCTAAGCAACTCACCACGACAGTCATCTATCTGACTGTGGAATTCATCATCTGCAGAGAACACATGAACCATATTTTTAATCTCAATCCAGCTCAGTCCTGGTTCCTTCTCAACCACCATTCCTCTGATTTTTCTCCTAATTTCAGCTACAACGTCCCATTTCCCTGCAGCAGCATAAAGGTTAGAAAGCAATATATGTGTTGACATGTCATCTGGGTCTTGCTCTAGTGCATGTTCAGCAGCATGAACACCAATGGAAAAATCTTTTAATGCTACACAAGAGCTCAGCAGAATTCTCCATAGCTCAGGACATCTCTTGGCAAATGGGGATTGCATCAGCAAATCAAGTGCTTCTGCCAATAAACCTGCCCTACCCAACAAACTCACCATGCTACTGTAGTGCTTGAACCCTGGCATAATACCATCAGTCATCATACAAAACCAATAAAACTTTCCTTTCTCAACCAGTCCACAGTGGCTGCATGCGGAAAGGAGGGAGATGTAAGTTACATGGTCAGGTTGCAGCTCATCACGAATCATCTCACCAAATAGCTTAAATGCCATTTCTGAATTCCCATAATTGCCGTATCCCCCTATCATGGAATTCCAACACTTCAGGTCTCGCTTTCGTGTGGTACAGAAGACCAAATAGGCGCCCCCAAGAGCACCATTTTTGGCATACATGTCAAGTAGGCTTCCTGAGGCACATATATTCCCTTCGTAACCACTTTTTACCACTTGAGCATGGAGCATCTCTCCTTGTTTAAGACCTGCAAGCTCTGCCGTGGAGTTCAAAGCACTGCTGAGAGAGAAGCTGTCAACCTTGTACCCTTCCTGAAGCATGCTAATGAAGTATTTCAAGGCCAATTCACCTTCGCCCAACGAAGAGTGGCCTGCCACCATCTCGGTCCACATAATCACATCTTTCTCGGGAAGGGAGTCAAACAAAACACGTGCTGACTCTGGCTTGTCGTTTGTAAAATACATATTGATCAGTGTATTCCCTACAAAGACACTGCTCTCAAACCCAGATTTGACCACTTGAGCATGAATTGGCATTCCACTATACATTGCAGGTAAAGCAGCAGCGGCAGACACTACAGCTGCAAATGTATAATCATCAGGGGCAACCGGTTCACCAAACGGCACATCCTTGAGCCGTACGAAAGCATCCATAGCATTCCATCCATCCCCAGCACCAGAAAACCCAGAAATCAGAGTATTCCATGACACCAAGTCAGGTGTCTCGATTCTGTCAAACACACGCAAAGCAGTGTCCAGATCACCACAGCCAGAGTACATGCCAAGCAGCGCGTTCTGCAGCGGAGTGTCAGGATCAAGTTCGTCCAACTTCACCACCCATCCATGCAACACACGCCCCCCTCGGCTATCCCCAGCGCGTGCACACCCACTCAGCGCTGACGAGAGTGTGCTCTCTGTGGGTGACAGTCCACCCCTCACCATCTCGCGGAACTGACCCAGAGCACGCTCAATGTATCCATACCGCACGCTGCAGTGCATCGCGCAGTTCCAGGCCACCACGTCCCGTGTCGCCATTTCGTCGAACACCTGGTTGGCGTCCCGCGGCGCCCCGCACTCGGAATACATCTGCAGCAGAGCGGTAGGCACGATGTCGCTGGCGAGGAAGCCGAGCGTCGTGGACTGCGCGTGGGCGGCTGCCCCAGCACGGCCGTCGCGCAACGCGCTGGCGGCGCGGAGGACGGCGCAGAGGCTGGGCGCGGTGGGGCGGAGCCCGGACGCGTGCAGCTGGCCGAAGAGCCGGAAGGCGTGCGGCGCGTGGCGCGGGGTCCCGCGGGAGAGCGCCGAGAGGACGGTGTTGAAGGAGACGACGGAGGGGCGGCGCGTGGAGCGGAGGAGCGCGAGCGCGTCTGGGAGGGCGGAGAGGCGGGCGTAGAGGGCGAGGAGCTGGTTGACGACGAATGTGGTGGGCCACGGCGCGGAGGGCGTGGAGGAGACCACGAGGAGCGCGTGCAGCGCGCGCGCGCGGCGGAGGACGGCGCGGCGCGGGGAGCGGGGGCAGGAGCGGTGCAGCGCGTCGGCCGCGGCGGCGAGCGCCGGCTCCAGCGGGTGGAAACCGTGGAGCGGCAAGCTCGGTGGCATCGGTGGAGCGTCACGCGCGCGCGGTGGCCTGGT
This sequence comes from Avena eriantha, assembly GCA_910589775.1. Classification (NCBI taxonomy): domain Eukaryota; kingdom Viridiplantae; phylum Streptophyta; class Magnoliopsida; order Poales; family Poaceae; genus Avena; species Avena eriantha. The sequence continues at coordinate 14,398,801 of OU342741.1, read as the reverse complement.
TGAGTCGTGAGTCTCATTTCGCAGCACAGCGAGTCAGCGACCGACCGCACCGTCGAGAAGTTCTACTAGACGCAACGCAATGGAAACGGCAAGTTTGCAGCAGATGCACACCAAGTGGACCCTGCACTAAACCATGCTCGAGAATTAAACTTACAAATCATGTTCAACTCAAACAAAAGAAAGCATTGTATTCCCTCTTTCTCGAAAAGAACAATAACACATGTATCTAGACAAATCTACGACATCATTTTCGGAATAGATGGAGTAGTCGACCCTCATGCTAAATCTTTCTAAAGGCCTCTTTAATTCATGGGGTTCTTATAACATAGAAATAGAAAATTCACAGGATTATTGTTGAATTCAACAGGATTGGAACCTACAGGAGGACTCGTACGAGAAATAAAGAAATTGTAGCATTAGGTTTGAATGGACGGAAAATTCTCAAAAACATAGTGCAATTTAATCTTATAGAAAAAATTCCTATGCATTGATTCCAATACTACAGATCAAACGGTTCACATAGGAAAAGTTCCAAAGGATGAAAAATTGATAAAATCCCTATGGTATTCCTTTGAAATCAAAGAAACCCTAATTTTTATTAGCTGAATGCCGATTAAACTAAACATTGTCCTGTTTACAAGGAAAACTGGGCTAGAAAGAACAAGCGATATAACCCATCGTTGTAACACCCCGACCACTCTGGGCCCGGCGGTTGTCACCCTTGGCAGCTCTCTAAGATCTCTAGACTGGTCCTACAGACCAACACTAGTCTTTTCTGCGTATTTTGTCCTCACTCGTGTGCCCCAGAGAACGCTCACCCATCCTCAAATTGCTCCAGGGCCAAGCACGATTAACTTGGTATGAGTTTCCTACCAATCCTATTAAACCATGTCCCAGGGTCTCACATCGTCCATGTGACACTAGGTCACCAAACGGACACATCTGGCTCTAGGGCTGCCCCTACCCCAGCCTACACCGCTCGTCACCAAAGCCGTACACGAGTCACAACCCCACACGACACAACCATCACATAGCCTTGGCTAACCAATTGACCGCTCATAGACCTTGAATGTCGTGTCGAATCCAGGGTCACCACCCTGACCATGCAACTAGATCAAACTTCGCGTTACTCGAAAACGAACCAACCGAGTCTACAGGCTTGTTGCCTCTTCCAGTGGCTCCAACTCGCCACACAAAACCATCACCCTGTAGAACCATCCTTGCCTTAGTGGATCGAGGTCTCCGCTGCATCCTTACAACATATTCGGATACCGTTTAAATCTCATGTGCTTACGTAACTTTGTAGTGCAGGTTTGGAGCTTTGCTCTTAACTTATTTAGGGTTGCCTTTGACCACCACTAAACCAACAACAAAAAGAAATTTGGTATGCTCTAATCCTAAGTGTTTAGAGAATACTATCTACATGTTTAATATTCCTCACTTATGTTTTTTAAGAAATAATAAGAATCCAAATCCGCCTCCGTAGGGACTTGAACCTCGTCGCTCAAATATATTCGTATCCATGTGTTTTGGTTATTTCCATTCAATCTCCATCACTTGTATTAATCTTTGTGATAGTCCTCAAATATCTTCATGTCCACGTGTCTTGATTATTTATATTCAAGATCTCTCACTTGTGTTAATCGTTGATAGTCTTTATGTTTAAAGTATCTTATATCATCAAACGCCACAAATGTTTCGACCCATCACCCACATGACAATAGGTCCCCAAATGCCACAAACGCACACCTCCGACTCCGAAGCTGCCCCCACCCCACCCCAGGCCTACACCACTCGGCACCAAAGTCACACATGAGTCAGAACACTGCACAACACAACAGTCACATAGCCCCCGCTACCTAGTCGACCGCTCATAAACCTCGAAGTCTACGCCGAATCCAGGGACAATATCTCAACATAGCAACCAAATCGATTTCGCATTACCCGAAGACGAACCAGCCGAGTCGACAAACACGCTGACCAACGCAGCTTCAACTCGCCACCCAAAACCATCGCCCGATAGGACCATCATTGCATAGTGGATTGAGGCCGGGATGCATCCTAACAACATATTCAGATACCCTCTAAATCCCATATGTTTACGTAAGCTGGTTTGGAACTTTTCCCGTAACTTATTTAGGGTTGCCTTTTGACCACCACTAAACGAACAACGAAAACAAATTTGTTATGCTTAGTGGATCGAGGCCGCTATGCATCCTAACAACATATTATGATACCCTCTAAATCTCATATGTTTACGTAAGCTGGTTTGGAACTTTTCCCTTAACTTATTTAGGGTTGTCTTTGACCACCACTAAACGAACAACAAAAACAAATTTGTTATGCTCTAATCCTAAGAGCATCTCCACTCGTTGGGCGTTCCTAGGCCAAAATCCGGAGCTAAATAGCGCCGGACGAAGGAGGTTTTTGGCCTGGGAATGGTCGATTTCCTACTCGCTTTTCTAGGCCGAGTTCCTAGGGTTGGACAAATTTTAACAATCTCGGCGAACTTTGAACGAATATAGGCGGATTTCACTAATAGATGGCCGATTTTTACATATTATGTCGAATTCGGGTGGACACCCAAATTCCGACTTCATTTAGGCTAAAAAAACTAAAAAAGGCCGAGGGGGGTTGTTGCCGGCGTGGATGTGCTCGAGAACGACGTCGAGCGTCCGGCCAGGCGCACTTCACCAGTGGCGGTGGCCTGCCGTGTTGTTGCGTGTCGGCGGCGAGCCTGGAGGTCCTTGGTGGGCGGCGAGTTCCGCGAGCCGGTGTTGGGCGAAGAACTGTTCCCAATGCACGAGGTTGCCGGCGACTTTGGCGAGCTGGGGATCCGACATCGCCGCTATGGCGGCCTGGATCGCTTCGACCAATTCGTCGCCTTCAGGGACCGACGGCACAGGCACACCACCGATGCTGAGCTTCCACCCGCGCGGGCAGCGGATGTCCTGCGGCGCCATGTAGCCGGCGTCGCGGAGCATCCACGCCTCCCAGGTCTAGAGCATCCGCCGGCCGAAGGCGCTGCTCTCGGCCATCGTCTTCGTCGAGTTGTCCTCTTTGCCGGAGTTCGTGGTGGAGTGGGTGGCCGGGGGCGGTGTGTTGTGAACGGGCGACGCAGCCGTGCTTTATAGGCCGATCGTGGGTGGCGAAGGTGGGAGGGGCATAGCGGCGTGGCGGGAAAAGGGAAAAAGGCGGGAAGCCGAGGCGGCGCTCGCGCCGAGGCAGCAGGATGAGGACAGTTGGCCTTTAGTCGCTCCCAACGTTCTGTGGCATCCCGCTAAAACCACTACTAGAAAATCGCTGTGTTTTTGTGTATTGCATCATCATGACTGCATGCTCATGTCATCATGCCACATTGCATTTGAGCATCGTCATGTCATCATGCATATGTTTTTCTAAAACTATTTTCTAAAAGCCTACCTTTGTTTTCTAAATATCCCCCGTCTTTATTTCAAATTAAAACCCCGGTCTTTTTCAAATCTCTAGTTTGTCTAAAAAAACTATTTGCAAATATCTTTTAAAATAAAATTAAATAAAAATGTTTTTTCCGGGGAGGCAGTCTAGCCGGTCAGGCCAGAGGCCCAACTGGCCAAACCGCCTACCACCCGGCCCAAAAGAAACCCTAGCTAAACCTGCCCCAAACCCTAACCTGACCTACACCTAGTCCCACCCCTGCCGCTTCCACACCCCCACCAGCACCCACCGCCGCCACCCTGGCACCCCTCCACCTCACTCCAACCACTCCCATCGCGCTACCTCACCCCCAACTCCCTCCCTCTCCCTACCTGCCGCAACACACACAACACACACAACGCACCGCACCCAACACGCAGACGCGCGTGCAGCCGCCCCTGCACGCTGCCCACTCCACCTGGTCGCCCCGGACCCACCACACACGCCAGCGCGACCCCGTGCCCCACCCCTAGATGCCCGCTTGCCCAACCCGCGCAGCACAGACGCAGACCACGTCCAATCCGCGACGCCCTGGCCCACCTCCTGCATCACGCGCCCCAGGCCCGCACCGCTAGCCATGCGTGACCGCGAGCATGTCCTCACCTACCCCGATCCCATCGAACCCCTCGGCGAACCCCAAGATCGTCGATACCCTAATGTGATTCCCTTTCTGAGACCCCTATTTTTATAATGATATATACTTGTTGCATTTTAAAATGAACATGCTTGCATACCTATTGTGGGTGTTTGGGCGATTTTCGATGATTCGCCTAAATTAAATATGGAGTGTTTATGCGAGATATCTTTGTCTTATAACGGACTCCATTTAAATTGGTGTAGCGAACCGATGCCATGTTTTGTCTTGTTAATACAACATTTTAATTTTGCGTGGTTGCTAAATAACTTGAACCGCCTCATTAATTGTCGGGACCCCGGTTCCGCTTAATACTGCCTAATTGCACCGCATCTGCATCATATCATGATCATGCCGGATCTTCTGCCGTAGTATTAAATATTGCATCCGGTGTTTCTTCTAGTGTTTGCTTCTTCGCGGATTAGGCCGATGAGTTGATGCGAGTATCGACAAGTTCTCCGGATATGATCCGTCGGCAATGTTTCCCAGGCGAGCATCTCTCCCCCTTCTACCTATTTTGCATTTATAGTCTTTATTTCCTCCTGTTGATCTATTGCTATGCGTGTCGCGATGCTTTAGTTTCCATACACCAATTATATCACGTGCAGCCTCTCTACTGTCTTGGACACCTCCTATTACCTGTGTTTGGTAGATAGCTGGCCTTGCGAGTCGTAGTTGCGTGCTCAGGTGCGATCTCGTGTTGTCAAGTACCACAGTTGTTGGAATGTTGTCAGGTGTCTATGGTGGAGATGATCATGACTTTAAATACAACTATTAAAATGCTAGCTATAGCTAATGCAGAGGCATCGGTGGGCAATAGATGTTATTTGGTTCTTTCACGCTCACTTGTGTCCCGTAGGACCCCGAGTACTTGATACCTGTTCCTTGACTATCCGCACTATCCACATACGGGAGAGTCTATGAATCCCCCTTAGCCAGAGCTTGACTCATTTCTTATTTCTTGGGGCCACAAAGTAGTTTGGGGCTTTATTACTATCCTGTACTTATGCCATGCTAACTTCTTTATTTACGATTGTGCGTGGAGCACCTGTACTGTTTTGGAACGTGGAATGTTTTCGCGGTATCGACAAGCCCAGTCACACTTTCGGGTTCCCAGTCGTTTACAGCCATTGACACAAACCCTGGGTCCGTCTCGGAGCCGGCCAACTTCGTTGCGGGTAGCTTAGTGGGGTGGCCCCCTAAAATATTTTATGAATCTTGTGATTGCTTTGTCGTGAAAGTCTCGTTGGGTTTTGATTTGGTTTTTTCGAGGTTGATCGTGTGTGTGTTGCTATTTATGCACCCCTGCAGGGTAAATCTTTCTGAAATCCGTGTCCGCGGTTATGGACGACTTAGAGCACAGTATCTCGATCATAGACAATCATAACTAAAGTAGTGCTATAAATTTGACTTAATATGTGACTAGTAATTCAGCTTCACTACAATTGAATGGATAATAAAAATGCCAACAACTGGTGGATCTGTGGTGATCTGTGTCATACTATATCTGCCTAGTAAGTATTGCAACTCCAATGGAATATGATAAAAGTCTCAACCAATGCTGGGTTTTGGGATTCCTCAGGACAATTATATCTGACTAGTAAATGTTCCAACTACAACGGAATGTTAACTAAAACTGGCCACTACTTATGCTATCAGGATGACTCATGCTATCTTTATCTGATTAGTAATTGCTGCAACTATAACAGAATGAGTAAAATTGCCAACTATGTGAGTTCCTTGGTCCGACTTCCTCGTTTGGTCTCGAGGGGGGAATACCAGGATAGGTTTGTTTGGTGTTAGCTTCAGGTTGGATCCAAATAGGTCCTTCTTACCCCTCTCTGATAACCGCCAGTTGTCTCGAGTCTCTATAGGTTGTTTAGTGCCGTTGCGCTGCCGCTCCAGCCCACCATACCTGTGTAGGCGAGGACCGCCGAATTCTAGCCTCGCCATGTACTGGCCTCAGTACTGACGCTCCTCTTTTTCCTTTGCCCTTTGTCGGCACCCCTTTTGTTTTAGCAGGTTTGAGATCGTCGTCGTTAGCAGGGTTACCCTTCCGGCTTGGCCTGGGCAGGGTTATGGACGCCATTGGTTATTCTTCAGGGCTCTTAGCCCAATTTGCATCTTGTCCGTACTCGGACGCTGTATCGTTTTCAAGGTGATTTGGATCTTTGCATTGTATATTTGTATTCTTGACTCTTGGAGTCGTGTTGTATATATATCTGTTCTGTGAGTCACATCAAAGACTGTTGTGTAATGATATTACTTCATTTTCCACCCGCACGAAAGTGGCTGGCGGGCGTCTTTGAATCGTTTCTATGCGGGTTTGGCGGAAAGAGCTAAAACTTGCATAGGGCCGATTCGAGGGTGTTACAGAGTGGTATCAGAGCTCAGCAGTTGCGATACCCCACAAGTCCAACCTGTAGGATAACCTAGCTAACGGCCAAAGTAGAGTGTCAAAACTATTTTTGCAAAAATCGGTTGGATAGATCTGATTAGGTCTGATTTTACTCCTTACCCCTCTATTGTTCTCCTCTTACCTCTGCGTGTTTTGAATCTGCTCTCTTATCTTTTCTTTGAGTCCAGGGTTTCTCGTGGTTGGGTTTTCCGTCGTACCTTCAGGGTTTTCGCTTCCTCCTTTGGTAACGGTGCTTCTACATCCGGTCTTTGTGCTATCTGAGGAATCCTTTATCTGTGGTACCATTCTTTGCTCCTTGTTTGTGCCTTCCGGTGTTTTCCCGACGCGAGGACATCATCTACGTCAGATCCGATGCAGAGTCTACATCACTCTTTTGCTTCTGAGCCTCGTTTGTCGAGATCTTCAGTCTGAATCCTGAGAATGGGTTGCACGATTTTCTACTGCATGTACGAGGTAATAGTTTGGGTGCGTGATGGATTGGCCCCCATGCCGACTACCCAATCTATTTGCTCTCGTACATTGAAGTGGATGAGAATGCGTCGTTTCTCTCTTTTTACCAAAGTTAGAGGTGGCTTTATTTGTTGATACCTTTGCCTTCTCCTTTGTTCCCGGAGTGTTCTCTCGACGATCACGGACAACGACCTCTTGTTAGTGGTGTCGCGAGAATCTACACGAAGCGCGAAGATCCAGATCGCCGACCTTCTTCCCGGTACCATGAGGCGGATCTCGAGGGAGAGATCCCTTGTTAGTGGTGTCGAATTGTGGCATCCCGCTAAAACCACTACTAGAAAATCGCTTGTTTTTGTGCATTGCATCATCATGACTGCATGCTCATGTCATCATGCCACATTGCATTTGAGCATCGTCATGTCATCATGCATATGTTTGTCTAAAACTATTTTCTAAAAGCCTACCTTTGTTTTCTAAATATCCCCCGTCTTTATTTCAAATTAAAACCCCGATCTTTTTCAGATCTCTAGTTTGTCTAAAAAAAACTATTTGCAAATATCTTTTAAAATAAAATTAAATAAAAATGTTTTGTCCGGGGAGGCAGTCCAGCCGGTCAGGCCAGAGGCCCAACTGGCCAAACCGCCTACCACCCGGCCCAAAAGAAACCCTAGCTAAACCTGCCCCAAACCCTAACCTGACCTACACCTAGTCCCACCCCTGCCGCTTCCACACCCCCACCAGCACCCACCGCCGCCACCCTGGCACCCCTCCACCTCACTCCAACCACTCCCATCGCGCCACCTCACCCCCAACTCCCTCCCTCTCCCTACCTGCCGCAACACACACAACACACACAACGCACCGCACCCAACACGCAGACGCGCGTGCAGCCGCCCCTGCACGCTGCCCACTCCACCTGGTCGCCCCGGACCCACCACACACGCCAGCGCGACCCCGTGCCCCACCCCTAGATGCCCGCTTGCCCAACCCGCGCAGCACAGACGCAGACCACGTCCAATCCGCGACGCCCTGGCCCACCTCCTGCATCACGCGCCCCAGGCCCGCACCGCTAGCCATGCGTGACCGCGAGCATGTCCTCACCTACCCCGATCCCATCGAACCCCTCGGCGAACCCCAAGATCGTCGATACCCTAATGTGATTCCCTTTTTGAGACCCCTATTTTTATAATGATATATACTTGTTGCATTTTAAAATGAACATGCTTGCATACCTATTGTGGGTGTTTGGGCGATTTTCGATGATTCGCCTAAATTAAATATGGAGTGTTTATGCGAGATATCTTTGTCTTATAACGGACTCCATTTAAATTGGTGTAGCGAACCGATGCCATGTTTTGTCTTGTTAATACAACATTTTAATTTTGCGTGGTTGCTAAATAACTTGAACCGCCTCATTAATTGTCGGGACCCCGGTTCCGCTTAATACTGCCTAATTGCACCGCATCTGCATCATATCATGATCATGCCGGATCTTCTGCCGTAGTATTAAATATTGCATCCGGTGTTTCTTCTAGTGTTTGCTTCTTCGCGGATTAGGCCGATGAGTTGATGCGAGTATCGACAAGTTCTCTGGATATGATCCGTCGGCAATGTTTCCCAGGCGAGCATCTCTCCCCCTTCTACCTATTTTGCATTTATACTCTTTATTTCCTCCTGTTGATCTATTGCTATGCGTGTCGCGATGCTTTAGTTTCCATACACCAATTATATCACGTGCAGCCTCTCTACTGTCTTGGACACCTCCTATTACCTGTGTTTGGTAGATAGCTGGCCTTGCGAGTCGTAGTTGCGTGCTCAGGTGCGATCTCGTGTTGTCAAGTACCACAGTTGTTGGAATGTTGTCAGGTGTCTATGGTGGAGATGATCATGACTTTAAATACAACTATTAAAATGCTAGCTATAGCTAATGCAGAGGCATCGGTGGGCAATAGATGTTATTTGGTTCTTTCACGCTCACTTGTGTCCCGTAGGACCCCGAGTACTTGATACCTGTTCCTTGACTATCCGCACTATCCACATACGGGAGAGTCTATGAATCCCCCTTAGCCAGAGCTTGACTCATTTCTTATTTCTTGGGGCCACAAAGTAGTTTGGGGCTTTATTACTATCCTGTACTTATGCCATGCTAACTTCTTTATTTACGATTGTGCGTGGAGCACCTGTACTGTTTTGGAACGTGGAATGTTTTCGCGGTATCGACAAGCCCAGTCACACTTTCGGGTTCCTAGTCGTTTACAGCCATTGACACAAACCCTGGGTCCGTCTCGGAGCCGGCCAACTTCGTTGTGGGTAGCTTAGTGGGGTGGCCTCCTAAAATATTTTATGAATCTTATGATTGCTTTGTCGTGAAAGTCTCGTTGGGTTTTGATTTGGTTTTTTCGAGGTTGATCGTGTGTGTGTTGCTATTTATGCACCCCTGCAGGGTAAATCTTTCTGAAATCCGTGTCCACGGTTATGGACGACTTAGAGCACAGTATCTCGATCATAGACAATCATAACTAAAGTAGTGCTATAAATTTGACGTAATATGTGACTAGTAATTCAGCTTCACTACAATTGAATGGATAATAAAAATGCCAACAACTGGTGGATCTGTGGTGATCTGTGTCATACTATATCTGCCTAGTAAGTATTGCAACTCCAATGGAATATGATAAAAGTCTCAACCAATGCTGGGTTTTGGGATTCCTCAGGACAATTATATCTGACTAGTAAATGTTCCAACTACAACGGAATGTTAACTAAAACTGGCCACTACTTATGCTATCAGGATGACTCATGCTATCTTTATCTGATTAGTAATTGCTGCAACTATAACAGAATGAGTAAAATTGCCAACTATGTGAGTTCCTTGGTCCGACTTCCTCGTTTGGTCTCGAGGGGGGAATACCAGGATAGGTTTGTTTGGTGTTAGCTTCAGGTTGGATCCAAACAGGTCCTTCTTACCCCTCTCTGATAACCGCCAGTTGTCTCGAGTCTCTATAGGTTGTTTAGTGCCGTTGCGCTGCCGCTCCAGCCCACCATACCTGTGTAGGCGAGGACCGCCGAATTCTAGCCTCGCCATGTACTGGCCTCAGTACTGACGCCCCTCTTTTTCCTTTGCCCTTTGTCGGCACCCCTTTTGTTTTAGCAGGTTTGAGATCGTCGTCGTTAGCAGGGTTACCCTTCCGGCTTGGCCTAGGCAGGGTTATGGACGCCATTGGTTATTCTTCAGGGCTCTTAGCCCAATTTGCATCTTGTCCGTACTCGGACGCTGTATCATTTTCAAGGTGATTTGGATCATTGCATTGTATATCTGTATTCTTGACTCTTGGAGTCGTGTTGTATATATATCTGTTCTGTGAGTCACATCAAAGACTGTTGTGTAATGATATTACTTCATTTTCCACCCGCACGAAAGTGGCTGGCGGGCGTCCTTGAATCGTTTCTATGCGGGTTTGGCGGAAAGAGCTAAAACTTGCATAGGGCCGATTCGAGGGTGTTACACGTTCCTAGCGTGTTCACGTCGCCCCGGGAACGGCCTGGGATCTCCGGACGTATTTTGGGCCAAATCCGGACGAAACTGTCGTTCAGAGAACGCGACTGGGCTAATTTTCGGCGTCTGGACGGAAAAAACGCCCTGGGAACGGCCTGCTGGGAACCCGAGTGGAGATGCTCTAAGTGTTGAGAGAATACTACCTATATGTTCACTATTTCTCACTCATGGTTTGTTTTGAAGGGAATTTCCTACATTGATTTTATTTTTTAGAATAATAAGAACTTAAATATGTATTCATGAGGACTTGAAGCTGGATGACTAGGTTGTACATCCACTTTCCTAACCAACTGAGATAAAATCACTTCTTATTTCTCAATTATATCAGAAGTTACAAATGGTCAATCGAGAACTCTCATCCTTGCCCACTTACTACCTTGGTAAATTAATTCAAGGTCTACTACAAAAGCATTGCCTTTAAAGAGAAGATCTCACCAAGAAAAAACCAAAGGTATTGGTGTGATCAATATATAAATTCAAAATAAATGATTACTTATGGAGCACTATTATAAGTTCTATAATAAGCATGCCATGTCTCGGGTCAGCCTAAGAATCCTATTATCAACGAAGAAAGTCCACTTCTGGTCCTTGAACTTTATCAAAAGTTTAGTTTTTGTCCTAAATATTTTTAAGGTACAAAACAAACCCTCAACTTTGCGAATAGTTCAAATAGTGGGTTTTGCTGAGTTTAATAGCAGCTAGAATCTAATCGAAGCCAACCTGAACCAGGAAAAAGGAGGAAAGTCGAATCACCAGAACTGATCCCTTGGCAACTCCGCAATCCTTCTGCACTGTTGCCACACCGTTCCCTCTACAGCTTATGCCTTCGTTCTTCGCCCCTGCTACTAAAATTCAGCGCCACCACCGGTGCCAGTGACGACAACAAGTCTAGTACCCGCGAGGCGACGTAGAGCGGGATGCCACCAACGAGCACATCGACCATGGCACCGTGTAGCAGGATGTTGAATCAGGATGACCTAGATGAACGAGACGGTGGGGAATCGAACAAGAGGGAATTTTTACTTATGTAGGTCCGGTCAGGGTTTGACTTATATTAGGTACTGGTCCATTTGTTTTTTGCACCATGGTTTTCTAGTACTATATATGCTATAAAAATTGGCAAAACCGGCTATTTGGACTATTAGCAAAGTTGAGGGTTTGTTTTGTATCTTGAAAAACATTTAGGATGAATAGTGAACTTCTCACAAAGTTGAAGGATTAAAAATGAACTTTCTTCATTATCAACATACCTTGTAACTTGAAAAACCCAGAGATGTCGTTTCCTGGTGGATAGATTGCCCCAAAACTCTTTTCTCTTGTAAAGCTCTGGTCAGTACCATACTTTTAAAAAGTAGGATTCTAAGGATCCTTGAATCATGCAAATGGCATGGAATCACTCCTTCACTTTTGTTAAGGATGAAACATGTTAAATTAAGAGGCAATCCTACGACTGCAACTGTTATAGCAATCTACAATAGCGGCATACTACAGGTATGGCTTGTAACTTCTAGATCAACATATATTGTCTTCCATGTGTGGATTTTTTTTTCCTGTGCAAGCGTTGCATACCTTGTAGCTCAAATATCTTCGTACCTACGTGTCTTTGTTATTTCTATTCAAGCTCTCTCACTTGTGTCAATCTTTGTGATAGTCCTCGTATACATCTACGTATCCGCATGGCTTAGTTATTTCTATTCAAGCTCTATTTGTGATAGTGTTCATGATTAAAGTGTCTTATATTATCTGATATGTTGCTTCACATAATTATAACTTCATTTTTGTTACACGTAAAGTCTAAAATTTGTGAACAGGTGTCTTAAAATGTTAATGTGTACAGTGATAGCCGTATTCGTAAAGAAAATCTTATTAGAAGCAAGCATAGGGATAATTGACAACGATGGTGTTTATCTAGCTTTCAGATCACGTGGTATTCCATGCTACTTTCTATAGCTCTTCAAGATATCTAGATATTCCCTTCGTTTAAAAATATGAGACGTTTTAGTTTTGTGAAAGAAATATAATTGATTAGATACATTCATTTCACAAAGCTAAAATGTCTTATATTTCTAAACAAGGGAGTACATACTAGATACACATGTATCTAGACAATGTGTAGATAGTATCTAGACTTATTTCAAACGAAGTACTAAGTAGTACTTTCTCCGTTTCAAAATATAAGATGTTTTAGCTTCGTGAAAGGAGTGAATCTAGATTCTTTTTAGTGTAGGGTTTACTCCAAATCTAGATGAATCTACATGCTAAAAAAGGTCTAGATACACTCTATTTATAAAGTTAAAACATCTTATATTTTGAAATGGAGGGAGTATTTTGTTTTTGTGAATTGAGTAAGTAGTATCGTGTCATGCTTTCCTTGTGCAGTCCACAAACAAATATCCTTTCTCATTGGCCTTCGCAGATTCGTAGAGTGACCCAATATATAGTTTCCAGATTTTAAAAATACTTTCGAAATGCACTTTTAGGATTTTCAGAATACACAGGACTTGACCGCTCTTCCTTCCTTGCTCTGCGAAGAAGATAAGCACAGGTGCTCTCCCAGTCGTCGCGCCTCGCTGCGCTGGCCCCGGTCTCCTCGCACACACGACTCCGCCCGTGCTTTCCCGGCCTCCTCCCCTACCAATCCGGCAGTCCCCCACCCGATCCACCGCCTCCTACACCACGTAGCCATCCTCGCAATGCCGGGCCTCGCCGCCGCCGAGCTGGACGCCGTCTCGCTGGTGCGCCGCGTCGCCCGCGCCCTCAACCGCCGGATCTCAGACCTCGTCGCCCTCCTCTTCCAACACAAGGTAACCAAGCGCACCGCCCCTGCTCCTTCGCCCGCTCAATCCATCCCCGCGCGCAAACCCTAACCCTAGTTTCGCCTCTAAACAGAGCGCGGGATCGTTCGGCGCCGTCGCGGGCTTCGCCATCGCCGTCGTGTTCGCGTGGAAGTTCCTGCGCTCCTCCTCGCCCGCGCGGCCACGCCGGCCCGCTGCCCCCAAGCGACCCCAGGCCGGTTCCGCGTCCACCGCCGAGCCCGCGGGCGACTCTGGGAAGGTGCGTCCCTGCTCCCTGTTTGTCTAGTGCTTCCTTTGGCATTGTTGGATGTGTGTGGGGGGGTTTCGATTTCTGACAGGAAGATTGCTTCGTCTCTGGCAGCTGACGACGCGGGAAATTGTGGCGAGGCAGCTCAGCGGGTGCAGAAGGGTATGTTCTCTTCCTCTAACCCAGTGCCTCAGTTAGATATGTATGAAACTTGCATTGGTGCAATAGAGATGGCGATGAGCAACAATGAATGGACAGAAAAATACTAATGCTTGTGCTATCAGTAATGCTGTAATTATATTCTGGACAATAATGTTTGCTGTTAGTGTTCACCTTTAGTAATCGAAAGGAAACGTCTAGGATCTAAGAAACGACACTGACGTCAAATGCATTTGGCCCTACCTATCGACCACCACTTGCTGTAAGTTTGGGAATATAACATATATTAAAGCTGTATGTTGGGTACATTTTCCATGCTCGTAATTTACGGCTGTCGATCTCAGAGCTGTTACATCAATATTATGTACTCACATACATTCCACATGGAAATTTATCTTCCCGTGGTCCCTAATGGACAGGACAATGTTACTTGGCAGTTAAATCATGTCAGTAGTGAAGTGCTTTAAATAATTTACCATATGAGACTACAGAAAAAATGCAGAGAGTGCTATAGAGTGTGATTCGTTGCCTATGACCCTGGTTTAGAGGGACAGGCCCATAGGATGTACAATCCAGTTGTCCGGTTGACTGGGCGGATAAGTTAACATGGCTGGCCAGATGGAAGATTCTTTTAGGGATTGTCGGGGCCAGGCTTGCTGGAGATGTCCATCCATCTAGATGTGACTCGTGCATCTCTTTGCAGATGAGATAGTTATTCATCTATAATTTAGTTGGATCAGTGAATATTGAAGTATGTTAACGACAATAAGATAAATGAAGGCAATGGATGGATAATAAGATGTATTCCCTTAGTCCGGAATTAACATACTCACATTTTTCTAGATTCGCATGTATCTACACACTAAAACGTGTCTAGATACATGCAAATCTAGACAAATGTGAGTCACTTAATTCCGGACAAAGGGAGTTCTAAATGTTTGCACTGATACTCTTTCTCAACCCTTGGGATGCTAGCGAACTCATACTCAACCAACCGAACAACATCTTCACAGGACCAGATTTAGAACAAGCCTTTTTTTCCGAGAAAACGCGAAAGAATTTGCATTTCATTTCATTGAACAGGTAGAAGACATTGAGGGTACAACCTCCATAAGGACGGACGGACACACACACACACACACACGACCGCCCTCACCAAGTGACTACAAATTGGCAAAGAGGCGCCCTCGACTACAGACTGCAATGAAATTAGGCCTCTCCTAGCCTTGCCTCCAGCCGAGAATGGCGAGGCATCGAGGCTCAGAGCAGCAGGGCAGCTACACCGCCGTTGCCAGACGCCTCCAGGGATGGTTCAGCTCCAGGACTACCCAAGCCAACGTACTTCGTACCCATGTTGCCTAGAGGGTTGGCAGGTGCAAGGCAGGGCACGGCTGGAACTGGTGGGGAATCGTCGGGGAAGTGCTGGCTCTGGCAGATGTCGCGCACCATTTGTCTGCGCCCTGTGTGGGGTTTCCCCCATTGAACGGGAAGAAGTCTGATCAGGGTCATGCCAGCGCCTCCATGGAGGTAATGGCACCCTCGGGCGTCGCCGTTGATAGTGCAGGACACCACCGCGCGGGGATTTCTCCCTGACCCAAGAACAAGGACCTCCGAAGACCGTTGATCCAGCGGCAGACTGGAGGTGGCGTTGTAGGCCGTTGGTGAAGATCTTCACACAGGGGGAGGGGGGGGGGGGGGGAGAGCCTAGGAACTTGTCTCGCAGGAGGGGGACCGACCAGTGCAACGCCATCGGTCACCGCCAGGAGCGTGTCGAGCAGGCGGGAGCCACCTGTACCGCGCTGCCGCAGGCTATGGCCGTCGCTGCACCTGGCCCGCAGCTTCCACCGCTGGGATCTACCGGGGCCATGGCAGAGCAGCCGTCACCCATGGGGCCGCTGCTGCATGCTTGCCCGCCTGCGTCCTCCACCAGCGGCGGACGGGAGGGGGTGGGAGGAGGGAGATTACAGCAAGAGTACCAGCCAGCTCGAGGGACACCGCCACCAACGCCGTCTCCAAACGTGCAGCGCTGCGCCACCATCTTCCGCTCGGACTCCACGCCGCCTCGCACCCGCACGATCCGCGTGACGTCGCCTCTCCACGCGAAGGGGCTTCGCCAGGGTGCGCACACAGCCCCCAACCGCCTTCGGTGCTAGGTGCCAGCGCCGACAGCGGCCAGGGAGGCAGGGGAGCAGTGGCTGTTTTCTAGGGTTTGGGGTCGCCTCCGGAGTCGCCCGCGCGAGCGACCTGGGAGGCACGGTGCTTGCCAGCATCAACTTATTACTCTTTCAGAACAAGCCTTTTGAAGGAAGGTTGAGTATAAACTAGGCAGCCAATCTTGCATCCTAATAGCCCGGCTTAGGTGCCAGGCTCAAGCCGCTCAACTGTCCAACTCTTGTTGCTGTCTTGAAGCCACCCTGCCATTGGCACACGCCTACACCCATAATGATATAAGTTGACACACTTGAGAGTCTTCCTGACTATTGGTGATACCTGAAATAAGTACAATATGTGTATGGTTTCATATTAGTTTTTACAGAATTCGTACATATCGTTTATGCAGGTCACTTGCCAACTAATTGGTGTTGTTTTTGAGGAGAAATCTCCTGAGGAGCTTCAGGTTCAATTTCTATGCCCTTCAGGTATTTATCCCTCGCACAATTTCTGCTAACTGTCTTGTCTCCTTGACGCAGAAACAAGCCACTGTTAGGCCCTCAGTAGTGGAACTACTACTGGAGATATCCAAATACTGTGATTTTTATCTGATGGAAACTGTACTTGATGACAAGAGTGAGGTATAAATTCCATAGTGCATCTTCGCATTTCTGTATAGTTTATAATGGAGAACTTGTGTATCCACATTTCGAGTGATATGTTTCAACAGGAAAATGCTCTTACCGCCCTGGAGAGTGCTGGGCTTTTTAGGACTGGTGGTTTGATAAAAGAAAAGGTGATAAGTGCGCCTCAAATTCTGTTGGTTATTACCCTAATTCATTTGTTTTCCTTTTCTCGCCGTGTTCCTTTACCACATATCATTTCAGTGTTGTGGTAAATAATGTTATATTTATGGATGACCCTTCTTTTGTTTTTTCACCAGAAAAACATCGTTTGATCGCATAAAGGTTGTCAATAGAATAAAATGGATATATGGTAGAACTTTTATTTTGACTAGGGCCCGTAGCTGGTACATATGCATGGAAAGTTCCTAGCTGAACACCATATCAGTTCTTGCAAAAAGGTTGAATGTTCACTCCAATGTCTGGTTAGCAGCAGTATATTTTCTCCTAGTGTTTATTGAGCACATTATTGTTTGCATGTATGATACTTTATCTATTTCGGTCACCTACATCTATTATTTAGTGAAAAAGCGTGTACATTTCCAGGTACTCTTTTGCAGCAGTGAAGTTGGCCGAACTTCGTTTGTTCGGCAGTTGGAGTCAGATTTCCACATCGACACAAGCCTTGACATAATTTCGCAACTCTCTGTACGTTATCTTGCTTCTTCATTTTCCCTTGCGATAGATGTCTGTCTTCGGATTATGTACGTCTCACGTGGTTCTTTCCTTTTCTTCTGCTATCAGCGGTTCATTCGGTGCCAACTATTCGTTTCTGCGGTGGAAGGAGGACAGCTCTCTATCAATATATTTAATTCTCCGAGCCTTGAGCAGTTCTTCTCATGAAAGGCAGGACCGGGAAATCAAAGGGGTTCACGCACTGAGCGTGTGTATCCCGATAGCGCATCCCTTGAAGCTCCGCTTGGCAGTAGAACTCCTGGATATACGAGGAAGCATGCACTGTTGCTGATCATTTCGCTGCAGCTGGTGCCCGATTTTAGGTGATCTCATTGGTGTGCTTCCTAGGTAACTAGGACGATATAATTTAGATGCCTGTAGTTCATGGTCAGGCACTCTGATATGTTGTAAATTGATTGACACAAATTCCTTTTCTTATTTATATGTAAAGGACTTGTTCACCAGTTTGTGCGGCCAAGCATTCCAGATTGAAGCAGAAGCGATGTACGTGAATTTTTTAGGAGAGAAAGGTGGTGTCCTCGGGGACAACCACAGGCACTTTTATGTCGTAGATCTCAAAACAGGAGTGATGTAGGAGTTGATGAACTGTGGCCGGGTCAGCCCTTTTAGATGGATTGGCCGACATGCGCGTGAACTTCACTCGAAGAAAGCATCTTCACAGAATTGTTATTCATTTCAAGCAATTGTTGGGTAAGTTATTATGTTCCGGTGAAGATGAATCATGAGATTAGTATAACCTCATTCTCAGCAATTTTGGTGGTTGGGTAATTTCTCCAAAAGTAATCCAAATAATACAGTTTAGTGTATGGTTCGTTTACTGTGGCATGCATGTAAAAAGCAGTATGCGATGGTATGATTATTTCCGGTCACGTGCATAACGATTGACACGCTGAATCCACATCTGTTTACAATTGTGATTGCAGGAAAGTTAAGTACGTACTCCCTCCATTTCAAAATATAAAATATTTTAGTCTTGTAAAATGAGTATCTAAATCACTTTTAGTATATAGGTTCACTTCAAACCTAGATGAATTTACATACAAAAAAGATCTAGATACACTTGTTTCACAAAGATATGAAACATCTTATATTTTGAAACGGAGAGAGTACAGTCTGATTGATTGGACAAAGCGCTGAACTAGTAAAATCCAGATCGTGAGTTCGTGACGCTTTCGGACACGAGTTCGACGAAGAATATAAACCGATCAAACCTACGTGTATACATATTCATATTTACATGTATTTCAGGGTCGTCCTATCGACCGTCCCTGAGTCCGGCCATGACCAAGAAGATCCAAGAGACCAAGCTGTTCAATGTCGCTCCCGGATGACGTGATCCTCGAGATACTCATGCGCCTCAAGGAGGAAGACGTGGCCGCCCTCTTCCGCTGCGCATCGACGTGCAAGCGATGGAGCCGCCTCGTAGCCGAAGCGCGCAGGCCGGGCCTGCACACGTCGCCGTCATCCTTCCTCTCCGGGTTTCTCGTTCGGAAACGGATAGGAGTGTTTTGCAGGGACCGAAGCTCCATGACGTCCCTCGTCCCGACGCAACAATGGGTGTTCAAGCCCCATCGCCTTCTCCTAGGCACCTTCTTCCCGGAGACCGCCGCGGGAGGCCGCCTCGGCCGCGCGCCACGGCCTCCTCCTCGCGAGGCTCCCTTCCTCCGATGCCGAGTTCGACAGAAGGAGAGGCACAACAAGGAACATCGTCCACCTGGTTGTGTGCAACCTGCTCGCCGGCACATGGGACGTGCTGCCCCCGCTAGCGAGCGATTGGAAGTGCACATTTAGCACCTGGAGAAGCTGGAAGTATGGTGACAGCGGCTACGCCATCTTCACGGAAGCGGACCGTTCCTCATCAAACGTCGTTCGGCGATCCTCGACCACCCCGCAAGGCTACTCGCCCCTGTTCAAAATTCTAGCCATCTACACCGATAGAGGGTCGTGCATCCTCAACACGTTCTCATCCCGCGAAGCGAGGTGGGACACGCCCGTCGACATAGGTTCTAGGACATCCGCTTCGTAGCCGACTCCTCCTTCCTCCGCCACCGGTGGCCAGACACCTCGTCGGCCTTCCTCACCGGTTACTTGTCCCGATGCCACGGTCGGTGTTCGGCCCCAGCTGCTGCTCCCTCGGCGCCCTATTCCCCGGCGACTCGTGCCTCCTCGACAATGTAGTGCCTCTCACTGCACGGCGAGGTCTCCTCCTCGTGCGCCTGGCCTCCCACGCCGATCGTCAAGACGAGCATACCGTCCATCTAGCCATGTGCAATCTGCTCGTCGGAGCATGCGAGGTGCTGCCCCCGCTAAGTGGCCAGCCATCCTTCAGCAAAAGTGGCTACGCCATACTAACAAAGCGCAGACTGTTCCTCCTCGAGCATAGAGGAGCAGCTTCCATCATCACCAACCCTCTCCAAAGTGATAATCATCGGTAGGATGCATTACACCCAGCCGCCAAACCTCTACACGAGATTCTCAGCCAGCGAAGCTAGATGGACTGCGCCTAGAAAACTAATTCTTGACACTGCGAAGATCGCTGGCTCGCTTAGGCGTAGGCATTCCGACGCCTTGGTGTGCCGTGGCACGGTGCACTTGCTCGCTGGCAAGTGGTCAAGCCATAGCTCAGAGGCATACACTCTTGCCGTGGATACGGAGACATGTCGCATCTCTCGGACCAAGATCACAGCGCCAACAAATTACTATGCCTGTGACGAGCCGCTGCTCAGGGTCACCGCGGAAGGAAGGCTCTCGACACTATTTCTACGAAGGCCGGGCCTGAACTTGGAGATCTATACATGCGACAAGAGAGCGAAATCAGTGAAGATGTTGCTGCCGGGTGGGTCTCCAATGGCATTGTCAAGTTGAAACCACCCGAGCAGGTTGAAAGCAGAAGGGAAAATCAAATGGCCATGGTCATGTTAGGACAGAAGGGTGGTATGGTGCTACTCAGGGATAGCCAGTTTGATGTGTACACTGGAAATGAGGTGATAGAGTCATTCTGTCCAATCAATCGTGAGAGGGTCGTGCTACTGGAGATGGATTGGCGGGCATTCTTCGCTTACCGGCTTGGTAGATGGTAGATGCGTGCGAGTAGGCTTGACTTGAAAAGACACTAGGGATTGTGACGTTTTTATTCTTTTTATTGTCTTGTTACGGCCTGGACGGGTCATTATCAGTTAGGCCAACTAGTTCATTACGAGTGCTTCTCCTTTTGGTATAAATTTCATAGTGCATCCTCGCATTTATGTATAGTTTATAATAATGGAGTGAGGTATACCACTGCATCATCTGCATAAAGAGAGATCATGTGTTTGATCCCATATTGATGAAGGGGCTCTAGAATCCCTGATTGTTTTGCCAGTTCAAAGACTTTGCTCAAAATGTTTGTGACTAACATGAAGAGAATTGGTGATATGAGGTCACCCTGCCATAGGCCGCGGGCATGCCGAATTGGAGGACCAGAACTGCCATTGATAAGAACTCAGTGTGCTAGATGTGGATAGCACAAGTGAGATCTGATCGATCCAGTGTTGACTAAAACCCCATCTCCAAAGAATAGAAACCAGAAAAGCGCCTATAGAATCAAAAGCTCTAGGAATGTCTAGCTTGACCATAAGGGAGGGGATCTTTCGGTGGAGGACACGCTCTAGCAATGTCAGCTGGCCTTTTATGTCTGCAATCCAGTTATTGTTTTGCAAGGCACCTGCCAGCGTTCTGTTCTGAGCAGTTTTACTGATGGAGCTTTCACGTCCGGCGCAATCACACTGCCTTCCAGCCAGCCGTCCTCCCGAAAAATGATGTTTCTTCCATCTCCGATATTACTACATCATGTTGCATCACAGAACAGGTCTTCCGTCTGCTTGGACACCGACATCTCTAGCTCACCCCAAGGTCAGTCCCCTGAAGTGTGAGCCAACCAGCACCATCTGGCTCTTAGTGCTGTGTTCATCAGTTTAAGATTATGCAAACCCTGCCCACCGTATGCTTTCAGCTTACAGAAATCATCCTATGCCACCAGGCAGTGTCGATTTTGTGTATCTGCACCCCCCCTTCCAAAAGAAACTTCTCCGAAGTTTCTGGGGCGCCCAAGAGGGCAAGTCTAAGGACAACATATGGAACACTGTTGTTGATTGGAGAACAGATCCAGTAAGAGTAAAGCGGCCCTCCTCTCTTCAGCAAACCCGACTCCCAGGTGGGCAAATGGCGAGCCCTTGCATCAATTAGCGGCTGTATATCACAGCCCAAACGGACTTCAGCAATCCAAGGTAGGAGTATCTGCAAGGGACTTGCTGCACTGTACAAGGAAAGATGTGAAGCAAATCATCCAGAGGACCCTGAAACCGAATAGAAATTATGCTGCTTTTTGCTGGATTTGTAGCTAGGCCGGACGCTTCCCCAAAGAAATTCATAATTTGTTGAACAACTGTGATTTCTGCTAAGCTGGGCTTGATGAATAGCATAGTACTGCATCATCTGCACAAAGTGAGAGCCGTGTTTGATCCGATATTGATGAAGGGGCTCTAGAATCCCTCCTTCTGCCAGTTCAAAGACTTTGCCCAGAATGTACAGGAGCAAGGGATTGAAACACTCTGCATCTCCATAGGACAACCCGCGCTCCCTTGCCTTGAGATGGCAGAGGTCGAGGATGTCAGTAATTTCATATATGCCCCACCCACTCCCGGATACTCTCGTTGTTGCTGTCCTTCCTATCGGCGTCAGCGAGGAAGTTCTTGAGGTCCAGAAGCTTGTCGCCCACCTTGTCAATCTCGCTAGAGACGCCCAGCATCATCCCCACCACATCTGCTGCTACCTGCGCGAGCAAGTGCCCTGAATTCATCCAGCACCATCACCATCTACGTAGCACCGATACGGCAAGACGGATACGGTGATACGAATACGGGGACACGGGATACGACAATTTCTAGAAACAGAAGTACAGCGATACGTACAACATACATATAAAAATTAATAAAATGCCATGTGATCTGATGAAGGCAAAGGATAATTGAATGCTGTAAAAATACAGACGGCGGCGAGCGACTCCAGCCAGCGGTGCGCTTGTGCATTTGCTCCCGATGCCTCGATCCAATCCGCTGCCATGATTAATGGAGCAAATAGATAGAAAGTGCATTGGCTATTACGGATAGAAAGTGCATTGGCTATTAGGGTCAGTAGTGTGGGCTTTGGCTAGGCTTCCCGTGTCTCTCTGGTGTATCAGCATTTTCCTATTTTCTTTTTAAATCAGAAAAGTCGATACTCCTGAGATACCCGTATCGCTCGTGTATCGGTGTATCGGAGTATCGGCAAAGTATTATACGCGGACACGGCGGAGTTTGAAGTATCGGTGCTTCGGAGATCACCATTACTTTGCTGTAATAACAAAAATAGGACAGAGAAGTAAGAAAAACAAGAGACTTAATTACCTAGGTGTTATTAAAGTTGAACTAACCTTTGAGATGGAGAGCAACTCAATCCTGGTGAAGAGCAACTCAACTAATCCTGCAACAAACCCCAGCCTTTTTTCTAGGACAAGGTTAACTTTTGATTATTCCCACTCTACTGCTTTGATTATTCTGACTCCACTACTTCCTTTTTCTAACAAAGGCAAATGTGAAATTTAAGTAGCACAGAGAAGTAAGAAAAACAAGGAAAAAACTTAATTACCTAGGTGTAAAGAGAGAAACAGATTAAACTTGAACTAACCTTTGAGGTTGATGTGATCCTTCTAATGCTCGAGGAAAATTCGCCGGAAAACAGCCGGTTCGTGAACCCAACCTGCGATTCGTGGACAGGGAGCTAACTATGTATTTATTTCCATTACATGGGGCTAGGATTACATTACAGGTAGCATCAAACAGCCAACCTAGGAACACGTGCGACGAGGTACATTTATTTACCAGCAATACACATGTTCGGAATGCATAGATCAGATACTACGAGTACCTCCTCTCCTACGAGTGCAAGCACAGTTACAGTTACAGGGCAGCCAAGCCGGCAGCAGCTGGAATCTATCTACCTAATCTAAGAGGAAGATGACCCGGACGATACATCCTTGGCCTGAGGAGGCTGCATCATCATATGCATATGAGTGCACACTCTCTCTGGCTCCCCCTCGAACCACAGGTTCTGCAGCTCCCTTCTCTTCCACCCTAGTGATATCAGCGTGCCTGGAGTTAACCAGATTAATTAGCTACCTTGTTAGTCCGTGTACTCCCAGGTGATAAATATAGATAGATGGTGCTAGCTTCTGATTACCTAGTGTGAAAGGCACGATGTAGAGAAGAGCGGGTTGGCCGTGCCCATCCATAAGGTTCAGCGCGACGTATGTAATAAGAAGCCCTGATGTCGGACAAAATTTCCAGCAAGTCAAATGGCAGAACATATAAAGCTCCCGTTGTACATGAACGGGCGAAAAGAATCACTGCTCTACTCACGAGATACGGTAGTAAAGAGATGCGTAGAACGCTTACCAGTACCATAGGCCAACGCTGACCACAGAAAGTAACCAGACCGCAGGCTTTTCTTGGCGGCCCAATCATATCTGCAGGAAATTTAAATGAAAACTGGATGCTGAAGAAAGAGTGTAAATAGCAACTCTTGCTCTTGTTCACATGAAGAAAGAGTGTCCGAACCCTTTAACAAACTAACCTCAAAGCAAATGCAACTACCAACCCAGGAAGAAGGATGTCACCAAAGCCGATGATACTGTATCCACCCCATGGATCAAACATACGTGGGATTTTTAGCAACATGGGCACACCATCTTCATCAGTCTTATCACCACGCGCTACCTACGACAACAACACCAGCATAACTAGCAAGACAAGATATGAAGCCACCAGATATCATAGCAGCTCTTCAGTAATACCTACCGCAATCATCACACTCTCATGAAACCACCTCTTGGAGATGAATACCCAGAAGATGTCGTACAAGAAAGCACAGCTGAGAAGAACTGAACCGACCTGATCATGGCCAAAAGGTAAACAATCCACATACCAAAAGAAGTTGTAAAGGAAAGTCGTACTAAAGCTGAACACTATGTAAATCAATCCTCAGAGTCAACAGCAGTTACATTACCTTAAGGTTAGGTACTCTGACAATTTGGATAACAGTAACTATCAGTGCAATACCCTGGAAGTACAGAGTCAGATACCAATTGATATCGCAGTTACATAGAAAGTCATGTAATACTATACAGCTAGTTGCACTCACAAGGATATCTTGCCCAATCCAAGCATAGGTATACTGACGATAAACAGCCCATAGAACAGCAAACACGACGCAAAATGGGGATACTGCCAGCGTAAGGTATGAAATAGCGCCAAAGAATGGCACTTTCACAAATGATTCCGTGGCAGGTCTAAACCATCTGAAATATTCCATTACTTTGAGTCAGTAACAAACTTCCCACAAGAAAGAAGAATCAGTAACAAACTGATAGTAAACAAAACAACAAAAGGGTGGTTGGAAATGTTCCAGAACGATAATGCAAGAGAAACACCCAAAGCAACTCTAGTGTACCTTGATAATAGAGCCACCAAGCATGTTTGCAGACCCTGCATAAACAAGAGGCATTAGTTCAAGGACTAGAAAACAGCATGGGATTAGCTAAAACAACAGTTGTGTACCAATCGATGGAAAAAACACATTGGTGGTCAACTGTAGTAGAGACAGATTATCCTACTGGTCATATTATATAATTTTACCATGAATAGACTCGGAGCAACTGACAATATCTATTGTTTCAGTAGCATCATTTTATTATAACTATGGCAAAAGTGTAGTCAGATAAACATTGCACCTCAACGCCACCGATGCAGAAGATTACCACCAGTAGCTCAACAAACCAGGTAGACATCAGCTTGTAAAGCATTATTAAGAAGCATGATGCAATCACAACGAACATTATTGCTGATATCACGTTGATATCTACTATGCCACTAGAACCTCCGCCCTCAACATTCACTGAGACTTCGTGACCATCCTTCACAGTAGGTGCAATTGTCAGTCCCATAGTTTAAGTAGAAGAAACTAATCATAACGGAATTAACAGCTCAGAACCTTCAGGAGCTTCTCCTGTTCACTAATGGCTTCTCTAGCGCTCCATGCTGACCAGTATGATGCACACAGGACCGTGCCGACAGCCATGAGCCAAAGAAACACCTCCGCAGTATCGACTACAGGACGATCTGGAGAGTATAGCTGCACAGAAACTACGGAAAGATACAAAGGTATGTCAGAAAGTTATTTTAGGTAGAATAGTTAACCATAACCCAAGTTAAGATAAAAGAAAAACAAGAACAAAAGCAAGTACTAATATTCCACACAAAAATCAAAATGTTAGGGGGGCACAACGTCACAATGAGCCAGGGGTTTACCTTTATCACCATCTGTAAGAAGCGTGTGTAAAGCGAGGCCTGCATCTTGCGGCAAAAGAACCGCAGGTATGTGTATATCAAGCTCGGTCTCGTTCTTTTCACAGACCATCTTGTACAGCTCTGCAGGGTAGATGCACGATAAGGAACATGGCTAGGATCGAACCTATGTGCAACAAGCAATGTTGTAAACACATAAACCAAAAGACAACATACCGGTGCCATGGTTTATGATGAGTATACCAGAAGCACCAGCCGCTTCCGCGAGCTTTGCTTTCTTCGTGAACTTGCATTTCCCCCTCTTGACTAGAAGGAGGCCTCCAGAAACCTAGAAACAAAGCAAGCTGCGAGTGATTACCGTGTGCCTGCAATGCACTGCAGGCAAACGAAAAACAGGTGCTGGCTAGCCTGGGAGGACAAATTAACCTTTGCTTTTGGAGACTCACAGCACTCGATCGGGTCCGCCAAGGTGAGCTGAGTCCGGTTTGCGTATTTCTCCTTGGACACTATCTTGGGACCGAAGCGGGCACCGACGCCGACGTACTCGTCTTCCTCCTTGCCGTTGACCCAGCTCTGCACTTTGACCTTCAACCAGAGAATCGAATGGCATGGTTAAGCAGAGAAATGGAATGGAGAATGTAGCATCTACACTTTTTTTTGACAGTGTGTAGCATGTAGATTTAGTGTTGGGCTGTTGGCATAGTAGAGAAGAGAAATGGAAGGTGAACTTGAGTTACTGATTGTGCAAGTACGGATAGCCAGCTCCATCATACCATATCCTATGCGTGCATCCATGAATCAATTCGTAATCCAATCCAGTTCAATTTCAATTCCCCACCAGGTGGAGTTCATTTGGCTTACTAACCCTAGGTAGCAATTAAGAGAGAAACAAGAATTTTACTAGCTGGGAGGAGCAATTGGGCACGGGAAATCGGAATCTGGAGGCATGAATAGGAAGAGAACGAGATAGGGGCGGGTTACGAACGAGGACGAAGTCGTTGGAGCAGCCGGGGATCTTGGGGGCCTGGTCGTCCTGGTGGACGATGTCGCCGCCGGCCGCGGCCCCTGCCAGCGCCGACGCCAGCAGGACCACCAGCACCGCCGACGCCGCCATCCACCTCCCTCTCTTGTGGAGCTGGAGCTGGAGCTAGAGTCGCCGGGGACGACGACGGGGAAAGAGCAGCGCCGGCAGCAGCATAAAAAGGTCCGAGAGAGATGGTTGACCTTTATCTTACTTTTCTTATTACGGCTCACGGGAGTGATTAAGTTCAAAAAGTGGCTCGAATCGATTCAGCGAGTGCGAGAGCATGGCGAAGTATTTATAATTTTCAAAAATCGAAAAGCGCAATTTAACGTATTTAGATACATTCAAATATAAACAGACTCAATTCAGTTCTTTGTGAACGAAGGGAGTACTTATTTGCAAGTTATACAAAATTTTAAAAAAGTTTGGAGGGACTCTATGATGAATGAGCATCCCAATATATATGCACTTAATGCAGCAAACTATTTTAGTTTTTAGGGCGACTCGCGACAGTATTTTCTATCGCGCGCTATAGGCAACAGTTTTACAGGCACGCTACGAATAGGACGTCGTCTGGCAGCACAAACACAAACACACACACACATATATATATATATAACAAAGAAGGTCAAACACCCACAAATAAATCAACAAATAATAGTTTAATTATTATTACAACATAAACAAATAGTTTATCAACAATATAACATACAGTTCATGAACAATATAATAAATAAAATAATAGTTAAACATATGAAGATGAAACTAATGGTTTTGTTGGCCATTTCATGACCATCATTCCTCGATGAGATCTTTTTAAAGATCATTATGCATATCGGTAGGTAGCTCGAACGAATGATAGGAGGTAAGAAAGAGCCCACTCTCTCTTCTCTCCTTTCCACATGCACGGGTTGTCACATCAAGTCATGGAAGGAGTAGTCTAAATTTTGTCTACGCCCATCTCGATGATTATGTTACGCACGATCATACAAACATTCATGACATACCAAATGATATCTCTTAATCCCAAAATCTAGCCAGCCCTATCGTAATAGTAAATTGGACTTGCAAAATTTCAGATGATCTCTCCACATCTTTCCAACCCGCCGTACATGATGGTTTGACTCTCACCCATTGTCAAGTGGTCATGGATAACATCCATCGGGATACCATATGCCATCATGCGCAATGCGGCGGTGACCTTTTGGATTGTGCTATGGTCATGCTCACCTGCGCAATTCCTCCTTTGCTCGAAGAACTGGGCATACTTCTTCACGGATTTCATGATGTGTTCAAACAATTTGATGCTCATTCTAAACGCGCCAAAAATAGTGCTCGGGGTATGTGGGATTCTCCACAAAGTAGCTCCACATGTACTTGTTGTGAACTTCAATCGTTTCCATCCTCAACTTCTCTCGACCGAAAACGGAACCTCCGAGTTTCGGCCTTTTGTTCGCGTGTAAAGCTAAAAGCATGGCAATATCCGCCTCTTCTTCAAGATCCCATTCTTTATCGGACGAATTGTAAGACGAGATCATCTACAACCAATTGGACTCATTCAAACATGTAGGAACAACACTCACAAAATAAATGGCATATTGGCGTCATGTCATACCTTGCAAGGATTTTATCAAACACCTAGCCTGCGAGGTGTTGTTCCCGGTCGGCCGAGCTCGCGGGGAACTAAGAGGAGCGGCGGCTTGATTTACAAAATTCAAAAAAAGTTTGGATGGACTCTATGATTGAGCATCCCCACATATGCACTTAATTCAGCACACTATTTTAGTTTTTAGCGCGACTTATGATAGTATTTTCTGTTGCGCTCTACAAGCAGCAGTTTTACAGGCGTAGTAAAATAGGACGCGTGCGCGACAACACAAATACACACACATATATAAAACAAAGAAGATCAAACACACATAAATAAATCAATAGCGGGCTGAGTAATAGGTGCACGAATAAAATCATCAGTGGGAGTAGCATATTCCTCAAGTTTCTTATGAGCCATGGCTATTTTATTTGTGGTATTTTGGAATAAGAGAAACAAATAAACAAGTAACTAATTTGAGGGTTTTTAATAGATAACAATAAGTAAACTAATTACAAGAAATAAACTACAAACAATATATAAAACAAAAAACAAGGTCTATAGTGACTTCACCAGGATAGCAAATTGCTTCCCCGACAACGAAGCTAGAAAAATGGTTGGTACCTTCGATCCGGATGTACGGATGCAGTATAGTAACTTTTTCCCTAGTAGACCTATATTTAATCGAACCTTGGGGAACAATGCTAAATGGAGATTAAATGAGACATGTCTACAAGAGTTGTTTGTTTGTTTTATCTTCGTTCACCAGACCTTTCTAGTTTACTTTTAGAACATTGTTTATTGCAATAGATGGAGATCGTCCAAGGTTAAAGATTCACCTGCAGCTGCACATTATATGAGATAAAGATAGTAATACACATATTTATTCGTAATGATTTAACAAATATAAAATTTGTGGGCAGCATATCCTAATATACTAGAGACCTTGCGAGTCATAGGCATATCAATAGTCTTTTCGTCCAACCGTTATACCACGAAATACCGGGCTATAACAATTATTAAGTGAAAACATAGATTAAAGCTTAAGAAGTGATGTTACTGTTGTTCCCAAATGGATCGCTAAACGAAGACTGCACTCCCCTTTCTGTCACTAGGTTTCCTACAAGATCGTAGATCACCAAGCATCTCACCTCAAACCTTTATTAATCTGTGGGATCTTGGGTACCTACAAGTCCATAGATTGAGATAAGAGACAAAGAAATAAAGATACAAATCTCTATTCAATCAGTACACAATACTCCCATGAATTAGATGCACAATATCACTGTGAGGTTTCACCCTGCCTTGCAACCCATGTGGACTACTCACTCATAATAATAAGACCAAGTATAGAAAACGTTCTGCAAAATAATTATATTGAAATCAAATATTCTTACAATGGTCACCGAATCATAAGGAGATTTAAAGTATAAGCTAATGGCTATGGCTATGGAGATGGCGGAGGATGGAAATGATGAACTATGATGGTGGATCTTTTTTGCTGGTGTTGTGATGCAATCTGAGAATGGCGGCGCTCTGCGCGGCGGCTGGGTCCTCGAAATATATAGGTGCCTTCATGAAAGTTATAGTGTTTGACTTGATGAAACCGCTACCACTTGGTATGGGAGGGTGGTACGGGCGGGCCTTGCCTGCACCGTTGGTCATTAAGCCTTCTAGAGGCTGGGTTTCGACCCAGGTTTGCTTTGCTATGTAGGGAACCTCATAATCTTCATTAATAGCTCATGATTTCGCCTTAAAAGTGTGACTTCCTGCACAACACAATTTAGAACAAAAGATTGTACATGTTTGCAATAATTAGTCATTAGTAGCAAGACTAGAGATATTCTTGGTCATTGTTTGACTAAAAATACAATTTAAACGTGGAGAAAAATGGCTATTTCACAGCCTTCACTCAACGTTTATCTGGAATAAAAGCCAAACAAAGGCCATAATAAATAAAACCAGCAAACATATGAAGCATATGCAACAAGCACAACATGGTATGTCATGATGAAATGATGCACAATTGTATGGTATAACATAACATGGCATGGGTGAGATGTAGGAACAAGAACAATTCATTTTCATAATTTATTATTCAAGTTTTACTTGCATAAACAATTCTAAATATTTAATATTTATATGATGCGTGCTTCAATTAATAGCATGGAACGCAGGTTGGAAGGGTCTCGTCGAGCTAATCGATTTAGACATATCATTAGTCGAATTCAAAATTACAGTTTAAAAGTTATGGATTTAATAACAAAAGGGAATTTAATAGCATTAAACAATTTCGAAATTTTATTTGCCTATAAATTATATTGGATGGTAAATTATTAATCCTTGCATTTTTCTGATGTTAGAACATATATTATGTGCCCAATTTGGAATTAGTAATAAAAACACATGATTTATCATTTAATAAAGCATTTAATATTGTTATCAAAATATTTATTAAATTGCAATTTTTTGACAAAAAACATAGGGAATTTTCATGTTTAGTTGTTTAAAACAAACATATTTAGTTTTGGAATTATTTCAAATTTGTTATAGATTTGTATTAATTCTTGGTCAAAGGTAGACAAAGGTTTTACTTTATTCAAAATGTTTTGTATACGAATTACTGCATGATTCTGTATTTTTTCACTGGGCTAAAACTAGCCACGGTCATAGAGAGGCAGGCCTGCTACAGACTAAGTGCTGGTGAAAAGGGTGTGATTGACAGTGGGACATGCATGTCAGATAGGTTAAAACGGAAAAGGCAAAAAAGGGAGTGAAAGAACACTTCATGACCCCTAATGTTTTGTGTGTTAGATAACATACCAAGAATATTTTAATAGTGTGTTGAGTATTGCAGATAAGTCTTCCCAAAAGAGCTCTTGGTCGAATAAAGAAAATGAAAGATTTTTGGGCCGGATTATCCACCCCTGGCCAAATCGACTAAGGACCAGGTGCAAAACGCTCTATGGGGGTGGGGCGGATTATTGGCTGGATATTTGGCGCTAGGCCGAATAATTTCCCAGGGACGGATAATCAGGCCCCAACAAGACTCGGATAATCCGCCTCCCCCATGGAAATTTTGCTAAGGACCAGACACACGACGCTCAGATGGGAGGCGGATATTTGGACCAGATTACTTGTTCTGGGATAGATATTTTCCCCGGGACGGATTATCTGACCCTCACTTGGGCCGGATTATACGGCTCCAATTGACTCCAACGATACCATTTTGAGAAAGGGTACAAATGCCCCTACCCATCTTCAACCTAGGGTTTCTCACATCTGATGAAAAAATTGTACCGTTGAACTCCAATTTCCGCAAGATATCCACTTTCAATTGTCTGAAGGTCTTGACCTTTGGAGAACCAAAGGAGGAGGCTATAGTCTACATCATCACCTAAGAGATCTTCAATTATCTCCTCATTTGTTTGAGGGCACATCGATCTAGAGTTTCATTTGTATTTCTAGATCTTGGTTTCGTGTTTTGATAAACTTGTTTATTGTGGCAACTTGTTGTCATCTCGAAATCCTCCAATTCAGTTGTGAATGCGTGCTCCGATCTCGTTGTAAAGGCGTCGGTCCCGCCTCAAAGGGTGTCGTATAGTGGAAAGGTGGATCAAGCTAGTTGTGGCGATATCTACCAGAGAACAGGGTGAGACCTATTGTGACGTGGTGGTCTTAATACCGCTCACCTCTCCAATGTAGATGTACTTTCCTAAACAAGGAAGGAACCACAGTAAAACGAATCCCGTTTCTCCGCGTGCTCCACTCTCGGTTACCTCATTCCTCTCATCTCCTTTACTCGTTTAGTAGTTAGGTTGGCATATAGGTAAATTCACCGTAGTTGCATATCTAGAGAATTAACCTTTTGTATCAAGCTTAATTTGAAAAAGTATTAAAATTTTAAGTAGCACCTATTCACCCCATGTAGGTGCCCATATGATCCATTTAAAGGGGGCGGTTGGGATTCGAGCTCAGGTCCTCACGGTCACGGCTCGGTGCGGATTCAACCCAACTACCATTGGGCTGGCTATGTCTAGGGTTTTGAGCATGGCATGGCCATGGAGTTTAGCTTGGGAAGGAGGGAGGGCGAAGAGGGGGGAGGGCTGGGCTCCAGATCTCGATCTAGATTTTTCCTAGGGTGGTTGGGGTGCAGGAGAGGGAGGAAGGAAGCACATGGGTTATGGTCTAGCTTTTGAAAAAGGTGAGGAGGGAGGCTCAAGGTAGTCTAGGTTTTCTTCTCCTCTCCTTAGCTTAGAGAGGTAAGAGAGGGACCAGAAGCTGAGGGGGGACGTGGTGGCTGGGCTGATCTTCTTGTGATGCAAGACAAATAAAGGGGAAACATGGCAACATACTAGCCTAGTGTGCCAAGGCCAATAGGGTTTAACTTGGGTTAGAGATGTTGTTTTAGGTAAGAGGGTTAGCTTAGTTTAGGGTGACACGGGTGGTGTGGTAGGTAGATGTAGTGTAGGCCTGTTTTATTTCTTTTTAGTTTCCAAACTTTTGTTCGAGTTCAAATTATTCAAAACCAACTTAAAATCCAACTGGTATTCAAAAGAATAAAAGAAATAAGATATGTGGCAATTTGGCATGGCCCATGCTTGTATGACATGCATGTATCCTAGTTGTGAAAACACTAGGTTTTGATAAGGCATTGGTATTATGCAAGCATCCCAACTAGATTTAAACTCACATAAATAACTATTGAATTTCTATTACTTCACATGGTTGATTAAATTGATGGGCTTGTTCGAATGAAGGTGGCCAAAATAGTGTGTATGTACCACTAGTGCTTCATGCATTCAACACAAATTAAAATAAGCCCATAGTTCAACAAAACCATCTAAAGAAGAAAGAAAAGATTATACTCTACATAGCATGCAAAAGTAGCCATGTAGGCTTCCATATTCCGCCGTGTGAAAACAAGAGAGGTTTATGTATGGAAGAATTTTTAGAATAGAAGGAACCAATCCCAAATATATATGAGCTAGAATTAAATAGCAAAGAAAATGACGTTTGCTCATATTTAAATAGGGTAGGTGTTAGACGTTCCATCCCCGGGTCCCTAGCCTAGATCGACGGTCGGATCTCCTCCCCTTCCTTTAACCCCGCTTTTGCTACAAATAGTCTCTCTTTTGCTACAAATAATCCTACTTTTGCTACATGTAGCAAAAAAAGGTTCGCCCACGAGTCAAAAAAATAAATAGACAGACCTCGTCGGAGATCTCGCCGGAGACTTTGTAGCAAAACATTGTCCTAATATAGCAAAAAGTTGTGCTAATGTAGCAAAAAAAAGATTTCGCCAGATACATCACCGGGAAGCTTTCCCGAAAGACCTCTTAGCAAAAAATTTGTTCCATTGTAGCAAAACCAAAAAATGGTTGTAGCAAAAAAAACAACAACAAAGGTAGCAAAGAAAAGGGACTTCGCTAGAGACATGGTCGGAAATATCATCGGAAATTAATGTAGCAATTCATAAACATTCATGTAGCAAAAATAAACAAGTAGGTAGCAAAACGAAAAATAGTATGCAACAAAATCATCCCCGGTAGCAACTCCGTCCGTCTTCGGTAGCAACTCTGCCTGTCTTATGTAGCAACACTGCCACCCATCAATAGCATCTTCAGCATCTCCTTCGTAGCAGAACAACATGCACTGATCTACCCCATGACACCACCTTCGATCCATTAATCTTCCATGGCGTTACTCCTTTGGCCGCTACAAGCGAAGCTAGGGATGATGCAGCTTGCGGCCCCTAGATGGAGGCGCACGTACGCTCGACGTGGGATTTGCCGCGCGTGGATACGGACATACCGGGCGCCGTGTTGAAGGTCGGGGCAGCACAGGGCATAGGGTGGCGCTCTAGCCGGGAAACCAGTGGCGTCACGGGCTGGGGAACCGGCGGTGGGGGGCTGCCAACAACGGTACGGAAGGAAATATGCCCTGAGAGGCAATAATAAAGTTGTTATTATGTATTCCTCATATATGATAGATGTTTATTTTGCATGCTATAATTGTATTGATCGGAAACGTCAATACATGTGTGTTTAATAAACAAAAAGGGTTCCTAGTTATGCCTCTCTTATAGACTAGCTTGTTGATTAACAAGATGATCAAGGTTTCCTGATCATAGATATTGGATGTTGTTAATAACAAGGTCACAACATTTGTGAAATGATGTGATGAACATTCATCCGAAGTATAGCATTATGATCAAGTCATTATGTTTACATTGCTATAAACATCATACGAAGTAATCTTTATCCTTAGACCATGAGATCATGTCAATTGCTAACTCCGGAAGAGTATCTTGATAGCATCAAACGTCACACCGTAACAGGGTGATTATAAAGATAGGTTCAGTGCTACTAAGGTGTTATGTTGAGGCTCATGGATCAAGAGTGGAATTTTTCAATTCCGATGAAGGATAGATATACTCTGGGCCCTCTCGATGATATCACATTAAGATAGCTTGCAAGCAAGTGATGAGATCACTAGAATGTTATATCACGGGAACGAGAAAAGAGTGCATGTCGGTAACGAGATCAAACTAGGTATTTGGATACCGATGATCAAATGTCGGACATGTATTATATCATGAGACAAAGGGATTAAGTTACTAGCGTTAAAGGTTCTCACGATCACAGAAGTCATCGTTGAATATGCAGGAGTCGGTATGGATCTCCAGGTCCCGCTTCTGATTATTGATCTGAGAGGAGTCTCAATCATGTCTGCATTATTCGCGAACCGTAGGGTGACACACTTAAGAGTTACCGGACACCATTTTGGAGCACATATGTTTCAGACGAAAGAATTGCAAAGCGCAGGAATTGTTTCGATAGAAACCGGAATTGTTTCGGGTGAAATTGCAGAAAGTGGTTCTGCATATGATATTGAAATATTGCAAGGGGTTTTATGTGAATGTTTGTTAATTAAACTAATTAACAAAATTCTGAATAAATATAATAAAAGAGTTATATTAAATGAGAGAGCATTAAACTTAGAGAATTTTAATGCATTTAAAGTGGAGACTTTAAAAGGGAATGTGAAGAGGCATTTTAATGTGGGGGAGTTACCACCACATGAATGGAGGAGGTGAGGGGTCACCTCCATGAGGCGCCGGCCATGGACGGGGTACCCCCCTCCTCCTATAAAAGGCCCCCTCTTCCTCCTTCTTCCTCACACCTCCTCGTGAAGGATCTCTCTCCCCCTCTAGAATTATTTTCCCATGGTCTCGGATTAGCAAGATACATGTTCCCGGTGGCATTTCGTCTAGAAGGAGTTGCGGCTTCCGCTGCATCACTGGAGTGAGGAGGTGGAGGTTGTCCGGTGGCTTGAACGTGTGTGCGAGGACGGATGCGCTGCTGATTTGCGGCGCTCGGACTTCCACACGATCTTGAGATCGGCAAGTGTACGACTACATCAACCACGAGTTCCTACTCGTTAACAAAACTCGTTATCTTCGAGGGTAAGTTCTCGATGGATGTATGTCCACCCGTTGCTCTGTATCTAGTAGATAGATCTTGACGTGTAGTTCTCATCGTAGGAAATTTTTTGTTTTCTATCCTGCGAACCCAACAGTGGTATCAGAGTCTGATCTATGCATAGGTGCTTTGCACGGGTAGTACACATATGTTTATATGTGGGCGGTGATGATCATGTTATTGCATCTTCTATGTATTTTGAATATTGGTGGCATAGTGGGATGAAGCGGCCCGGACCAACCTTACATGTCATCATACATGAGACCGGTTCCACGACTGACATGCAACTTGTTTTGCATAAGTGGCTGACGGGTGTATGTCTCTCCTACTATAGTCAATATCTGATTTACAACGAGTTGCTAATAACTTGGTTATCCTCGTTATGGTTCAGGTTTCTAGATAAGACCGGTTCTATCTCCGAAAGCCTTAAGCCACATAAAACTTGCAATTGATAAATTAGAGGCGTCTAGTTTAGATCGTTGCTGGGCTAGTGTCTTGATATGGTACTGTTGTAAGTAGATGTATGATAGATACTCTTACAACACACTCAACGTGTAAATTCCATAGACCTTGGCCTTACACGTAAAGGAATGATAGAGATCATACCACGATGCAAATGATAGAGATCAAATGCATGAACCATATCATCTCAATTTACACATTAGACGTTAGCATCTTATACTGCTAGTTTGGCGCTTTTTGTAGCATTGTAAGATGATCCCTCATTTAAATATCAAGATAAAATGTGTTCTTCCTTAAGTATGCACCGTTCTGTGGATCGTGTTTCGAGACATCACATGATGACCGGGTGTACTCGACTCTACGCTTTCATAAGAACGGGTGTAAGACAGTTTTACACACGCGAATACTAAGATTCTTACTTGGCGAGCCTAGCATGTACAAACATGGCCTAGGAACAGGGACCGAAAGGTTAAGCATGAGTCATATAGTTGATATGATGCCCATATAGATGCTCGGCTTTGAAGCTACATCAACTCACATGATGATCAGACTTGGTGTAGTGGATTTGGTTCATGTAATCACTAAAAGGACACGAGGGATGTCGTTTTTGAGTGGGAGTTCATTAGTAATTTGGATTAGTTGAACTCACTCTATCATAAACTTAGTCTAAATAAACTTTAAAAATTCTGTTGTAGATGGCACCACCTGCTATTAATTTTAATGTGTTCATGGAGAAAGAGAAACTTGCTGCGAATGGTAGCAACTTTACCAACTGGGCTATGAATTTGAGGATTCTCCTCACTGCTGCACAAAAGCTATATGTGCTAGAGGCGCCGCTAGGCCCCCCACCAGCTCCTGATGCCCCTGACGAGGAAAATAATGTCTATGTGACTCGTCAGGAGGACCAAAATTAAGTTCATTGCGGCATACTGTATGGGCTAGAACTTCGAAAGCGTTTCGAAAATGGCAATGCCTTTGATACCATGGGATAATTGAAAATGATTTTCGATATCCATGCTGCCGTAGAGAGTTATAATGCTACTGTAAAGTTCTTTAGCTGCATGATGGAGGAGAACAACTCCGTTAGTGAGCACGTACTCAAAATGTCTGGGTACGCCGATAAGCTTGTGTCCTTGGGAATAACGATTCCCATTGACTTAGGCATACATCGTGTTCTCCAATCTCCGCCACCTAGATACAAGAGCTTCATGATGAACTATAATATGCAGGTCATGAAGAAGTCTCTTCCCGAGCTTCTGTCAATGCTTAAGACTGCAGAAGTGGAGATTAGGAAAGAACATCAAGTGTTGATGATTAATAAGACCACCGGTTTCAAGAAGGACAAGAAAGGCAAGCACAAGGGAAAGACAGGTGACAAATCTGTTACCACACCTGAAAAGAAACCCCGAGCTGGCCCTAAGTCTGACACCGAGTGTTACTATTGCAAGGGGACTGGCCATTGGAAGCGCAATTGCCCCAAGTATTTGGCGGACAAGAAGGTCGGCAAGACAAACAAAGGTATATGTGATATACATGTTATTGATGTGTACTTGACTAGTACTCGCAGTAGCACCTGGGTATTTGATACGAGATCGGTTGCTAATATATGTAACTCGGTTCAGGGGCT
Source organism: Avena eriantha (assembly GCA_910589775.1). Taxonomy (NCBI): domain Eukaryota; kingdom Viridiplantae; phylum Streptophyta; class Magnoliopsida; order Poales; family Poaceae; genus Avena; species Avena eriantha. The sequence goes on along the minus strand of OU342741.1, from coordinate 14,360,992 downwards.
GCGGAACATGCGACTCGGCAATGGATCAAGAGTTGATGTGATCGCCGTCGGGACGCTACCTCTCCATATGCCATCAGGATTAGTTATAAATCTAAATAATTGTTATTTGGTGCCTGCACTGAGCATGAACATTGTATCCGGATCGTGTTTGATGCAAAGTGGTTATTCCTTTAAATCTGAAAACAATGGTTGTTCGATTTATAAGAATGATATCGTTTATGGTCATGCACCTGTGTTGAATGGTTTATTTCTATTGGATCTCGATAGTAGTATTACGCATATTCATAATGTTGATGCAAAAATGATTAAACTTAATAATGATATATCTGCATATATGTGGCACTGTCGTCTAGGTCATATTGGCGTTAAACGCATGAAGAAACTCCATTCTGGTCGACTTTTGGAATCACTTGATTTTGAATCATTTGATACATGTGAGCCATGCCTTATGGGCAAGATGACTAGAACGCCGTTTTCCGGTTCAATGGAACGGACGATAGATTTATTGGAAATCATACATACTGATGTGTGTGGACCAATGAGTGTGTCGACGCGAGGTGGATATCGTTACTTTGTTACTTTCACGGATGATTTGAGTAGATACGGGTATATCTATTTGATGAAACACAAGTCTGAAACCTTTGAAAAGTTCAAAGAATTTTAGAATGAAGTGGAAAATCATCGTAACAGAAAGATCAAATTTCTGCGGTCCGATCGTGGAGGTGAGTATCTAAGTTACGAGTTTAGCACACATATGAAAGAGTGTGGAATAGTTTCACAACTCACTCCTGCCGGAACACCACAACGTAATGGTGTGTCGGAACGTTGTAATCGTACTTTATTAGATATGGTTCGATCTATGATGTCTCTGACTGACTTGCCATAGTCATTTTGGGGTTATGCACTGGAAACTGCTGCATTCACTTTAAATCGGGCACCATCTAAATCCGTTGAAACGACACCGTATGAATTATGGTTTGGAAACAAACCTAAGTTGTCATTTCTTAAAGTTTGGGGATACGATGTTTATGTGAAGAAACTTCAGCCGGATAAACTCGAACCCAAAGCGGAAAAATGCGTCTTCATAGGATACCCTAAGGAAACGATTGGGTATACCTTCTATCACAGATCCGAGGGCAAGGTTTTTGTTGCCAAGAATGGATCCTTTCTTAAGAAGGAGTTTCTCATGAAAGGTGTGAGTAGTCGGAAGGTAGAACTCGAAGAGGTTATTGAACCTTCTCTTCATGAAATGGCGAGTAGCGCATCACCGGAAATTGTTTCGGAGTTGACTTCACCTAATGAAGAGAGAGTTAATGATATTGATCATGAAACTCCGAAAGAGGACACTACCAAACCTCGCAGGTCAAGTAGGACACGTGCAGCTCCTGAACTGTACGACAGTCCTGTTGTGAATTTCATGGTTGATGAAATGGATTACCCTGCGACGTATGAAGAAGCGATGATGAGCCCGGATTCCAACAAATGGCTAGAAGCCATGAAATTCGAGATGGAATCCATGTACGAAAACCAGGTTTGGACCTTGGTAAACTTACCTCATGATCGAAAGGCTGTTGAGAATAAATGGATTTTCAAAAGAAAAACTGATGCTGATGGTAATGTGACCATCTATAAGGCTCGACTTGTCGCAAAGGGGTTTCGACAAATTTAAGGAGTTGACTACAATGAGACATTCTCTCCCGTAGCGATGCTAAAGTCGGTTAGGATTATGTTAGCAATTGCTGCATATTTCGATTATGAAATATGGCAGATGGATGTCAAAATTGCGTTCCTCAATGGTAATATTTAAGAAGAGTTGTATATGATACAACCTAAGGGTTTTGTCGATCCTAAGGATGCTGATAAGGTATGCAAACTTCAGCGATCCATCTATGGACTGAAGCAAGCATCCCGGAGTTGGAATCTCCGCTTTGATGAGGTGATAAAAGAGTTTGGATTTGTCCAAACTTATGGAGAGGCTTGTATTTACAAGAAAGTGAGTGGGAGCAATGTGGCATTTCTGATATTATATGTGGATGACATATTATTGACTGGAAATGATATAGATCTTTTAAACAGTGTTAAAAGTTATCTAAACAGCAAATTTTCGATGAAAGACCTTGGTGAAGCGTCATATATATTAGGCATTAAAATCTATAGAGATAGATCAAGGCGCCTAATTGGTCTATCGCAGTGTACATACCTTTATAAGATATTAAAGAAGTTTAATATGGACGGAAGTAAGAAGGGGTTCTTACCTATGTTGCAAAGCAAGACATTGAGTAAGACTCAAAGTCCGGCTACGGAGGAAGATAGAGAGATAATGGATAGGATCCCCTATGCCTCGGCCATAGGCTCTATATTGTATGCCATGCTATGTACAAGACCGGATGTGACACATGCTATTAGTTTGACTAGTAGGTACCAATCTGATCCAGGTTCGGAACACTAGATAGCGGTCAAGAATATCCTTAAGTACTTGAGAAGAACTAGGGATATGTTTCTTATATACGGAGGTGCAGAAGAGCTAGTCGCTAAGTGTTATGTCGATGCTAGCTTTGACACCGATCTGGATGACTCTAAGTCTCAATCCGGATACGTATTTCTCTTGAACGGAGCAGCAGTTAGTTGGAGGAGTTCCAAACAACCTGTGGTGGCTAGATCAACGATGAAGGCGGAATATGTTGCTGCTTCAGAAGCAGCACAGGAAGCGGTTTGGATGAAAGAGTTCATAACGCAACTAGGTGTGGTTCCTGGTGCATTGGACCCAATGGTGATCTATTGTGACAACAATGGAGCCATAGCCAATGCCAAGGAACCGAGGTCTCACAAGAATTCCAAGCATATTAAGCGCCGGTTTCACTCCATCCGCGAGCATGTCAAGGATGGAGATATAAAGATTTGTAAAGTACACACGGACCTAAATGTAGCAGATCCGTTGACTAAAGTTCTCCCTAGGGCAAAACATGATCAACACCAGAACTCCATGGGTGTTAGATTTATCACTATGTGAACTAGATTATTGTCTCTAGTGCAAGTGGGAGACTGAAGGAAATATGACCTGAGAGGCTATAATAAAGTTGTTATTATGTATTCCTCGTATATGATAGATGTTTATTTTGCATGCTACAATTGTATTGATTGGAAACGTCAATACATGTGTGTTTAATAAACAAAAAGGTTTCCTAGTTATGCCTCTCTTATAGACTAGCTTGTTGATTAACAAGATGATCAAGGTTTCCTGATCATAGATATTGGATGTTGTTAATAACAAGGTCACAACATTTGTGAAATGATGTGATGAACATTCATCCGAAGTATAGCATTATGATCAAGTCATTATGTTTACATTGCTATAAACATCATACGAAGTAATCTTTATCCTTAGACCATGAGATCATGTCAATTGCTAACTCCGGAAGAGTATCTTGATAGCATCAAACGTCACACCGTAACAGGGTGATTATAAAGATGGGTTCAGTGCTACTAAGGTGTTATGTTGAGGCTCATGGATCAAGAGTGGAATTTTTCAATTCCGATGAAGGATAGATATACTCTGGGCCCTCTCGATGATATCACATTGAGATAGCTTGCAAGCAAGTGATTAGATCACTAGAATGTTATATCACGGGAACGAGAAAAGAGTGCATGTCGGTAACGAGATCAAACTAGGTATTTGGATACCGATGATCAAATGTCGGACATGTATTATATCATGAGACAAAGGGATTAAGTTACTAGCGTTAAAGGTTCTCATGATCACAGAAGTCATCGTTGAATATGCAAGAGTCAATATGGATCTCCAGATCCCGCTTCTGATTATTGATCCGAGAGGAGTCTCAATCATGTCTGCATTATTCGCGAACCGTAGGGTGACACACTTAAGAGTTACCGGACACCATTTTGGAGCACATATGTTTCGGACGAAAGAATTGCAAAGCGCAGGAATTGTTTTGATAGAAACCGGAATTGTTTCGGGTGAAATTGTAGAAAGTGGTTCTGCATATGATATTGAAATATTGCAAGGGGTTTTATGTGAATGTTTGTTAATTAAAGTAATTAAAAAAATTCTGAATAAATATAATAAAATAGTTTTATTAAATGAGAGAGCATTAAACTTATAGAATTTTAATGCATTTAAAGTGGAGACTTTTAAAAGGGAATATGAAGAGGCATTTTAATGTGGGGGAGTTACCACCACATGAATGGAGGAGGTGAGGGGTCACCTCCATGAGGCGCCGGCCATGGAGGGGGTACCCCCTCCTCCTATAAAAGGCCCCCCTCTTCCTCCTTCTTCCCACACCTCCTCGTGAATGATCTCTCTCCCTCTCTATAATTATTTCCCCATGGTCTCGGATTAGCGAGATACATGTTCCTGGTGGCATTTCATCTGGAAGGAGTTGCTGCTTCCGCTGCATCGCTGGAGCGAGGAGGTGGATGTTGTCCGATGGCTTGAACGTGTGTGCGAGGACGGATGCGCTGCTGATTTGCGGCGCTCGGACTTCCACACGATCTTGAGATCGGCAAGTGTACGACTACATCAACCACGAGTTCCTACTCGTTAACAAAACTCGTTGTATTCGAGGGTAAGTTCTCGATGGATGTATGTCCGTCCGTTGCTCTGTATCTAGTAGATAGATCTTGGCGTGTAGTTCTCATCGTAGGAAATTTTTTGTTTTCTATGCTGCGGACCCAACAGGTACATGGACGCTGTGGCGGAGGGGCAGGTGGCAGACCAGGGGGCACGACGGCGGGGTGCAATAGCTCGACACACAGGGGAACCGGTGGCAGGGAACTGTCGGCGGCGATAGACACGGTGGCGAGGGCGCAGGCGGCAAACCAAGGGCGCACGACGACAGGGTGCAGCAGCTCAACGCAGTACATGGGTGGTTCCGTGCTCGCATTAGAGAAAGACAGGATGCAACGATCAGGTGGGCCCAGGCCCAGTCACGATCACGAGTCAGGCAACCCGAGGGATGGAAACACCCCATCCCCTAGGGTAACTGTATCATTTTCCTTTAAATAGGATGTAGAATTGGTGGATGGAACCAAATGAAGGTGGCAATGTGGATGGTGGAGTTGTAATAGATATGCCCCAACTTAACTTGGGCGTCAAGTAATATATCAAGATGAAAATATAATTTATCAAGAAGCCACTACATTAATAAGAGGCAAATACAAGTTTATGTGGAGAAGAAGAAAATACAAGTGTTTTAGTCCGTCTTCGCTACCGTGCTGAACGTCCACTCCGACTCGACATCCCCAACCTCTGTTTCATATGAACGTACGGCTTGTCTCCGTGTCCATCATCGCTACTGTGTCGAACGTCCACTCCGACTCGATAGCCCTAACCACTGCTTCATCTTGAAGGGTGGCCCATCTCCGTGTCCATCGTCGCTACCGCGCCGAACGTCCATTCCGACTCAACAACACTAACCGTTGCTTCATATGGATACGCGGCTCGTCTCTATGTCCATCGCGCTACCGCGCCAAACGTCCACTCCGACTCGACAACACTAACCACTGCTTCATCTGGACATGAGGCTCGTCTCCGTGTCCGCCGTCGCTACCACACCGAACATCCACTCTGACTCGACATTCCTAACCGCTGCTTCGTCTAGACGCGCGGCTCGTCTCCGTGTCCATCGTCGCTACTGCGACGAACATCCACTCCGACTCGGCATCCCTAACCGCCACTTCATCTAGAAGGGTGGCTTGTCTCCATGTCCATTGTCTCTACCGTGCCGAACGTCCACTCCGAATTGATAACATTGTTGCTTCATCTCGATGCGTGGCTCGTCTCTGTGTCCATCGTCGCTACCACGCCGAACGTCCACTCCGACTCGGCAGCACTAATCACTGCTTCATCTGGACGCGCGACTCATCTCTGTGTCTGTCGTCTCTGCCGTGCCGAACGTCCACTCCGACTCGACAGCCTAACCGCTGCTTCATCTGGACGCGCGTCTTGTTTCCGTGTCTGTCGTTGTTACCCACGCCTAACGTCAACCCCGACTCGATAGCCCTAACCACTGATTCATCTCCACGCACGGCTCGTCTCCGTGTCCGTCATCGCTACCGCGTCGAACGTCCACTCCGACTTGACAGACTTAATTGTTGTTTCATCTGAACGCACGGCTCATCTCCGTGTCCGTTATCGCTATCGTGCCGAATGTCCAATAAATAAATATAATCAATTAAGAGTGTTCACGGTAAACAAAACAAATAATCTCATCTGGCTAGCATTACACAAACCATATGCATAATATATTGCTACTTTTGGGGCCAATAGATTGAGGTACTACCAGTCAACCTCACGTTCCAACCCGATGGTAAAAGCAGAGGAGTCTGAGTTTAAGGACTGTTTTAGACATGGTCGACAAGTTTAAGGACGGTGGATGCATTTGACTCCCAACTAAACTAGCTATCGCGCCTGTCGCGGACCGTCGGTATCTATCCTCACAGTGATTAAGATCGATTAGCCACACCACTAGAGCAAACGACTTTTCCACCAAAGATTGTCTAATGGATTCTCAAAAAAGAAAAAATATATATTGTCTAATTTATACTCTTTCCACCGATAGATAAATAACTGCCTTAGGTTTCTAGGTGTGTTTTTTTTCGAAATTCTACCGATCTATCAAAGAGATCCAAACGTAATAAAAATTACAAATAGGTCAATGTACCACCTAGCGATGACTACAACCACTGGCGTGAGCCGAAGGCGCGCCACCGACCTTGCCCCGTCATCACCGGAGCCGGGCAAAGCTTGTCGTAGTAGAGAATGTTGTAGTAGAAAGATGGGAAGTTATCGTGCTAAGGCCACAAAGGACCAACACACCAGAGCAGCAACCATCGCCAAAGATGATAACCGTAGATCACGATCCAACTAAACTAGCTATCGCGTCTGTCGCGGGCCATCGGTACTTAGGTTTGAATATATTTGAATGTATGAAGACGTGTTTTAGTGAATAGATACATTTGAATCTGGACAAACTCAAGTCAGTTAATCTGCCTTTAGTTCTGCTTGTACAAATCAAGGAGTACGTATTCTCTGCGCGGTCTCTAAGCTGCAAATAACCGTAGCAACTATCTCAAATGAACAGCCATTATCTTAGACACTTAACCTAGGTTATTTTTTTTCGAACTCGGAAAGATCACCCCGGCCTCTCTATTCAAGAGATGGACACAGCATTTTTATTAGATTATTCACAAGACCTTCCAAAAAAAAATCTACAAAGAACCTATCTCATTGTAGGTGGCAGCACAGGTTCTTCATTATCCATTTAGGTAATCCTTTTTAGTACATGGTATCTTAATAATAGCAGATTTCATGTTTTTTCTTTGACCTATTGAAGAACGTAACAATTGTCGTCAGTGAAGACCTCGCGTAATCATCCTCGGAGCTCAAATAGTCCTCTTGTAGTTGTTACTGTAGACATAGGATCTAGCCAACCAGAGGTAGAGCACGAGCTCGGTAGCGCTGATGCCTGCGAGCAGCCAGTAGAAGTAGTCAAGGTGGGCGCGGTTGAGGTTGTCCGCGAACCAGCTAATGCCACCGTCGCTGCCGGTGACACGATCGATGAAGGAGATGAGGGTGCTACTGATGAACCCGCCGATGCCGGTGATGCTAAGGTACATAGCCAGCCCCAGGCTACGCAGCTCACCGGGCATCTGGTCGTAGAAGAACTCCTGCATGCCGACCAGGGCGAACACATCCGCCACCCCCATCATCGCGTACTGTGGCACCAGCCACGCGCAGCTCATTGGCACCGTCGCCCCAGGCTCGTCCACCAGACCGTGCTTGAACGCGATCTCCAGACGCTGGGCCTCCACCAGCGCCGCCAAGGAGACCGCGGCGAGGGAGACGGCCATGCCAGTCCCCACACGCTGCAGTAGAGTCAATCCTGACGGGTTTCCCGTCGCGTGCCGCAGTGCAGGGACCAGTAAGTGGTCGTAGATTGGCACGAAGGTCAGGACAGATGCCGCTCCGAGCGTCTGCAGGGCCGCCGGCGGTAGCTCCAGGCCACCGAAGACGCGGCGATCCATGGTGCGGCCTTGCTTGTTGAAGAGTGTCATGACTTGCGCGTATACCACGCCGTACGCCAGGCACGCTGCCCAGATCGGCACCAGCCGTAGCACTCCGCGTGCCATCTCGGATTGGGCATCGGCGTCTTTGTCTTCCTCCTCCTGTTGGCGGTGTCTCTTCACGAAGGTCGAGCTCCTGGCCAGCGCGGCGAGGCTACGGAAGAGGCGTGCGAAGGGGATCTCGGCTCCGGGGGTGGGCGTGTAGAGGCGGTAGGTGGGGGTGCCGACGAGGAAAACGGCGAAGGTGCATAGCATGATAGCGCAGAGTAAGCCGAATCCAACTCCCCACCCGACGTTCTCCTGGATGTAGCTGACCCCGGCGATGGCGACGAGGATGCCGACGGACATCGAGAAGAACCACCAGTTGAAGAGGGAGCTGCGGGACGCGCGCTCCTTGGGGTGATCAGGGTCGAACTGGTCGGCAGCGAAGGCGAGGCCGCATGGCTTGTCCGCGCCCTGTGCGATGGCGATGAGGTAGAGCGACACATAGAAGAAGGCCACCTGCAGCGGCGAAGGCTCGGCAGAGTGCTCGATGCCGTCGGATGGCGATGAGGGCTTGACCAGGATCGTGGACGCTACAGTGATCATACCGTACCCCTACATGCACACGTGCAATTGGTCAAAGTTTGCAGAACACCACAATAAATCAGATTTTTTTTTTTGAATTGGAAACAACATGGATCATTGAATACACTGAGATAATTATTGGCTCGGCCTCAAACATGTCAAGATATTTTATTGTAATTGTGAAATTCTGTCTGATGTATATATAGTTGTTGGTTTCTCAGAAACACGGAAAACAATTAGCATTTGGACGACCCTACAATAAATCCTAAAACATGGATCATTGAAAAATATGTATTATTATGCAATATGGATCATCAGAAACAATTATACTCAATAAGCCTACAACAGAGTTAGAAATTTGAATTCATAACAACATAGCTCATTATTAATTTTCGGTGGGAGTTACAAATTTCTCCCTATGATTTGGCTCTGTTTTGGATACATCGAACAACTAATTTTAATTGCAGAATACCATCTAAATTTGAGAATTTAATCGTTTAAATAGATGTAATGCCATGTTGCTTTTTGTGGAATGATAAAATACCTAGACGTCTCGCCCCTGCACACGGTTACAACCACTACTCTACACCTCTGGACGCAGACATTCAAATTAAGATAGTATAATAATTTTACTATAACATTGCGGAAAACGACATCTTGCCTACGACCTTGGTCCAGTGGTGGAAAGGACCACTCTGAATTATTATGACACAACAAGGAACATGCTGAAGGACAAAATCTTGGAGCAGGTCGTCTTCCATCCTAGTCAGCAACGTGTTCCGCGTGCAACGGGCTACCTACTGAGAGTTGGCGCCGGAGTAGTAATCATCATGGTAAAAGTTGAACGCCGGCTATGTACCGAGTTAATCATCATTCTTGGAGATCGACCTGACACGAATAAACTGTGGGACAGCTCCAAGATTGAGTTAGTTACCAGGATGTAGAGGGTGTAGGCGAGGATGATGGAGCGGTACCGCCCTAGGAAAGAATCGGCGAGGAAGGCGCCCAGCAACGGCATCAGGCTGGCCGTGCCCGACCACCGATTGACGGCGGCCGCCGCCGCCGCGTTAGACTGGCCCAGCGGGCCGGTGAGGTAGGTGATGAGGTTCCCGGAGACGCCGAAGAGGGCGAAGCTGCCGGAGACCTCCAGCACTGCAGCCAGGCCGAGACATCGTGGCGTATTGTATGTATATTAGCAGAGGATGAGATATGTAGAACTGTCTAAGGTTTCTTCTCAGCAAATTGGAGAACGTATGTACCGACGATGAAGAGGGCGGAACGCCAGCCGCCGGAGGTGCTGCGGCGGACCGGGCGGCCGCGGAAGTCGGAGACGCCGGCGAGCGGCACCTCCTCCTGGTCGTCCGCGTCTGTGCCGGCAAGCAAGGGGGCCTCAGCGTCCACCATTGGCGCCATCTCTCCTTGCTCGCTCTCACTACTATGTGATACTAGTACCAGTTTCTTGACTGGTTCCAGGGAGGACAGCGCGTGGGGTTCCAAGTTAGAAACCTGCCCTGAATGATAAGATAGTACTACAAGGGTGTGGGGCACAAACGAAGGCACACCCACCCACCACCAAATATACTCAGGCCATTCCAAATGGTGGAGAACAAATGGACAAATCGTTGTCCATTAGGCCGTCTGCGGCCAGAGGGCCCGAAAACCACCCCTCAAGGGGCACTGTCGGTAGGCCACGTTTCGCGGTCTAAGTGCATCTCGACTGGATCGATCCAATACGTCCGAGCGCGTCCGAACGCTTCCGCGTGGACGTACGGTCTTCCAGCGGCACGACTTATCCGTACCGACGCGTCCGGCTTGACTTATCGGTGCACCAAGTTTGGGCAACAGTTGTGTCGGCCTAGAAAGCGCGCACGTCCCCCCGTGTTCTCCCGCAAGAGCCCAGCGACCCAACGACTTTCTTCCACGACCCATCAATGGAGAGAGAAAGGCTGCTGCAAACTCTGGCTGCTGCCGACCCTACCCTCCTGCCACGACACTTCAAAGCCGGCGCTTCGGCCTCCGCGCCGGCATCCAATGCCGGGACTTTTTAACAAGCCACCCACGACCATCTTCTTCCACACCACACCACACCACTACCAGTAGCTAGCCATGTTGGACGACATTGGATTGAGGGCAAGGCATCTAGGACGACCACCGGGTCCTGGCCGTGGGCGTCGAGGCAGGCGCGGAGGACGCGGCCAAAGCATCACGCAACCATGCTCTCCCTCACCACCGTCGTCGCCCGAGCTCGAGCCCATCGACATCAGCCTCGCCGGCTTCGAGTTCGCCATGACCATCCACTCGGGCATGGCGCGGGACATGATGCTCCTTCCCCAGCAAATTCACGTCGCTGGTCGATGGCGTAGATCCCCAGCAGGTCATGCTGTGGGCGGCCGATGTCAATACCGGCACGTGGCCGGTGGAGATGATGTTCGACCGCCTCGACCAGATGTTCCTCGCCAAGGGATAGGAGAAATTCGCCCACCGGTACCAAATCGAAGCCGGCAACTTCGTTGTTTTCAAGTACGATGGCGAAGCCGTGCTCACCGTCAGCGTCTTCGACGACACCATGTGCCGTTGCTGCTACCACTCTGACTCCGACGAGTAGGCTGCACTAGACTAGGATGTGTACTCGCCATGTATCGTGTTTGGAATGAAATTTGCAATGTGATCGTCGACCATTTGCAATGACAAGTTTTTATTCAAATATTTTACAAGCCTAGAACAACATTCTAACTATGCACCACCTACAGTGCTAGCGGCGGCATCGACATCGGTGGGTCGGTGAGCCCCCATTCTTCTTCGAGAGAGCAGTAGATCGCTTCCTGCGTCTGCAACTCCTCTATAGTTTGGGCGAGGCGGACACGCAGGTATGCATCATCAGGATTGTCCTGCACCGCTTCCTAGAGCTTGTCGCGCACGTCTGCGAGCGCAACACGCTGGTGCTCCGGCAGAAAGACGTGCTCCATCACTTTCCACGAGAAAGGCTTGTCGGTGGTCCTGTTGTAGTTGTAGTGAGTGCATCGCCGGTGGTTGCACCTCAGCCTGTATATCTGTGGGTGCCCCAGAATCGGAGGCGGCAACACGTCCGGTTCTTCCGACGGATCCTGTTGGAAATATGCCCTAGAGACAAATAGTAGTAAGGACTATTATCATATTTCATATAGTTTATGATTAAGTTTTATATCATGCTATAACTGTGTTGAGTGGAAACATCAATACACGTGTGATATACAAACAAACCAGGGGTTTCCAGTGAAACTCTAGTCACTGGTTCATTGGTCAACGGATGATCATGTTTCCTGATCATGTGGCATTTATGCCAGTTGGAAATGATGAACCAATACCCAACCTAAACATCGTGACCCGATCATGTCACGAAGTTCAAGTAACGATGATTAGAAATGGATCCTCGTAGACTATTCCTTAGACCGTGAGGCTATATCAATCACTGTCTCCCGGGAGTGCTTAGATAGCATCAAACGCCATCTGGTAAAACGGTGGTTATAAAGGTGTGTTCAGGTATTCGGAGGAAACCGTAGATGCAATATATGTCAAGAGCGGGATTTGTCCGTCCATGTGACGGGAAGATACTCAAGGGCCCACTCGGAGAAGTTATATCCAATAGCTGCGCATCGCGTGATTTGATCACGGGGATATCACTTGTCGGAACGAGTCAAGTAGCATTGTTCAGTAACGAGATTGAACACGACATGGCGATGTCATTGATCAGATCTCGGGCAATGCAAGTATCAAGAGATAAAGGGAATAAGACACGACTGTCCCGGTTCAAACGAGGAAAGATCTTCGTGGAACGCACATGGGTCACATGGCCATCCAGGTCCCTCTGTGGATCATTGGTACGGGAGTGTCCCGACCATGTCTGGAGTGTTTCCGAACCGTGGGGTATCACGCTTAAGGGCTTGATGATGCTTAGAGAGTGTTTATAGGATCGGTAGAATCACCGAAGAAAAGTAGGAAGAAAACCGGAAGGGTTTCGGTAAGTCCGGAGAATGTCCGGAGTGGAGGTGGAAGGTGTTCCATGGCCACGGAGATTAAATAATATGTGAATGAATGTTAAATGTTGATTTAATCATTTATTCATAATTATTTAATAAAGAGAAAATTCAATTAAAGGTCAAAAGGCTTAATGGGCCAATTCCGGAGGGAGAGGGCCCTTTAGGGGAAAGGAGAGAGGGAGAAGGGACCAATGGGGAGGCTGGCTAGGCCTTGCCCCCCCCCACGGGGCCCACTAGGGGCTGGCCGGCGGCCACCCCGCCCCCTCCTCTCCTTTAGTCCCACCTCGGGACTTGAGGGGAGGTAGTACCTCCCCTCTCCCTATATAAAGTGGGGTATTTGGCCTAGAAAATCAATAAAGGTCTCCCCACTTTTGGGATGACCTCTAATTGATATTTTCTCTCTCCCCCTCTCTCTCTCGTGACCGTGGTCCTAAGTCTGGACTGCGCGAGCGAGAGACATCTTCACCGCGGAGCGCCGTCGCGCTGCGGGATTCGGATCCGGGAGCTCTACTTCCGCAACTGCTGCTGGATCGGGGAAGCGGGAGTCATCATCCGGCACCGAACGTGTGTAACTCCCCGCGAGGTGTCGCACTTGAGGCACTCAAGTCGTTGGAGCCAGAAGGAGCGCAAGGACTTCATCACGACCTTGAGGTCGGCTTCGGCTCGTCTACATCAACCACGCTCTCCTGAGCGTTGACAACGCTTTTCGGTCTTCAAGGGTAAGTTCGCGAAAAGCCCCTCCCATTACTGTATTACTAATAGATAGGTCCTGTCAGCTTCAGCGGTTCAGGGGTGTAAAGTAAAATTTATTGTTTTTATGCGCGGAACCCCATAGTGGTATCCGAGCTAGATCTATGCGTAGTAATGCTAGTACGGGTAGAACACACGAGATGTAGCGTGTGGGCGTTGATATTTTAGTTGTTACCCTCCCACATGTACTTGTGTATACTGCAGTAATGCTTGACGAAGCGGCCCCCAACCGACTTTACGCGTTCATTCGCGAGACTGGTCCACGCTTGACATACGGCTTGTACCGTATAAAGTGGCTTAGGGGGTGTTTGTCTCTCTCGCATTAGTTGGTATACCATTTGCAACTGAGGGCCCCGAAAGGGGTGTAGTATAGACAACTACCTGATCAGCGTTGTGCTAAAAGTTCGTAAGTAAGAATGGTTCTTATGCGAAAGCCCACTCAGCCACGTAAAACATGCAAAGATAAAGTAGAGGCGTCTAACTTTGTTTTGCAGGAGGGTGTTGCTTTGTGATATGGTTGTGGCAAAGGTAAAGTGATTACCTTTTGTTACGTAATAGTAGATAGTCACGGAGGTGACGAACTATCACGCCGGAATGACACTGGTACCCTGGTGTCTACGGCGCCGGAACCCAAGCGCCGGAACCCGGTGACGGCGGATGGAGATCACGACGTGAAGGACCATATCACATAGCATTTACATTCAATGTTATTGTTTGTATGTCTTATTGTGTGCTAGTATTAGATACTCGACGGTAGCCTAATAAGATGATCCCTGTTAAAATTACCAACGATTGTGTTCCCCCTTAGTGTGCACCACCAAGAAAGTTCTTCGGTATGAGGCGATCTAGGGTTACAGGCCTGGGTGTCAGACATATCTATGTTCACATACAGTGGGTGTAAGCCATGTTGCACAGCGAAAACACTAAGGTTGAGTTGGCGAGCCTAGCATGTACAAACATGGCCTCGGAACGCGGATGTTCGAAAGATCGAGCACGAGTTGCATGAATGATGTGACCGACGTTTAGCGTCCACCCTTGAACCCACATTGATGGCCGTGATGATCGGGGGAGATGTGGCTAATAGGGGTCGTGTTATCACTAGGAACCCTTTTGGGGATAGGTGTTTCTGAGTGGAGTTATTATTAACTCATTTAGTTATAAACTTAGTCTAAATTCCTTTTGCAACTATAAATGTAGATGGGACCTTTCGTGTTGACAATTGAATGGTTAGAAGGAGAGAATCTCAGATTAGATGGAACGAACTTCTCCATATGGGTTGCCAGTCTCCATGTTCTCCTTAGCGAGAATGACGTGGTCGACTACATACTCGACGGGATGGATTTGGATCAGCCCACTGACATAGAGACTCCAGAGGAGCGGAAAGACCGCTATCTCCGTCATGAGATGGCCTCCTATATTTCAGTTATGATGCGTTTCGGAATGGTGGATGAGCTGTGGCCTTTCGTGGGTGATGTCAACCCTCGTTCGGTAATGCTACAGCTTAGGACACATTTCGTGGAGCAGACACGCATTTGGGAGCATGAGCTGATGGGAGACTTCCTCTCCATTAAGATGGAGGAGAACTCATCACTAGAGGACCACTTGGAGCACATGCATGATGTGTACACGAGGCCAGCATACTTCCTGGACGTCTGGATTACAGGCTCTTTCACAAATGCTGCTGTGCTGCGGTCGCTGCCACCAAGCTACCAAGCACAAGTCAGGACTTGCATAATGAGGTGCGACACGGAAATGGAGTTCCACCGGTTCATGACACATCTCAGGAATGTGTTGGTTGAACCAGATATCGCTCAGGTCGTCAACGACAAAGGTATATATTTGATATACAGTTTTATAAATGTTATAATCTTGCAAACACATTGTAGTGTTAAGTATATCTGATACTTGTTCTGTTTTACTGAAAACAGGTCCTTCTGCATGAGAGGTGCTTGCTGGAGAGGAGGTGACGTTGCGTGTTGATGGCGGGCATGATGATGACAGCCGACGACACTCTCGCTCAATATTTATCATTTAGTTTATGTTTAGGATGATTTTTGTAATCAAGAGATTGTGAACTTCTTTAGTGTGTCTCACACTTCGTGAGACGGTTATTCATATAAGTTTGTAACAAACAGTTGTTCTACTTTTATGAATGATTTTTATTCGTGTTCATATCTTGTTTGATTACTTGTGAATTATCCTTATTGTTATGAAACTAATTGATAATGCATGAACATTTGTAAAACATTAAAATGCCTTGTTTAAAATACCCAACTTAATGATATATTCATTAATGAATGAAACCATTGTTTGAATTCAAAGTTATGTGATAATATGTGAAAGTCATTCGATTTCTTATCACATATAAATCATGCCTAAGTTCGGCGAAATAACTTGAACACCGTGTATTACTTGAATACAAAGTGTTTGATGAATTGTTAAATAGAATACATATTTGATGTATTGTGTTTAAACGAAAATGGTAGTTATCATTAATTGATTATTTAAATGTGTAAAGCAGTTTACCAAAGGAAACATGAATATGAAACTATTTGATTTGATCAAAGTGTTTCATCAACAAAGGGTATAAATATAAAAGAGAATCCAATTGCTATGATTTGATCAATAGTAATGAAATTCGACTTTATAAGAATGGCATAAAAGAAATTGTGAAATGCAAAGTGTTTTGAAACATCAAAATGCAAAGCATCACAATGTGATATCACATATCAAAGGGGGTTGAATAGAAGGCACCAAATAAATCGTTGTAGTGTATATGTAGAGACCATTAGTTTAGAAATAGTTAGCACTCAATTAGAATTGGTGCACCATTTGAATTCGTGAAAGTTTTGGGGTTATTCGATATAACCAAAACAATAGAGAATAAGTCCTTGTAGAGTATTCATTGGAAACTTTGAATACAAAACCCATAGCTCAAACCAAAAGGAAAGCAAGATTTGTATTGCTTGGATTTTGGTGCATTCTTGAGAAAGCTCACTTTTAGTGATGTTTCTCAATTATGGAGCAACTGGGAAATAGTGTAAAACACGATGAGGATTCAAAACCCTGCATCAGAGTGTTCAGAAGCGCAACGGACAATGTTCCTGAACGATTCTCCTCACAGAAGGAAAGAATCAATGATTTTGATCATTGTGTTTTTACCTCCACTGTTGTTTTTCACTACATGAAGTAGGATTCAAAATGTAAATCCATATCTTGTATGGAGACATTTGTGAATCACTTGTCATGATTTTTGGAATATGACATACCTACGAACTACAAAGGAAATAATGGTAAGCTAGAATTATGAGAAATCCTAAAAGCAAAATTCACTTGAGATTAGAAAGCAATTCATTGCTGAATCTCATAAGTAAAAGTGGTTACTTGGAATTTTCCCAAATGACTGCAAAGCCATAGTAGGAAAAAGGGGGTGAATGACAAAAGCACAATTTGTCAAGATCAAATGAATTTGATTCATGTGTGCTGGATGTCTAGTGGATTTAAAACTAGTAAAGTACTAGTATCTCATAGTAAATCTCCAAGTTTGATATTTGATCAAAGGATTTTGAAGTTATTCAAAATAGGAAAGGCGATATGCAATTTGCATAAAATTGATTGGGAGCTATGAAAGTCTTCCTGAAACAATATGTGATTGACATATTTTAAGTGGGAGCAATATAAGACTCGAATTCAAATATGTAGGAACATATTTTGAGTGGGAGCTTATGGGAGTAATTCTTAAATATGTTAAGAATGAAAGCGCAAATACTTATAAATAATGATTTATAAGATGTAGAAGTTGATAATAGGTGTATTATGATATTATGTGGTATTCCTTAAGGGATTCTGAAAGGGGGTTTCGGAATAGAAGTTGATTGAGGAACTAGTCCTTAATGACTCAAATTAGGAATAGTATTAAGTTGATCATCAATGGTTGAAAGAAAGAAATGGATGATCATCATCCACTATGTTAAGACATAGGTTCTGTCTTAGTAAACCATGATGACAACTTAGCATAATATGTGATCCAATAAGAAACGTTTGAGCTAAGTTTGTCCGCATTATCTAATAGAGAACTATGGACATATTTTCCAAATCCATAAAGGATGACATATCTTAAAGCATAAAGAGTTATGTTATAAGGGAATATGTTGGAAACTCCTGTAGATACCAATTAAAAGTCAAGTAGGAAGCGAGGTGAACAAAACATCGAAAGTTGCACAGAGTGCACTAGTGTTTCGATGAATACATTTATAATAATAGATAAGGGTACCATCTAAAGTGTTGTATAATGTTATGGCGGGGCTAGTTCGCTTTTAACGTAGAATGATGTGTCCCAGGGCACAGTGCCCAGGATAAAGCTCTCGAGGTTGATCTAACGTCACTGTAGGCTCCTGGAATCAGGCCTCATTCTGCTGCCATAGCGACGATGCATTCACACAGATGCTATCATGAGATGATAGAATATTAATGTCAATCAAAGTGACATTAGTAAGTTGCAAAGGATTTGGGACTGTAAAGTACAGACCCAAGACTCAACCTCTTCCATGAGCAAGCATGTTCAGGGTACCGGATATATGGTGCCCATAATTAAGAACAAATGCAGCTAGTGTATTTGTACGCTAGTGCAAGTGTGAGACTATTGGAAATATGCCCTAGAGACAAACAGTAGTAAGGACTATTATCATATTTCATATAGTTTATGATTAAGTTTTATATCATGCTATAACTGTGTTGAGTGGAATACTCAATACACGTGTGATATACAAACAAACCAGGGGTTCCCAGTGAAACTGTAGTCACTGGTTCATTGGTCAATGGATGATCATGTTTCCTGATCATGTGGCATTTATGCCAGTTGGAAATGAGGTCATCTCATTCGGAGAATGAGATGATGAACCAATACCCAACCTAAACATCATGACCCGATCATGTCACGAAGTTCAAGTTACGATGATTAGAAATGGATCCTCGTAGACTATTCCTTAGACCGTGAGGCTATATCAATCACGGTCTCCCGAGAGTGCTTAAATAGCATCAAACGCCATCTGGTAAAACGGTGGTTATAAAGGTGTGTTCAGGTATTTGGAGAAAATCATAGAGGAAATATATGTCAAGAGCGGGATTTGTCCGTCCATGTGACGGGAAGATACTCAAGGGCCCACTCGGAGAAGTTATATCCAATAGCTGCGCAGCGCGTGATTTGATCACGGGGATATCACTTGTCGGAACGAGTCAAGTAGCATTGTTCAGTAACGAGATTGAACACGACATGGCGATGTCATTGATCAGATCTCGGGCAATGCAAGTATCGAGAGACAAAGGGAATAAGACACGACTGTCCCGGTTCAAACGACGAAAGATCTTCGTGGAACGCACAGGGGTCACATGGCCATCCAGGTCCCTCTGTCGATCATTGGTGCAGGAGTGTCCCGACCATGTCTGGAGTGTTCCCAAACCGTGGGGTATCACGCTTAAGGGCTTGATGATGCTTAGAGAGTGTTTATAGGATTGGTAGAATCACCGAAGAAAAGTAGGAAGAAAACCGGAAGGGTTTCGGTAAGTCCGGAGAATGTCCGGAGTGGAGGTGGAAGGTGTTCCATGGCCACGGAGATTAAATAATATGTGAATGAATGTTAAATGTTGATTTAATCATTTATTCATAATTATTTAATAAAGAGAAAATTCAATTAAAGGTCAAAAGGCTTAATGGGCCAATTCCGTAGGGAGAGGGCCCATTAGGGGAAAGGAGAGAGGGAGAAGGTGAAATGGATCGTATGGGCACCTAGAGGGGGGTGAATAGGTGCTACACCAAATTTTAATACCTTTTCAATTTTAGGCTTAGCACAAAGGGTAAATTCTCTAGATAAACTATTAGGTGGAATTTCCCTATATGCGAACCTATCTACTAGCGAGTAAAGAGCGAGTGGAAGAGGAACGGGTAAACCGAAGTGAAGCACGCGGAGACACATGATTTTTTGACCGCAGTTCCTTCCTTGTTAAGGGAAGTACGTCTGCGTTGGAGGGGTGGGCGGTACTAAGACCACCACGCCACAATAGGCCTCACCCTGTTCTCCGATGGATCTCGCCACCAAAGGCCTGATCCACCTTTCCACTATAGGTACCCTTCGAGGCGGGCACCGGCGCCTTTACACAACTAGCAGGGAAAGAACTCCACAACAACTTGGAGGCTCCCGAAATGACAACAAGCTGCCACAAGAACAAAGTTATCAAATACAATGAACAAGATCTAGGTATTGACAAGAATACTAGATCAGGGATTTCTCCAAGTGAATGGAGAGGAGTTGAAGCGCTTGATTCGTGATGATGATGAACTTCTCCTCCTTCAATTACCCCAAAGATCAAGACCTTCGGGTGGTTGAAGTGGGAGATCAACGATGAGATCTCTTGCACAATGTCTGGACAATTTCGAATGAATCAAGAGTACTGAACGTTGGGGAAGAAGGGGTATTTATACCCCCTTCAGAAACCAGCCGTTGGACACTTTGGGCGCCGGATTATCCGGCCCAAGTGAGGGTCGGATTATCCGGTCTGGGGAAAACACCGCCCCAGACTCGGAATATCCGGCAGATAACCCGCCCCCTATCAGAGCGTCACACCGAGCTTGCCCTTGATCAACTTCTGGGGGCTGGATTATCCGGTCCTATGCGAGGGCCAGATTATCCGGCCTGGGAAGGAAAAACCGCCCCAGTTCGGATTTTCTGGGAGAAAATCCGACCGGATACCGAGCGACATGCCTTGGCTCCTTTTGAGCAATGAGGTAGGCCGGATTATCCGGCCCTTGGTGGGGAGGATTATCTGGCCCCCCTCAAAGCTTCCTGCACACTTAACGCACATGAATAATCTCCACAGTATTGTTATCTAACACGCAAAACATAGGAAAACATGAAATGTTCTTTCAATCTCCCCCTTTTTGGTGTTAGATGACAATACCAGGATTTGCAGGAGAAAGTCACAAGACAAACAGTAATAACTATGAAAGAGACTCCCCCACAATGTGTGCATAATAGAATTTTGCATTGGAATACAAATGCACACAAATAGGTGCATCTATTCCATAGACATATGAGCAACAAAAACATACCACCGAGGTAGAGAGAGAAGGCATCCTTGACATAAGCCACAATCATTACCAGATAACCAATATAAGCGCCTTCCGTGATAAAAACCTCCAGCAATAGGATATGAATAGTAGATCCATATGCATAATCCATGAGATGAAATCCATAGGCATAATCCAGACAATCACATAGAGTCTCAAACACCACAAACCACAAATTTAAAGTTCAACGCTAAATGGGCATAAGCAAGAAAATGACAAATAGAAAAATGCAAGTGCTTATGCCCGACCCATGCAAATCCACGGACATCCTAATAGAACTACTTCTCCCCCTTTGGCATCGAGACACCGAAATGGGAGAAGAGCGATGCTAGCGTCCCATGGGATCACTCGTAGTCCTCGTCCTCGTCCTCTTCCTCGTCTTCATTCTCATCCGCATCCTCATCGTCAAGCTCCTCAGTGTCACCTTCCTCATCCTCATCATCAGCAGCAGGCGCAGAGGGGAACAAGTGATGCTCCAGCTCACCATAGTTCAACCCGGAGGAAGAGTTCCACCGAGCATACGGAGTGGGAGGTGTAGGAGCCGGAGGATCACCCGAAGCACCGGACACATGGTGGAGAATGAGCTTCTGGGAGTGAGCCAACTCATGGCGCTGCTTGTATGCCTCATACTGACCCTTGCGCGTGTCCACGCCCATGCAGAGTATGTTATGTTGGAACCAGTTCAGCTGCTTGATCTCATGGGCAACTGGAGGCACAGGGGGCCGTCGAGCATCCCTCATGAGGCCCTCGGGAGCAGAGCAGGGGTGAGAGGTCTTCCGAATCTTGGTGTAGATCTTCTTGGCCTTGTGCACCGAGTCGATGTGGAACTCCTCAGCAGGAAGCACGTGCCGGATGAGCATCATAATGTAGGGTGCATAGGGAATGGACAGACGGTTGAACATAGCATCACACAGCTCATGGTAAATGAAGTCCATGACATCTAGCCTGTACTGCACTGACTCGTCCTCGCAAGAGGCAACCTCATGAGAAAATTGAAGTAGCTGAACAAGGTGACCACAGATGCTGTCATTGTTGCCCCCACTCGGAGTAATGGAGTCACGGAAGAGACCCACTAAGGCAGCATAGATGGGAGCAAGGCCAGCCACAGTGCCCACAATGCCATTGTCCAGAGTGCAAGGAGAGAGAGGTGCATCTTTGTTGGGCTTCAGCTGGGTGATGATGCGGTGGCCACTGGCTCTATCCCTGCCGCAGAAAGAGTATCCAAGAACCTCGGCAAACACGTGAAAATCAGCAGTCATAGGCCTGTCATGAGTCATCCACTTCATAGTGCGATGCTCATCCCCACAAATAACCAAAGTGGAGAAGAACTGCTTCACCACCTCAGAGTCAAAGGAGTACTGGAGAGACATGAGATGGTGCATCCCCATCCTCTCAGCCACATGCATCGCATCCACAAGATGAGCCTTCTCCAAAG
Source organism: Avena eriantha (assembly GCA_910589775.1). Taxonomy (NCBI): domain Eukaryota; kingdom Viridiplantae; phylum Streptophyta; class Magnoliopsida; order Poales; family Poaceae; genus Avena; species Avena eriantha. The sequence goes on along the minus strand of OU342741.1, from coordinate 14,339,019 downwards.
CATCAGCAAGTACCAGTGGGTGCATCGGCCTAATGTTCAGCTTGGCATACACATCTTCATAGATGACCTTCTGTTCTGCACACCAAAAACGAGTATCCCCCAGCTCATCATCACAAGGCAGCTCAGCAAACAAGTCACGGTGACGGATGGCGGAATAGGAGACCGCATCCAGAGTCCTGTAGTTGATCTTGGGCTCCTTTCCCTTCCTCTTGGACACCCCCTTCCTAGTCCTCTTTGCTTGTTCAGCCATGCGCTTCTCTTCGTTCTTTCTTCTCCTCAACTCAACTTCGTCCACTAAGTTACCATGTCCGTCGTCCCGAAAGTATTTGGCGCGAGGGCGGCGCGTGTAGGTCTTGGGAACACTGGAACCACCTGTGAGGAGAATAAGGGCGATAACAAGGGGATAAGCATACACACAAGTCCAGGAGAGAGCATGGAAAAAGTAGTCAAAAAGTTAATTGGACAAATCTATCCAATGCATACTCCATAGTGAAACTGAACCAGAATCGAATCTGTCAGGCCGGATTATCCGGCCTGGCCAGGGGCAGATAATCCGGCCCTGGCAGAAAATTTCAATTTCACCTAGATTGAATGCAAAAAAGTAGATCGGGCCTAGAAACTGCAAGACTACAATTTCTATGCGAAAACACATCCTTCTAGACAACGTTCCACCCAACAAGTAACACATCTAGCCAAATATGGGGAGAGAGGGAGTTACCCTCACTCATTGGAGGAAGAACACGGAGGAGAAGGTACCCGGAGGCGCGGAGAAGAAGATCCGGGGAGGCACGGAAAATCCGATGGCCGGAGAGGCTTCGGGGAGGGTGGGGGACGGCAGGCGGCGACTGAGGAGGAGGAGAGGGTTGGGGGAGAAGTGCTGCTCGTTATGAGCCCTTCCCCCCGATCCCTGACCTTTAAGATGAAATCCGCCAGGACCGGATTATCCGGCCTCAAATCTGGGATTCTATTGAACACAGAACCAGGCTCGCACGTCCCCAAACAACACCCCCACAAGGTGTACAAGGGACTTGTGTGCTAGAATAGATGGCTTAGGGGTAGGGAAAGGCTTAGGATTAAGAGAGCCAAACTGAGATGGTACTAGACACTCAAAATTGCAAAATCCAAATCAAATAAAAGCCAAGATTGAGTGTGATTCCCATAAGAACATGAGATAGCAAATAACATCCAGAAAGAGCCAATTCTCCTCAAGGGAGAGGGCGGTGGCCGAGACCACCTTGTTGGAGTGTATGGTGTGACACCGTGAAGATATATGTTGGGTTCACGACCAATACTCATCAATAAGCTCACATATCACCAAATGATATTAAGAGAAATGATTTAACTTGCTTTTGGCATTATGGGGGGAGGGTTAGCCCAATGAGTTAGGACCACACTCCCCCTATATCCATGCCCACACCTAGACCAAAGAAGGATTGAGATGTACAAGTGAGTGCATGGGTAATCAAGAAAAGCTCCTAGAATCAATGATATTTAGCTCATTCCTCAAGTAATAGAATCTTGCTTCATCAAGTGGCTTTGTAAAAATATCCACAAGTTGGTTCTTTGTGCTCACAAATGATAGATCAATATCGCCGCGAGCAACATGGTCTCGAATAAAATGATTCTGAATCTCAATATGCTTCGTCCTTGTGTGCTAAACATGATTGTACGCAATTTTGATTGCACTTTCATTATCACATAAAAGAGGCACTTTGTCAAAATTGACACCGTATTCCTTTAAAGTTTGCCTCATCCACAATAATTGTGTGCAAGCGCTGGCAGCAGCAACATATTTAGCTTCGGCGGTAGAGAGAGATATACATTCTTCTTTTTAGAAGACCAACAAACAAGAGATCTCCCCAAGAATTGACAAGCTACAGAAGTGGATTTCCGATCATCCTTATCACCAGCCCAATCTGAGTCAGTATAACCACATAAAGAGAAATTGGAGCCCTTGGGATACCAGAGACCAAAATTAGGGGAATGAACCAAATATCGAAAGATCCTCTTGACCGCCACTAAGTGGCTTTCTTTAGGAGCTGCTTGATACCTTGCACACACTCCCACACGCAACACAATATCGGGTCTAGATGCACAGAGGTAAAGAAGAGAACCGATCATGGACCGGTATACCTTTTGGTCCACATCTTTACCATGTGGGTTAAGTTCAAGATGACATTTTGTTTGCATCGAAGTGGCGACACCATTTAGATCTGTCATCTTGAATCTCTTGAGCATGTCCTGGATGTACTTTGCTTGATTAATAAAGGTTCCTTCTCTAAGTTGCTTGATCTCGAATCCAAGAAAGAACCGTAATTCCCCCATCATGGACATCTCAAACCTGTCAGTCATAAGCTTTGAAAATTCATCATTAAAAGCTTTATTAGTAGAACCAAAGATGATATCGTCTACATATAGTTGGCATACGAAGAGCTCCCCTTAACCTTCTTAGTAAAAAGAGTGGGATCGATTTTCCCAACTTCGAAGCCACGATCTAACAAAAGCTCTTTAAGGTGCTCATACGACGCACGTGGGGCTTGTTTAAGGCCATAGAGTGCCTTATCGAGTTTGTAGACATGGTTTGGAAAGTTAGGATCCTCAAACCCCGGGGGTTGCTTTACGTATACCAACTCATGTAGAGGACCGTTTAGGAAGGCACTCTTGACGTCCATTTGCTGCAACTTAAAATTGTTATGAGCAGCATAAGCAAGAAGGATACAGATGGACTCAAGGCGAGCCACTGGAGCATAGGTCTCGTCGAAGTCAATGCCCTCAACTTGGGTGTAACCTTGTGCCACAAGTCTTGCCTTGTTCCTCACAACAATGTCATTCTCGTCTTGCTTGTTTTTGAATATCCACTTGGTGCCGATAACATTGTGACACTCTTTGGGTTTCTCCACGAGTTTCTAGACTTTGTTGCGCTCGAAATTGTTCAATTCTTCATGCATAGCAACAACCCAGTCTAGGTCTTCAAGAGCTTCAAAGACCTTCTTAGGTTCCACCATAGAGATATGAGCTTGATGTTCACCAAAACTGGCCAATTCTCTTCTTGTAGAAACCCTTCGTCGAAGATCACCAACAACTTTGTCGAGAGTGTGACCTCTCAACTCAATGTTTCGATCATCTCGAGCCTTGCGACGAAGTTCAATAAGTTTGTTGTCTCTTGGAGGAGTAGATTCATCGCTTGAATCTTCATTGGAAGCATGTACTCGACCTTGATCAGGAACTGGAATATCAGCAGCAGGTGGTGGTGACGCGTGCCCTTGAGGTGAGTCAGTAGCCGTAATAGGAGGCTGCTGAACTGGAGAGACAGGGCCGGATAATCCGGCCAATGGAGAGGCCGGATAATCCGGCCTGGGAGTATTTGTAGCAGCTTCATCAGGAAACCTGGGGTTTGCTTGAACTGGCGAGGGGCCGGATAATCCGGGGCTTGCCGGAAAATCCGGCCTGGAGCTTGTGTTGATATCTTCACCACCAGGAGCAATATGGTCAGCTGGAGTGGGGTGGCCGGATAATCCGGTGTCCACCGGATAATCCGGCCTGGAGTTTTCTAGAACAGCTTGACCTTCAGTAGTTGATGGAGATGGTGTAGAATTTGCTCCCATGGTGGGAACTTGTTGGGCATGTGTAGATGAGGGCTCTTCATGGGAAGAGCATTGTCCTTCCCGATCCGCCACAAGGGGTTCCTCAATGGGGCAGAAAAATCCCACACCCATTCTTCTTATGGTATCTTGGGGTATTTCAACATCTGCATCACAAACACCAACTTGCTCCGCACGGGAACCATCATTTTCCTCGAACACCACACTACAAGATTCTACAACAGTTCCGGAGAGCTTATTGTAGACTCTATAAGTGTGGGATTCGGCACCATAACCAACAAAAATACCTTCTAGAGCCTTAGATTCAAACTTAGATAAACGAACTCCCTTGATAAGAAAGAAACACTTACACCTGAATACCCGAATGTATGAGATGTTTGGCTTGTTACCGGTAAGTATTTCATACGGGGTCTTGTCCAAGATCTTGCGGAGGTATAATCGGTTGGATGAATGACAAGCAGTAGAGATTGCTTCAGCCCAGAAGTTATATGGAGATTTAAATTCGGCTAACATTGATCTTGCCATATCCATTAGAGTTCGATTCTTCCTCTCGGCTACACCATTTTGTTGAGGGGTGTACGTAGCAGAATATTGATGTCTTATCCCCTCTTCACTTAGGAACTCATTTAAGGTGTAGTTCTTGAACTCAAAGCCGTTATCACTCCTTATAGCCAGAATGGAGACGTTGTGTTGACGTTGAACCTCGTTGGCAAAGTCGATGACAGTTTGTTGAGTTTCGCTCTTCAACTTGAAGAAATAAACCCAAGTGTATCTTGAGTAATCATCAACAATCACTAGCCAATACTTCTTCCCACCGAGGCTTGCATGAGATGGAGGTCCGAAGAAGTCCACATGAAGGAGCTCCAAAATCCTTTTTGAAGAGATAATAGTTTTCCTTTGATGAGGTGAGTCATGCATTTTCCCTTCAACACACGCCCTGCAAACACGATCTTTGGAAAATGAGACATTTTCTTTTAGTCCAAGGATGTGGCCACCCTTGTGGAGGCTTTGCAAAGTTCTCATATTGACGTGGTGTAACACCCTCGAATCGGCCCTATGCAAGTTTCAGCGCTTCCCGCCAAACCCGCATAGAAACGATTCAAGGACGCCCACCAGGCACTTTCGTGCGGGTGAAAAACGAAGTAATACCATTACACATTAGTCCATGATGGAACCCACAGAACATATAAATACAACAGTGACTCCTCGAGTCAAGAATACAGATACACCATACAAAGATCCAAATCACCTTGAAATCGATACAGCGTCCGAGTATGGACAAGATGCAAATGGGGCTAAGAGCCCTGAAGAATAACCAATGGCGTCCATAACCCTGCCCAGGCCAAGCCGGAAGGGTAACCCTGCTAACGATGTCGATCGCAAACCTGCTAAAACAAAAGGGGTGCCGACAAAGGGCAAAGGAAAAAGAGGAGCGTCAGTACTGAGGCCAGTACACGGCGAGGCTAGAATTCGGCGGCTCTCGCCTACATAGGTATGGTGGGCTGAAGCGGCAGCGCAGCGGCACTAAACAACCTATAGAGACTCGATGCAACTGGCGGTTATCAGAGAGGGATAAGAAGGACCTATTCGGATCCAACCTGAAGCTAACACCAAACAAACCCATCCTGGTATTTCCCCCTCGAGACCAAACGAGGAAGTCAAACCGAGGAACTGACACAGTGGGCAGTTTTACTCATTCCGTTATAGTTACAGCACTTACTAATCAGATATAGATAGCATGAGTCATCCTGATAGCATAAGTAGTGGGCAGTTTTAGTTAACATTCCATTATAGTTGGAACATTTACTAGCCAGATATAATTGTCCTGAGGAATCCCAAAACCCAACAGTTGTTGACACCTTTAACACATTCCATTGGAGTTTCAATACTTACTAGGCAGGTATAGCATGTCACGAAACAACCCAGATTCACCAGTTGTTGGCATTTTTAATATCCATTCCGTTATAGTTGCATCTGATTACTAGTCACATATGAAGTCAAATTTATAGCACTACTTTAGTTATGCTTGTCTATGATCGGGATACTGTGCTCCAAGTCGTCCATAACCGCGGACACGGCTTTCAGAAAGTTTTACCCTGCAGGGGTGCACAAATAGCAACACACACTCGATCAACCTCGGAAAAACCAACTCAAAACCCAACGAGGCTTTCACGACAAAGCAATCACAGGATTCGTAAATATTTTAGGGGGCCACCCCATTAAGCTACCTGCAACGAAGTTGGCCGGCTCCGAGACGGACCCAAGGTTTGCGCCAATGGCTGTAAACGACTAGGAACCCAAAAGTGTGACTGGGCTTGTCGATACCGCAAAAACACTCCGCAATCCTAAACAGTACAGGTGCTCCACGCACAATCTTAAATAAAGCAGTAAAGCATGGCATAAGTACAAGATAGTAATAAAGCCCAAAACTACTTTGTGGCCTCAAGAAATAGAAATGAATCAAGATCTGGCTCAGGGGGTCCATAAGGCCTCCCGGATGTGGATAGTGCGAAAAATCAAGGAACAGGTATCAAGTACTCGGGGTCCTATGGGACACAAGTGAGCGTGGTAGAACCAAATAACATCTATTGCCCACCGATGCCTCTGCATTAGTTATATCTAGCATTTTAATAGTTGTATTTAAAGTCATGATCATCTCCACCGGTAAGCATCTGCACCATTAACATCTGCCAGCATTCCAACAACTGTGGTACTTGACAACACGAGATCACACCTGAGCAAGCGACTACGACTCGCAAGGCCAGCTATCTACCAAACACAGGTAATAGGAGGTGTCCAAGGCAATATAGAGGCTACACGGGATATAACTGGGATACGGAAACTAAAGCATCGCGACACGGATAGCAATAGATCAATAGGAGGAAATAAAGACTATAAAAGCAAAATAGGTGGAAGGGGAAGAGATGCTCGCCTGAGAAACACTGCCGAAGGTTCATATCCGGAGAACTTGTCGATACTCGCATCAACTCATCGACCTAATCCGCGAAGAAGCAAACACTAGAAGAAACACCGGATGCAATATTTAATACTACGACAGAAGATCCGGCATGATTATGATATGATGCATGGCATGGCAAGATGCGGTGCAATTAGCCAATATTAAGCGGAACCATGGTCCCGACAAATGATTATATGGTTCAAGTTGTTTAGAACCCCCGCAATTTAAATGTTGTATTAACAGGGCGAAACATGGTATCGGTTTGCTACACCAATTTAAATGGAGCCCGGAATAAGACAACAATATTCCGCATGAACACTCCATATTTAATTATGAGGTGAATCGGCATAATGCCCCCAACCCACTGAATATGTATGCGATCATGAATGATTTAATGCAGCAAGTTGGTATCATATATTATAAAATAGGAGAATGGGTCAGGGTCACACATTAGGGGGGGTTCGGATCCGAGGTTCGACGGGGCTCGGTCTTTAGGTTCTCGGTCATCGGATCTGTGAAGGAGATCTTGATGGTCCAGGAGGTAGATCTTGCCGTCGGAAGGGTCTCGGTCAAAGACGCCAACAAGGGATCATCATCAAACAACAAAACCATGTTTCTCTGTCACGAGACTGAAGTAGTCCGGGTAGCAACACCACGCGCTGTCTTCACATGGTTGCAGCTGTAATACACCACACCCCATCTTCTCTGGATCAGTACCAATACACAACACATAGATACAACCCACTTGTACTAGAGAAACCAACCTAAACGATCCGAACCACATTGACAGCAGGCAGGTGTTAGACAGGACGACCCGGTGCTACGCGCTGCGGGGAAGTACGGGAACACGGAGGACGAAGGGCCGAAGATGCTCGGGAGGAGGACCTGGCAGCGGCGGCATGCTCTGTGGAGCCAGAGAAGGGCCCGCAGGTGCTGCAGGGACGGCGAGGACCCGAAGCTGCGTGACGGCGCGGTGAAGAGCTCGCAGGGCGTGCTCGCGGGGTGAGGGTGGCGAGGCTGGGTCGGGCTCTGGCCGGCTACAGGACAACGGTCGGATGTGAGAGGGAGCAGGGAGAGTCGGAGAGGAACGCGGCCGGGGCGGCGCGGGAGACGCAGGGTGGACCACGGCAGTGGCGGCCTCGACGGGGAGGAGGGCCGGACTCGGCGAGGCCGAGACGAGGTGACGGGGGCGTCCACGGGGTGGCATGAGACTCGGCCGCGGGAAGGCGGGACGAGCGCGGAGGCGGCGAGGAGCGCGCAGGCGGCGGGGGCTCGTGCGACGGAGAGGCGAGGCCGAGGGAGGCGCGGGGGCGTGGCCATGGTCGATGGCGACCGGGGGGAGCAGAGGGGCCGCCGGCAACTCGAGGACGGGATCAGCGACAGAGGGGGCGGAGGAGAAGCTCGGGCGACGAGAAGGCCGACAACGATGCTCTGGGGCTACGGCGCTCGTGGGGCCGGCAGGATCGAGGCCATGCGGCGGTGGAGGCTCGCGTGAGGGGAGGGATGGCGACAGGGGGCGAGAGGACGAGCGTGTGCATGCGGGAGATGGTGGTGGTGGGGCCACTGCGGGGGAGCGTGGGAGATGGCGAGTTGGGCGGTTGGTGGCGTGCGGTGGGGAAGTGTGCAGGGGGACAGGCGGTCAGGGCATCAGGTGGGGCGCTGGGGAGTGGGCCAGGCGGGGGTTGAGCGGCAGATGGTGGTGGCCCGCCTAGTCGGGTGGACCAGGTGGTGGGCGGGTGTGAGCGGGACTGGGTGAGGGGATAGGTGGCGGTGGGGCCCAGGGGCATGGAGAAGGAGGCGGTAGGGGTGTGGTGGCTGGCTGGGGTGAGGTGGAGGAAAAGGTATGGGGTTGGTGAGGTGGAGGGAGGGGATTGGATGGGGTGAGGTGGACAGGGGCTGGGTAGACTAAGATTGGGTAGAAAAGGGTTTGGGGTTAGACATATTAGGGTTTTAATTTGGAGGTGGCCGGCTAGGTTTTCGGGCCTGGCTGGCTGCCTCCTATAAAAATAATATAAATTTTGTTTATTTTAGACGGGGCTTTAGAAATCCGTTGGTAGACGAAACAAAATATTCCGGAGACCCGGGTTTTGGATTTGAAATAAAGACGTGGCGTTTAAAAAACAAAACCAGGCTTTTCGAAATTAGTTTTGTACAAACACATGCATGATGATGACGATGCTCAAATGCAAGGTGGCATGATGACATGAGCATGTGGTCATGATGATGCAATGCACAAAAACAACACGATTTTCTAGTAGGGGTTTTTGCGGGGCGGCACACGTGGGCTAGTCGGCGATGCCATAGCCAACCCGCGTCAGCCTTTCCGAAGAGACACATTGGGCCTGTAGTGGTTTTCCCCGAAAAGTCCACCACGTACAGGTCATTTTCGACATATCCCACGAAAGCGACTTTTAGAGAGTTGCTCCACAAGAGTACCACCAAATTAGCATCAATATAAACCGCAAATCCCATCTTACCAAGGGCGTGAACTAAAAGTAAGTTGTACCCGAGGGTCTCAACAAGCATGAGGTCCACGAGAGAGATATCGTGAGCCACCACAACTTTGCCGAGACCCAATACCTCAGATTTTGACTTGTCACCATAGGAGACGGTTATGTGATCATTGTTTGGCCGCATATCCGTGATGATCTCCTTGCTTCCGGTCATATGACTCGTGCAACCGCTATCGAGTACCCATTTAGAACCACCGGAAGCATAGCCCTGCAAGAAAATTACTTCTTGGTTTTAGGTACCCATTTTTCAATGGGTCCTCTCATGTTAGTGAGGCCCTACATAACTAGCATAAACATCACCATAATAATCGCAATATAGTTCAAAGTTAGGATTGTTGATCCCTGCAAAACCATCATAATTAGTCTTGTCATTGGTAATGTTGCTAGTCTTTGGTTGAGCAGTCTTGCTCTTCTTCTTCTTCTTCTTCTTCTTGTTTTTCTTGCTCTTTGTCTTGGGTATGTAACCAAGACCTTCTTTACTATTATTTGTCCATTGCCTGCTCAGTATCTCATCAATAACTCCTTTACCTTTGTGTTGAGAACTTCTTGCAAGGTCTTCTTTTCCAGAGGATGAAGTGGAGGTACTTGGCACATCATACCGTTTCAATTGAGTTTGGAGCTGGTCATGAGACTCATTTAAAGTAGAATGATCACTCTTCAATGCCTTGTGAGCACTTTCAAGATTAGCAAACTTCTCCAAAAGTCTAGCATGAACAGCCCCAAAGTCAACCTTTTCTTTCTTTAGTTTCTTTACCTTGGCAAGAGCATGGTCACGTTCTTTGATGAGTTGAGCTACAGCTTCTTCTTGTGACTCCTCCATGGATTCGAGTCTCTCTTTCAAAGATACTCGAGCTTCCTCTTCCTCTTCCAAGGCATTCTTCAAAGAAGGTATCTCCAAGGCATCTTCTCTTTCAATTCTGCCCTTTTCTTCAAGAAGATCTTCGGCTTGAGCAAGTTGACTCATAATAGCATCAATATGGAGTTTGTGCTCACCTTGTAGGTTAGTGAAAAAGGTATCCAAAGCAATAACTTCTTCTTTCATTTTAAGACTATCATGATCATCCATATCCAAAATTATGTTAGTCTTAGGAAATGAAGAGCTAGAAGTTGATACCTCGGACCCTCTTGCCATTAGGCAAGTGGCGTTGTTGTTGATGACGTTCTCGTTTGGCGAGTCGAAGAGAGATGAAGGAGTCGATGTGGTGGCTATAGCAGCCACCTCGCGTGAACTATCATCATCCTCTTCATCTTCACATGCAGAGGAGTATTCTTCTTGTGCAACTAAGACAATCTTGGGTTGCTTCTTGAAGGGGCCATTCTTCTTAATAAATGGCTTCTTCTTAGGTGCTTTAGATTTCTCTTTAAGAATGAGCCTGCCACCATTGTCTTCTCTATTTTGATACGGACACTCGGCTACAAAGTGCATTCTATCTCCACAGTTGTAACAAGTTCTCAATCTTGGGCAACTTTCTCTTCTTCCATTTGACCCGTTCTTGCGCTCAAGTTCCGACTTGGCTTTGGCAGGGTCCTTCCAAAAGTTCCTTGCATAAAATGCCATGTACTCACCATGAGCACGTTTGACTTCATCGGGGCAGTCCATGGAGGTCCCCTCAAAAGCTCTTTCATCTTCCTCTTGCTCAACAACATTGGCTTTGAGAGCCACATTGACACCCTTTTACATTCCAATGGCCCGAGCACGGGCATCTTCAGCATTCTTTGCTGCCACTTTGAATGACGCCATTTGTTGCATGACTTCATTGGATGTCATTTGATGCTAGTTATGTCTACCTTGCAGGCTCTTCAAGTCCGTTGGCTCGAAAGGCATTAAGGCACTCACATATTTCCTTTTTATCCATGCATCATCAATGTGAGTGGCCCCATGCTTTCGAAATGTTGTTGCGATGCCCTTGAGTCTTCTATACATGTCCTCATGGTTTTCACCATCCAACATGTAGAATCCCTCAGCTTCATTACTAAGGGCATCATACCTGTTCCTTCTCATGCTTTCATTTCCAACGAAGAGGTACGTAAGAGCATCCCAAGCTTCTTTAGCTGTGTTGAGATGTTCAATGTGTGGAATGCCCTTGGGACCCACACCCAGCTGTATCATGTAGAGAGAGGTGGCATTCAACCGGCTGTCCACAACTTCTCTCTCGTTAGGTTGGTTTGATCTCCAATATGAAGACCCTCTTCAATGATCCTCCACAATTCAATAGAGGAGCTGCAAACATGAGATTTCATTAGGAATTTCCATTGATTGAAAGAGGATGCAGTGAGCTTGGGTGGATCACCCCTATTGTTTATATGAGGATGAGGGATAGGTGGGTCGGGGGAATATACGTGGCGAATCTCACTATATTCCTCCTTACCACTTCCCATCTTGGAGGTGGAACCATTAAGTTTTTCACATTCTGCATCATCATCCTTAGATCCAATGTTACCCTTTTCCTTAGATGATGGTGTGGCAGCGTCAGAGGAGGATGGAGATGGGGCTATGGATGATGTGAGGCGAGCAATCATTTGATTCATCTCCTCCATCTTGGCCTCAAAGGATTTCAACAAGGTTGTTTCCAACGACTTGAGATCATCCATTGTGACCTTATCCACAGTCTCATTCCCATCATCCTTGGTACCCATACTACTCTTAGGCGGTTAAGCCCTAATTAAGAGCCAGGGCTCTGATACTAATTGAAATGGATCGTATGGGCACCTAGAGGGGGGGGGGGGTGAATAGGTGCTACACCAAATTTTAATATTTTTTCAATTTTAGGCTTAGCACAAAGGGTAAATTCTCTAGATAAACTATTAGGTGGAATTTCCCTATATGCAAACCTATCTACTAGCGAGTAAAGAGCGAGTGGAAGAGGAACGGGTAAACCGAAGTGAAGCACGCAGAGACACAGGATTTGTTTGACCGCAGTTCCTTCCTTGTTAAGGGAAGTACGTCTGCGTTGGAGGGGTGGGCGGTACTAAGACCACCACGCCACAATAGGCCTCACCCTGTTCTTCGATGGATCTTGCCACCAAAGGCCTGATCCACCTTTCCACTATAGGTACCCTTCGAGGCGGGCACCGACGCCTTTACACAACTAGCGGGGTAACAACTCCACAACAACTTGGAGGCTCCCGAAATGATAACAAGCTGCCACAAGAACAAAGTTATCAAATACAATGAACAAGATCTAGGTATTGACAAGAATACTAGATCTGGGATTTCTTCAAGCGAATGGAGAGGAGTTGAAGCGCTTGATTCGTGATGATGATGATGAACTTCTCCTCCTTCAATTCCCCCAAAGATCAAGACCTTTGGGTGGTTGAAGTGGGAGATCAAGGATGAGAGCTCTTGCACAATGTGTGGACAATTTCGAATGAATCAAGAGTACTGAACATTGGGGAAGAAGGGGTATTTATACCCCCTTCAGAAACCAGCCGTTGGACACTTTGGGGGCCGGATTATTCGGCCCAAGTGAGGGCCGGATTATCCGCTCTGGGGAAAACACCGCCCCAGACTCGGAATATCCGGCAGATAATCCGCCCCAATCAGAGCGTCGCGCCGAGCTTGCCCTTGATCAACTTCTAGGGGCCGGATTATCCGGCCTGTGGAGGAAAAACCGCCCCAGTTCGGATTTTCCCGACCGGATACCGAGCGATGCGCCTTGGCTCCTTTTGAGCAATGAGGTAGGCCGGGTTATCTGGCCCTTGGTGGGGCGGATTATCCGGCCCCCCTCAAAGCTTCCTGCACACTTAACGCACATGAATAATCTCCACAGTATTGTTATCTAACACGCAAAACATAGGAAAACATGAAATGTTCTTTCAGAAGGACCAAGGGGGAGGCCAGCTGGGCCTTGCCCCCCCGCGGGGCCCACTAGGGGCTGGCCGGCGGCCACCCCACCCCCTCCTCTCCTTTAGTCCCACCCCGGGACTTGAGGGGAGGTAGTACCTCCCCTCCCCTATATAAAGTGGGGTATTTGGCCTAGAAAAATACACCCGATAATCAATAAAGGTCTCCCCACTTTTGGGAGGACCTCTAATTGATATTTTCTCTCTCCCCTCTCTCTCTCGTGACCGTGGTCCCAAGTCTGGACTGCGCGAGCGAGAGACATCTTCACCGCGGAGCGCCGTCGCGCTGCGGGATTCGGATCTGGGAGCTCTACTTTCGCAACTGCTGCTGGATCGGGGAAGCGGGAGTCATCGTTAGGCACCGGACATGTGTAACTCCCCACGAGGTGTCGCACTTGAGGCACTCAAGTCATTGGAGCCAGAAGGAGCGCAAGGACTTCATCACAACCTTGAGGTCGGCTTCGGCTCGTCTACATCAACCATGCTCTCCCGAGCGTTGGCAACGCTTTTCGGTCTTCAAGGGTAAGTTCGCGAAAAGCCCCTCCCGTTACTGTATTACTAATAGATAGGTCCTGGCAGCTTCAGGGGTTCAGGGGCGTAGAGTAAAATTTATTGTTTTTATGCGCGGAACCCCTACAGATCCGGCCACCACGATGGAAACATGCGCTCTGCGGGGGTGGGATTTCTGGGTGGATGTCGGGGTTGCCACGGAGGCCAGTACGGTGACGCGGACGACCAGTCATGGAGGTCTATGGGGGGACGGGATTTCTAGTTGTGCCTACCTCGACTGGCCTCCCTTTTTTATGGGTGCACCTAGACGCGGCGAAGCACCCAGAAGAGGCGGGAATTAGCGGGAAAGAAAGGCAGGAGGCGGCGGGGCAGCGGGAACGCACTAGAAATACACCAGCGCCGGTGTCGGTGAAGGGATTTTTGCCAAGCGCGAACAGATGGGTCGCGCCACTGGGTGCGGTTGGCCGGACAGGCCGGACCACGACCCAAAAGTGACCGCGACCTGACCCAAACGGACAGAATCGAACCGGTTGAGCCGGACGTTTGTGTTAGCCCGGTGGAGATGCCCTAAATCGTCTTGTGTCCGCAGGAACAATACAAGTGTCCTCCTCCTGTCCGCGCGTCCCCACAAGTTAGTGGACCATTGTAGTTCGTTGATGGCTTCCCTGCACCAACATTTGATGGAAGCTGTTGAACTGTCGTGGGCTGCACCGCCCCGCTGCCTTGATAATCCCACTACGTATTTTGCCTGCGTGTGGCCGTGTTCGCTACCTTGCTGACCCTGCTATGGCCGCTTCCTGCTAACCGTGCCACCGGCAGCGCACCACATCTTGTCGACGAACCTACACGGGGAGGATGCCTTCCTTCGGGATATGCGCGAGTCGGAGGAGGAGGCAAAGCTCTCAGAGGAGAGGCACTAGGTCGACACGTTCTAGGACCTGCAAGAATCGACGATGGCGGCCCAGGCCACTGCACAGATGCCTCCACCGCCACCACCTTTGCAGATGCCTCCACCGCCACCGCCACCACCATACCAGCTCCCTCCTCCGCCGTCGTCGCACTAGGGATGGTAGTAGCCGTAGCCAATGTGGATAGTCCTCACTGACGATGAGTAGGCCACCGATGTCATGCCCACGACCATCTAGTTTAAGCTTTTTAAAGTATTTTTCTATTTTATGGCCCTATGTAAATTATTTTTTTATGTAAGTTTAATCCAAAAATGCCCCCTATTGGTGTACCGACGGACATGGGAGGACAACGTTCTCCTTCATGTCCTCCTCGTCCCCCAAATGGATAAAATCGAACACCATTTGGGATGGCCTCAAGATGTTTGAATTGCCGCGATCCTACTAAAAACCAGGATCTTCCTAGAGAAGAGAAGAGAGTTGGAAGAGGTCAACTTAAAACTTATTAACAATAAGGCCAAACAAGAGTAACTTCACTCCTCACAAAACTATCAAGATGCAGATATTTGGATGACTGGCGATATAGATTGTCTCATCGAGGTAACAAAACACATCTTGTACTTTCATGGTAGTTCCTTTTAACATGGTTATCTTTAGTAAGAATGACTCTTATACAAAGATAGCATGCAAAGATTTTATTCTTGAGAGCCATCTTCGTCTTCCAGATCTTCTTGTTATTATTAACTAGCACATCTAGATGGACCAAAGCTCTATACATAGAATCCACAGAGAATTTACCACTCTAATGTAGGTTCTAGCGAAACTCACCGCTCCCTTGTGAAAATTGCACCGTTGCCAATGTCATAACAAAGCGTTTCAAGGGTGCAAGCCTTGAGCCAGTTAAATCTCTTCTGAATGTCACATTCGATGGAAAGGATTCCAAAACCATGGCAATAGTATCACCCTTGTGACGCATAATATTGTATAAATATGGAAATTGTTCCTGAAATGTATCATTTCCAAGCCATTTGTCCTCCTAGAAATGAATATCCGAATCATCTTCAATAGAAAATAATCCAAAGCGGAAGAAAAATATATTTATTCGTAGTCACTAGACCAGTCCAAAAGCGTGAGTCCCTGGGCTTCCAGTAAACTTGCGACACTACATTTGTCTGTTCTTCTTAGGAGGGTTTGTCATACACCGTCTTCTGTAAGAAGCTTGAAGAGCCATTTCCCAAGAAGGGAAATAATTTTAACCTCAAAGTCATGAATATCTAGCCCAGCTTAGTCTTTGGCAAACACACTCCATTTGGCTAGTCGGGCATTTCTTTTTTTGGCTATCCCCTTGCTAAAAGAATCTTGGTCGGAAATAATCCAATCCATATAAAAATCCTTTAGGAAGCTAGAAGAATGAAATCATATACATTACCATATTACTTTGTGCTAAATTTATGAGCACCAATCTTCCGCCCAGAGACCTTTCCAGCCGTTTAACTCTTTTGTGATCTCTCCTCGATGTGTTTCCAATCAACATTTGTAAGTATCCCGTAATATATCGGAATCCCCAATTAGCTAATTGGAACCTAGCCTTTCACGTAGGCAAAAAGTTTAGTATACTAGACCTCCTCCCATCCCTCGCCAAAACAAAACAATTCACTCTTATGAATGTTTATCTTAAGACCGGAAAGTTGCTCGAAAGCTGACAAAATTAATTTCATATTTCTCACTTTTTCGATGTCATGCTCCATAAATAGAATCGTATCATCGACTTATGGAAGGATAGAAAGGCCAACATTCACTTGTTGAGAAACTTGTTGGAAATATGCCCAAGAGGCAATACTAAAGTTGTTATTATTATGTTTCATTTTCATGGTAAGTTTTTATTCTCCATTCTATAATTATATTGAAAGGAATATAAATATATGTGTGGACATATAAAAACACCATGTCCCTAGTAAGGCTCTGACTAGCTCGTGGATTAAATGATGGTTAAGGTTTCGTAACCATGGACATGTAATGTCATTTGATAATGAGGACATATAATTAGAAGAATGATGTGATGGACATATGCAAAACTAAGCATAGCATTTGATCATGTCACTAAGTATAATTTCTATAGCGCTTTATAAATGTCAAGTATCATGTACTTAGACCATGAGATCATGGAATTCTCTATTATCGGAATAATACTTTGTGGACATCAACCATCACTTCGTAATCCAGTGATAATAAAGGTTTTCTTCAGGTATCTCAGAAGGTTCTTGTTTGGTTGCATGGATCAAGACTGAGATTTGTCACTCCATTTGACGCGGAGATATCTCTTTGCCCTCTCCATTTTGTGCGGCACGCTCCTCAGGAGACGTGTTATGGTCAACAGCAGGTGCTTTGGGAATATCCTGGCCAGGGTTAGTGACAACATGTATAATGGGAAAAGGCATGTGATCATTAGTTTGTGCTTCCCCAATAATAGATGAATGATGAGTGTTATCAGGAGGAAGCAACAGGATTTCAGCACGAAAGCGTTTTCCAACATTAAGATGAAGATAAGTAAAAAGGAAACAGATTTTCATCAAAAACAACATCACGGGAAACATAATCTCACCTAGTGGTTGTATCAAGACATTTGACTCCCTTGTGCAGAGGACTATAGCCTAGGAAGACACATCGAGTCGAGCGAAAAGAAAGTATTGCAAGTATTGTAGGGTCTAAGATTTGGCCAACAAGCACATACAAAAACACTTAGGGATTCATATTCGGATTTATAGTGAAGGAGACATTCAACATAAGTCCCAGAATTTATGGCATTGCTAGGGAGTAAATTTATGAGAAACATGGCTATAAGAAAATGCTTGTCCCAAAACTTGAGAGGCATGGATGCATTAGCAAGAAGGGATAAACCAACTTCTACTATATGATGGTGTTTGCTTTCTATAGAACCATTTTTGGTAAGCATGTAGGCAAGAAATATGATGAGTTATGCGGACTTTTTGAAAGAAACTATTACGTTTTTCATATTCACCACCAATTAGTGTGCATGGTTTTGATTTTCCTATCATACTAGTTCTAGGGGAATAGTAGAAATACTAGTGGAAATAGGGTATGGTAGCTGATGGTTTTTCCCTAGTTGGCAAGCATCACAAATATAATGATTTATTTCTAGAGAGTAGGAAAGTTCATTCTTTCTAAGGATTTGTTGCACCACAAATGATGAAGGATGGCCTAGACGATGATGCCATGTAGAAGAAGACAACTTTATTGTAAGTAAGGCTTACTTGTGAGACCCAGTAGAGATAGACACTAGTGGATAGAGACCTCCATGACAGGGACCCTTAAACAATATGCTTATTGTGGCTTGATCCTTAATGAAAAAGAAAAAGGGTGAAATTCTAGAAAAACATCATTGTCAAGTGTGAGTTTATGAACATATAGGAGGTTTTTGGAGGTGCTAGGGACATGCAAAATATTATTTAGATGAAAGGAACTATTGGGGGTGTGCAAACCTGAATGACCAACATGGGCAATTTGCATACCATGACCCGTGGACGTGTGAATGTGGTCACATCCCTTGTACTGTTCATGGGTGGAGAGCTTGCTTAATTGTCCTGCAACGTGATCAGTAGCATCAGTATTGGGATACCAATTGGTATCAACACCATACGAAGCAATGTGAGAAGACTTGTCCTTGTGATCCATGTCATCATCATAGTCGTCATGGTCTTGGTAGCGCCAGCAACAATCACTTGCTGGGCGATTGTGGATCTTGTAGATCTGGCAGGTGATGTCAACAAAATTGGTAGGGACACGATCTCAGTGATATCCATCATCACAATGACACTCACGGTGTCTGTCGTCACGACGACGACTATCATCATGACGGTGTCCATCCCATGGATCTCCACGGACGCAATAGCCGCGATCATCCATGCGACGGTAGTCGCGATCATCATCTCCATGGCCACGATAGTCGCGCTCATTGGTGTTGCGATCTTCGTTGCCATGATGGTTTCCACGGTCATCATCAGGTCGTCCGCGTTCAGTGCGAGAGTTGTAGTCACGACCAAGACGAGCAACATTGACCGAGGAGGTGAAGGAGTCGCCAGAGTCCTGAAGCATATTCTGACGGAGATCATGAGCACATATTTAATCATAAAGTTCATCTGCAACAACATTGTTGTAAGATCCATCGAGACCATTGACTATAGAGCCAATGAGCTCTCCTTCATCTACTTCCTTTCCAAGAGAAATGAGTTCGGAGCTAAAACCTTTCATGTTGGCAAAGTATTGAGTGGCAGTGAGGAAGAGCTTCTTGGTGTTGTTGAGAGCGCCGCACAGATGGTTGACTTTGGAGATGGATTGGGTAGAGAACATCGAGGTGATGATGGCCCAGGCACTGCTCCAGTGGTTTCAATGCCAACAACATGTGCTAATATATTAGGAGAAAATGAGTTGAGAAGAGAACTCAATACCGCTTGATCTCGAGCAACCCATGTTACATAATCCGGGTTGGGGATGGATCACTTTGTCTTCTCCGAATCTTCAATCTCCGAGGTCTTGGACGGTGTTGGATCTGAGCCATCAATCAAACCGGTGACTTGGGTCCCCGAAGAGCAGGGAGCACCAAGGTTTTCCCAAAAAAAAAGGAAATTTGCCCGTGTGAGCTTCTAGGAAGGAGGTATGCCGAGAGCGGTAGCAATAGAGGCCATCGAAGAGGATGAGGATGTCCTGGCATGGTCTTGATGCGGCGGCGGCAGATGATCTGTGGCGGCGACGATTCTTGGTCGTGATTTTATGTGGCGGCGGCAGAAGGAGAAGCTGTGGCGGCTGGATTTTTTGTTTTAGGTCGTGGAGGATTTGTTTTGTAGTCTTGATGCGGCGGCGGCAGAGATGATCTGCGGCGGTGGCGAAGGCTTTTGGTCGTGGTTTGTAGTTTAAGGCGGCGGTGGCAGAGATGATCTGCGGCGGTGGCTGGGTTCTTGGCTTTGGTTGTGGATCGTGGCGGCGGCGGCAGATGCAATATGCGGCGGCGACGGCATAGGGTTTTTGTTTATGGCGCTAGATGAGGAAGAGGATTCGATACCATAGTAATTAGGCGAAAAACGATGCCCCTCTCAGGGCTCGGGTACGTGTTTATATAGGGTGAGAAAAGTCCTCACTGTGGCGTACAAAAACTATATAGGGCGGTGTACTATACCGTACCAGTACAATAGAAATAAGGAAAATACATCAGTAACAAGCTTTGCCCCCCTTTTTTTGGCGAACATAGCTAGTATTTGTTTGTAGTTCATTAAGCTCGTTAATTGGTACCAATCCAGCTGGCATGTGTCACTTATTTAGATCCCAGCTATTAGATCTCTTTTCAAATTTCTCTCCCTCCTCATATTGTTGCTAAGAAAATATAGAAAGAAGAAACGCTTTATGCCTCACTAAAATTTAAGTATTCCCTAATTCTCGAATTAGATGTCGGAGATTTGTCTAAATTTATAGATATCTATGCACTAAAACATGTTTAGATATATTCGAATTTAGACAAATTTCCGATATGTAATTTGAGAAGAGGGAGTAATAGATTATCAATGAGACCAAGCTTCAGTGAGCCGCGAGTCTACAACGGACAAATCCTTACGGAACCGATCTGCTTGTGTGTCCACCCCTAGCTCCAATAATACATCGTACCAAATTGGGAATACAGGCAGCGGCGGTCACAATGTACTGTACCAAATTAAATTCAATAAATAAAACTGCGCATAGAAGAGGAATGACAGCATCAAAGTATTTATTCTCACACGTTAAGGAGTTTACAGCAAGCAAACAGTGATGCAGCACCTAATACGTGCTATTCCTCGAGAATTTCTATGTCTGAAAGATCAACTGACGTGAACTCCCCCTCAGTCGAGAAAATTCCGTCGGCAGTTTTGACAATCTTCTTCTGCGGAATCTGGGCGATCTTGACGAGGTCGTCGTCAGTGAGCTCCCAGTCGAAGATGTCAATGTTCTGTTTGAGCCTCTCCTTGCTGAAGCTCTTGACGATGGGGCTCACTCCTTGCTCATAAATCCACCTCAGTGCTACCTGGAGGAGAAGAAGAAGAAACATGGATCCTCAGTTACTGTCACACACCTCATATGGAGGATAGCACTATGCTCTTGGATCCAGCTATCTATCAATGGCTGTACGTACCTGTGCGATGCTCTTTCCTCTGGCCTTGGCAATCTCAGCGAGCACCTCCGATTCCAGCACGGTGTTTCCCTCTGATCCGGACCACCTCTGCCCACCCAACGGCGAGTATGCCGCGACGTGGATGCCCTTCTCTGCGCAGTACGCCCTCAGCTTCCTCTGCTGCCACGCCGGGTTCATCTCAACCTGCAGATGGGTCACACCAAGAGTGAGTTTCAGTACTTTCAGCAATACTACTACGATCAGTGTTCTTGGATACTCTGGTAGTAGCTTGCCTGGTTCACTGCAGGTGGGACGGTGGCAGCTGCCAGGATCTTGTCTAGGTGCCTGGTGGTGAAGTTACTGACGCCGATGCCCTTGGCGAGCCCGAGGCGGTGGCACTCCTCCATCCCCCGCCACACGCCCTCGAAGTCGAACGGCACGGCGTCCTCTCGCTTGGCCGGGAACGCCGGTGGCCCCGGCTTCAGGCTGACCGGCAAGTGGATCAGGTACAGGTCCACGTACTCCATCTGCAGCTTCCTGGAGAATCACCCGCATGAATGAGCAAGAAAATTGATGATCCATCGGCTGCACGAAGAAGCATACTACTTACTGGAGGCTTTCCCGGAGGGAGGGGAGCACGAGGTGCGGGTGGCACCGCGTGCACCAGAGCTTGGACGTGATGAACACCTCCTCCCGGGACGCCACCACCCCGCGCCGCACCGCCTCCGCCACGGCCTCGCCCAGCGGCGGTTCCGACCCGTACAGGGCGGCCGTGTCGAAGTGGCGGAAGCCCACCTCCATGGCCGCGAGCACGGCGTCCCTCGTGGTCTCATGCACCAGCGGGTACTTGGACGTTCCCATGCCGATGGCCGGCATGGGCCTGGCTTTGCCCGACGGCAGCGCCACCTCCGGCACCGCTGCTGCCGAGGCCATGTCGGTCTGACGAGGTCTGGTGTGCGTAATAGACTGAAGTTGGATTAGGGAGGGTCGCAAGAGCAGGACGAGCGACCGGCTTGTTTTACTGACCTTTTTTTTTTCCAAAAGGCGAGGCTGGTGGTTCCTGGAATGGTGTCCTTGCGTGGACAGAGCCGTCGGCCACAGACCAGCCATAGCGTGGAACACGCCTAGTTCTCCGTCATAATTTGTTAATTCCGAGCCCCACATGTCTGTCATACTACATGTTTGTGTGGTTGTGAGATTTGGTGACATTTGGTGTGCTTGTCTCAACAACCGCTTCCAACTCATTTGTCATACCCTACACAAATTCTTTTGCATTTTTTGGAGGGATCTTTGTTTTTTTGCTGAAGCTATCTGCAACACAAGTGGATGTGGACCAGTAAGAAAATGCCATTAGGTACAGCATTATTGGTCTAGAATCATCGAGCTAATAATACTACTAGTCCCACAACTTATCTTAGTTTGGTTTCCGGTCACAATGTGCCAAGCTAAAGTTTGGGCTGGTTGGTATGTGTTTGGTTTTAGCCACATCTTTTTTAGATACCACAAGCTAACATACACAAATTAGTCTCGCAACTTGCAAATTAGTCTCACAACTTACATAAACTTGAATTCACGGAGCTGACATGTGGTCTCCTTATTTTTGCAGAGAGACCCCTGTACATTTTTCTTTGTGATACCGGTCTCACCTGTTTAAAAGAAATAATTAAAATTTTAGACGAGGGATAGGACTCGAACTCACTATAAGGTGAAACACGTAACAATAACTAACCTGTACACTAACATTAATTTGCGGGTGTCTAGGACAGTGCTCTCTTTTATCAACGGCGGCATGCATGTACAGAGGCGTACGTGCACCTAGTGCCACGACGATAACACGGACATGGAGTGGAGATTGAGAAGAACACAGAGCAAGTCTAGAATGGCACGCGAGCTTGTTCTCAGAGAAGTCGACGTCGGCGAGAGCCGTGTGATGTTGCGAGCTCGCCAGGCATGGCGCCTAGGAGATTATTGTAGTAGAGCTCGAGGAACTCGACGTTGGCCGTTGACGAGGCGGCCGGGCGATGGCGGGATGAAGTCAATAATTAAGTTGCCGTTGAGCTCGTGGTCGGTGAATGATGTCATGTAGTCGAGCCACGCCATAGGCGGACCTAGCATCCCTCTAGCCCGGACAGCCGCCTAGACTTGCCGACGGTGCAAAGCTTTTATTTTATGGGAGTGCCTAGATCTCAGTTACATCCTAGTTGCAACTGAGAACTCATTAAATTCTCAGTTACATCCTAGTTGCAACCTAGTTGCAACTCATGTGTAACTTACACTTTGCACGAATCACGAGGTAAATCGAACGGTGAAAGAGGCGACCGAGAACTAAGAAGTTCTCAGACGCCTGAGAACTAGCAAATCCGTTATTTTATAGATTTGTATAGGGATTACATCTGGAAATTTCATCTTAAACTCGTTAGTCCAGGCTTTCAGAAGTTTTTAGGTCATCCACTGCCATGCAGGAGCATTCGGAGACACCGGAGCCTCAAGCGTATTTGTCGGGCATCACACATCCAAGTCAGGAATGCTCCGTTGAGGCGCCACAAGGTGAGGTCGATGCCCGTGACGTTGTTGCCCCCATCTCCCTTGTCACATATCATGCTCTTAACCTGCAACAGCCCACCACCGACACCGGTGAGAAGTCCGACCGAGCCATGCTCTGTCCTTCGAAATCCTGCTTCGACCGAGGTACGCCGCCTCAGAATCCAACGCCGCGACTGCCACACCTTTATTAGCATGGGCCGTGAGCAGTACAACAACGACGAGGAGAGCAAACAATGAGCAGAGAGAGGTGGCTACCATGGCAGACTTTCACTGGCTACATTGGACCAACGAGATTATCAAACTATTAGAGCCAGTAACGCATGTCATCGGGCGACAGCGACACGAACTGCACCGAGTAGCGGCCCGATAGGCTGGCATCCATGGACGATTGTCCTGTTAGAGATAGATTAGCTCATGGTTCTGGGTGGTTTTTGGGCTATTGTTTGTCTTGTGGTATTTGTGTTCTCACTCAATGGGCTACGGATTTGCGACTTGGATTTTTGCATGAGATGTTTCGCTATTTTCTAAATACTACATTTTTATACAAATTCAGAAAATAATACTCGGATTGAGGAATATCAGAAACCAGCGCATCGTCGGCTTGCCTGTCGGCCACGTGCAAGCCAACGGGTTTTTGACGAGTACCGGTATTTTTTAGGTCAGTAGATAATTCAGATATGGTAAAATTTATTTTTTTCTACAGTAATTATACTATCAGAACAAATGAGCTGGGAGCTGATCTGAGTGAGTTTCAGTTCATGGAGATTGATCTGACGGCCCTGAAGAATGGACCCTTAGTTAGTTGAACGACTGGTTGATAGAGGGTTTAGGGCTTCCTAAAACATACATTGTTGGTGTGCATGCTTTATGGAGAAAGTCAAATGCATACATTTCATTTTGTTTGAGGCTTATAGATGGAACTCTAAGTGGTTGGACTGATTAAAAGGTTGAGAAAGCAGGAGAGTTAACCCTATCACCTTAGTTGCAAAGGAGGCGAGCTCGCCTAAAGGCGAGGGTGTGCACAATCATGGCCAGAGAAGTTAGGCACAAGCTAGAGGTGGTGGGCACGAATCAGGGCAGAGTAGTCATCAACGTCTACAACAACAGATATCCCCTTCCGCTTCAACGTCGGTATGAGATCCAGATCCGTTTTCGCTAGTATCTTCATAATTAGATCTTAGTTTTTCGTGTAGGGATTTTTTTGCATGAGAGAATCCTGACATACAATGCTCCAGCAAACATAAAATGAGCTACTCATAATAGGTTACGTAACACACAAAGGAAGAAATGTGTTTAACAAGTATGGTGCAAGTTATACCTTCAGAATGTTAATGACGACTTGCAATCATGGATGGATGGTAATGTTCAAGTTGCTAGTGTCGAAGAGCATGATTGATGGTGATACATAAGATTTTGTTAGTTTAGGGATATGCACACGAAAACGCGAACACACAAAAGAAAAATGGGCAAAAATTAGCATGAACAGACAAATCGATGAGAATTATGACAACACCGGACTAGTCGGCAGTGAGTCCGGATTAAGTTTGTGAAGATAATGTCAAACTCCAATATTTCAATTTGATTGTAAATTGACCAAATTGGGGCTTGGGGATAAAAGGAGACAAAGATCATGACCTAAAACACTAGATCCATGGAAAAAACCACTAAAACTCACCAATTTGGTAGATCGATCCAAAATCAATTTGGGCTATTTTTGGTATTTTTGAAATTTTGCAAGAAAATTTGGTGGATAGAGGTGGGGGTCGAATCCGTGTCAACCTGTCTTTGATACCATATGATACGCCTTGTGAAGGAGATATGCCCTAGAGGCAAATAATAAAGGGGTTTATTATCATATCTCATTAGTTCATAATTGTTTTGTATCATGCTATAACTGCATCAAATAGAAACATTGATACATGTGTGGTATATAAAAAAACCAAAGGTTCTTAGTAGCCTCTGTTTAACTAGTTCTTTGGGTAGCTGATGATCAAGGTTTCCTGATCATGGTACATTTATTTCAACTGACAATAAAGTCCTATCATCTGGAAATGATGTAATGGACATTACCCGCCGATGATTGTTGCAACACAACCATGTCACAAAGTTCACAGTTGCAATTGTCAAAACGAAGTGTCCTAAACCTTAGACTGTGAGATCATATTTAATCACTATCACCCGTGGCTGCTTTGAATGCATCAACTGTCATGACCGTAACTGAGTGACTATAAAGATGTACTTTTGGTATTCCGGAGGGGCATGTTGAGGCGTATGTATCCATATCGGGATTTGTTCTCCTATGTGACGGGAAGATACACTGGGCCTACTCAATGAATTACATCCATAAGCTACTGATACATTGCAAATGTATCTATAATTTTTGATTTTCCATGCTTGGTTTTATCTACTTTATTATGTATTGTCCACACTTTGGAGTACTTTTCATATGATTTCTTGGACTAACCTATTAACAAGAGCCATAGTGCTAGCTTCCTGTTTTATGCTGTTTTTGGTTCCAGGAGGTCAGAAAATGAATATTCTCGGAATTGGATGGGACAAAAGCCAAAGTTATTACTTTACCGGGGGACACTTGGAGCCAGAATACGAGACGGAGAAGGGCCAGAGGGTGGCCACACCACCTGGTGGCGCGGGCCAGGCCAGGCCGTGCCAGGGGTGGTGTGGTCCCCTCCGGCACCCCCTCGGTCTCCCCTCTCGCCTATAAGAGCCTCCCGATGCATAAACCCTAGATTGTCAATCAGAAATTCACGAAAAATTCCGCAGCACCTCCACCCACGAATTTGCAGCCACCAAAGCCACGTTTTTGACTCCCCAATGGATCCCATCTCCATGGGGAGGGCTCCCAATAAGCCATGAAGGGAAGGGGCTAAGGGGCGGTGCTCCCCTGTGATACCGACGGTGGGGAAGGAGTCCTCCACGTCGCCGCCGACGCTGCCACCGCCTCTTCACCATCTTCACCGCCATCTCCATCAATCTCCACCACCATCTCCATCACCGTTGCTGATTCCCATGATGAGGAGGGAGTAGTTCTCTCTCAAGGCTAAGGGTTCTACCGGTAGCTATGTGTTCATCTCTCTCTATGCATGATCATATTGTGATCATGAGCTTTGTAATCAGTTAGATCTACCTTGCTACTCAAGTGCTTTAATAGATCTCTGCTCTCCCCATGTGTGTGAAGTTGACAGTGTGCACACCATGGTGGCACATAGGCTAGAGATTACAAATACTTGTTATGAGTTATATTTGGAGTTGGATGTCTTTATGAAATTGTGGTGTTTATTGGAACCATCTAGTGCTCAAGGTGACAGTGTGGGGTTTTCTAGATGGGAAAGGCTTACTTTGAGGTGTGCTGTTATAGCCCTACCATGGATTAGAGTGTCGAACCGGAGAGTAGTTAAGAGTAGTATCATAAAGAGAATATATTTATATGAGAGTGTTCACTAGTGAAAGTATGACCCCTAGGCTTTGTTTCTAAGCATTGAAACACCATTTGCAACTAGATCTGTTACATGTTTGCTTGCTTCCATCTTTATTTCAGTTTTCCTTTAGTCTCTTCCATGCCACCAAGCTATTTTCTAGCACCGTTATCTTATTTCCATACAACTTGTATTTCACTATCTCTTCGCTGAACTAGTGCACCTATACACCTGACAAGTGTATTGGGTGTGTTGGGGACACAGGAGACTTCTTGTATCTTGATTGTAGGGTTGCTTGAGAGGGGATACCTTTGACCACTTCCTCCCTGAGTTTGATAAACCTTGGGTGATCCACTTAAGGGAAAACTTGCTGCTGTTCTACAAACCTCTGCACTTTGAGGCCCAACAACTATCTACAAGAATAGAAGTGCGTAGACATCAAGCTATTTTCTAGCGCCGTTGCCGGGGAGGTAAGGTAAAAGGTACTCACATCCTCCGGTGTGAGTGCTCGAAGTTATTTCCTTTAGATTCTCCAATTTTGTCTTTTTGTTTCTTGTTTTCACTAGTTAGGCTTAATGGAAAAAAATAGAGAGCTTTATAGTATTTATCAAGAGTTAGGACATGAAGTGTTTGAAGAGAAAATTAAAAAACCTATGGAACTTTATTTGCATGCTAATAGCAATGTTATTAGTATGAATTCTTTGAACACTATTATTGCTAATGCTATGGAAAATTCTAAGCTTGGGGAAGCTGGTTTCGATGAGCATGATATTTTTAGTCCCCCAAGCACGGAGGAGAAAATTTACTTTGATGATACTATACCTCCGATATATGATGATTACAATGAAGAGTATGATATTTTCAGTCCACCTACTATTGAGGAGAAAATTAATTATGATTACAATATGCCTCCTATATTTGATGATTATGGTGATGAGAATAATAATGATTGCTATTTTGTTGAATTTTCTCCCACTACAATTAATAAGAATGACTATGTTTATGCGGAGAGTAATAATGATTATATGCATGTGGCTCATGATAAGAATGTTTTATGTGATAGTTATATTGTTAATTTTATTCATGATGCTACTAAAAATTATTATGAGAGAGGGAAACATGGTTTTATGTATCTCAACAATATTAAGTTTCCCATCTTTATGTTGAAAGTCTTGAAGTTGCACTTGTTCTGCTTTACTATGCTTGTTGCTTTGTCCTTTCATGACTTGTTTATTTACAATATTCCTATGAATAGAAAGTGGGTTAGACTTAAATGTGCTTTGAATTTGCTTCTTGATGCTCTCTTTTACTTCAATTCATATTTCTTATATGAGCATCTTCTCAAACTATCATGCCTAACTTAAAGGCGTTAAAGAAAAGTACTTATTGGGAGATAACCCAAAAGTTTTAGATGAGTCTTGAAAGTTATTATGTCAGTAATAACCGCTCCTTATCCTTTTTATTTGCTTTTTGTGCCAAGAGTAACCTCTAATGAGAGAGAAGTAATGATTGGGAAAGTTGCTGTCCCGAAACAGATTTCTGTGCTTCACCGTAAACATTCGTGTAAAATCTTTGTGCATCCTTTTGAGGCGTGAATTTGTGTGCTTCTGCGCCAGGTTGTTATCGAACTTTCGTTCGTTCAACACTTTTCGATTTGAGCAACAGAAGGTCTTCGAAAAAATTCGTCTTTACCTGCTGGTCTGTTTTGACAGATTTCTGCTATTATTTGCATTTGCTTCTTGTTGGTTCCTTTTTGAATTCTTTTTGGGAATTGAGCTTTTTGAGGGAAGTGCTACAATAGCTTGTGTTTTAATGGAAGTTTTATTGGTGTTGGAACTGAACCTAAAGACCTATTATATTGAGTACACTAATGTTGCTAATAAAGATTGTGTGAAGTTTCGTATGAAGGAAAAATTTCAGGTGTATGGAAGGAATGAGTACTGAGATGAAGGATGGACTAAAGCTCAAGCTTGGGGATGACACGCGTGTCACCCCAAGAAATATCCAAGAAGTACAAGCGTCAAAGCTTGGAGATGCCCAAGGCATCCCCTTCTTCATCAATAAAAATCTCAGGTTTCTTCCAAACGCTTCATTTTTATTGTTTCATGCACAATTGTGTTGTTCTTGGAGTGTCTTCTTTTTGTTTTTGTTTTGGTTTTTCGTTTGCTTTGTTTTCTTAGTTTGCTGAATAAATTGGTTGGACCCCCTCTTTCATATATTGGTTTTCAAATAGTTTGGTTTGGTTTGGAAAAGAGTAGGAAAGTTCATTCTTAAGTGGTAAAGAGAGCTTGTTTTTGACTGTGGCCGATGCTTTGTCATGGCATGCTTAATATTTTTTTGACTTTATGCTTAAAATTCTTTGCTGTATCATAACTTGTTATAAACAATTGAGATTGCTTAATGTGCCTTGGAAGAATCATGCGCTGTTTTAGCATATTAAAGCATAGTATTGTGGTATTCTCCATTGATGCTTTATTTGGGTTGACTTGGCACATGCTCACACCATATTATGACTATGTCAGATCACCATAAGCCTTTATGATCATTTAGTTTTCACCTTGTAGTATCACTTTATGCTTTGATCAATGATGTTTTGTCGCTCTGCATGATTATGGCCATTACTGCTCTCTTATTTTGTCGCTCCCAGTCTTTTGCTAGCCTCCACAACCAAGTATGAGTTCCACTCATGCATCCAACTCTATAAACCAAGTTATTCCAAAGAGTCCACCATACCTACCTATTAGCATATGCTATTCCAAGTATATTCATGTTTTTGTTTACCTTCCAAATTAAACTTGTTATGAGAAAACTAGTGATTAAAGCTCTCACTAACTTGATGGCACACTTTACTTTTTTTGCCCTTAATAAACTTGAACCATTGTGTCGTCTATGTTGTATATGCTTGCACTTATTTGTTGGGGATTAGCAGAACCATGCTGTCATGGGGTACGCTTTCAACATTGCACTGGTACTTTGTACCTAGTTGATATCATGCTCTTTTGTCTATGGATGTTGTCGGTGTGAAATGAAAGGGGAGCGTGTAAGTCCATGGAGTTATGTATATGTGTTAGAGAAACGCTTGGGCCGCTGGTCTAATCCATGCTGACATGGTGGAAACCTGCAGCCTAACCATAATGAGCTGTCTATGAAGCATTCTTCTTATAAAAAAGAGTCCTATATTGAGAAAAAAGAGAAAAAGAAAAAAAAATATTATGAAAAGATGAAAGAGAGAAAAAGGCACCATATTCCCACGGTAAATAAGAAGATTGCTGAGATGCTCATTGTCTGCTTGCCTTGTCATTTTGATATGGGGATTCTTCCGTATCATCGGGCAAGGGGTACCCCGTTGGCGGTTCTCTATGATACACATATACTTACAATGACAAGAACTTACCGGTGACTAAACTTGAGTAGCATGAGGAGCGACCCTCGTATTCAAGGGACATGAGATTTCAAACTTATACTTCGTCAAGCATGTACACCATAGTTTGTTCACTTTAACCTTAATCACTTCAAGATGCTTATGATAGGGCAAATGAGAGCTGAAAGCTATAAGTACCATAATTTTTGGAAGCTCTTTATGAAACTTGAATCTCTGCTTCCTTCTATGAAGGCATTTCTTCCACCATTATATTGAGTCTCCACCTTCTACCTTTATGCACCTACTTTGAGAGCATAGTGGCCATTCTTAGTTCTATGTGGATTGTCCCAAGACTAGTTGATTTATGCATACCTTGATATTGCGTATTTTAAACTATTTGTATCTAGTTACTCTTATGAACTTTGAAGGTGTCCTATGCATTTATACTTGCTACTCTATGAGGGAAAAGCTGAATACTATTATGCTATGTTTTCTTTATGTGAAACAAACAAACGTCTTGCAAAGAATTGTTATTCATGAATCTTTTGTTTGTGCCTTTTCATGTTGCAACATAGTTTCTTTGTCTTATTGCTAGAACTTTGTCTTTCATGTTATGATTGAAGTACTATGATCCCAGCTTTGAATGTTTTACAAATACTTTGATCAAGTTTATGATGGTGCATATCACCTAAAAAATTATTCTTTCTTTTTATCACTTACCTACTCGAGGACGAGCAGGAGTTAAGCTTGGGGATGTTGATACATTGCAAATGTATCTATAATTTTTGATGTTCCATGCTTGGTTTTATCTACTTTCTTATGTTTTGTCCACACTTTGGAGTACTTTCCATATGATTTCTTGGACTAACCTATTAACAAGAGCCACAGTGCCAGCTGCCTGTTTTCTACTGTTTTTGGTTCCAGGAAGTCAGAAAATGAATATTCTCGGAATTGGAAGGGACAAAAGCCAAAGTTATTATTTTACCGGGGGACACTTGGAGCCAGACCACCTGGTGGTGCGGGCCAGGCCAGGACGCGCCAGGGGGTGGTGTGGGCCCGTCCAGCACCCCCTCGGTCTCCCCTCTCGCCTATAAGAGCCTCCCGATGCATAAACCCTAGACTGTCAATCAGAAATCCACGAAAAGTTCCGCATCACCTCCACCCACGAATTTGCAGCCACCAAAGGCACGTTTTTGCCTCCCCCATAGATGCCATCTCCATGGGAGAGGGCTCCCAATAAGCCATGAAGGAAGGGGGCTAAGGGGCGGTGCTCCCCTGTGATACCGGTGGCGAGGAAGGAGTCCTCCACGCCCCTGCCAACGCTGCCGCTGCCTCTTCACCATCTTCACCACCATCTCCATCGATCTCCATCACCATATCCATCACCATTAATGATTCCCATGATGAGGAGGGAGTAGTTCTCTCTCAAGGCTAAGGGTTCTACCGGTAGCTATGTGTTCATCTCTCTCTATGCATGATCATATTGTGATCATGAGCTTTGTAATCAATTAGATCTACCTTGCTACTCAAGTGCTTTAATAGATCTCTGCTCTCCCCATGTGTGTGAAGTTGACAGTGTGCACACCATGGTGGCACTTAGGCTAGAGAATACAAATACTTGTTATGATTTATATTTGGAGTTGGATGTCTTTATGAAATTGTGGTGTTTGTTGGAACTATCTAGTGCTCAAGGTGACAGTGTGGGGTTTTCTAGATGGGAAAGGCTTACTTTGAGGTGTGCTCTTATAGCCCTACCATGGATTAGAGTGTCCAACCAGAGAGTAGTTAAGAGTAGTATCATAAAGAGCAGATATTTATATGAGAGTGTTCAGTAGTGAAATTATGATCCCTTGGCTTTGTTTCTAAGCATTGAAACACCATTTGCAACTAGATCTATTACATGTTTGCTTGCTTCCATCTTTATTTCAGTTTTCCTTTAGTCTCTTCCATGCCACCAAGCTATTTTCTAGCACTGTTGTCTTATTTCCATACCACTTGTATTTCACTATCTCTTCGCCGAACTAGTGCACCTATACACCTGAAAAGTGTATTGGGTGTGTTGGGGACACAAGAGACTTCTTGTATCTTGATTGCAGGGTTGCTTGAGAGGGGATACCTTTGACCACTTCCTCCTTGAGTTCGATAAACCTTGGGTGATCCACTTAAGGGAAAACTTGCTGCTGTTCTACAAACCTATGCACTTGGAGGCCCAACAACTGTCTACAAGAATAGAAGTGCGTAGACATCAGCTACACAACACATCACGGGAACGCGTAAAGTGATACTTGTTGGAAACGAGATTTAACGAGGTACCATGATATCGATGATTAGATCTCGGACAAGTTAGTATCAAAGTTACAAGGGAATTGGATTCGACGTTTATGGTTCGAAACGAAGGTGTTTCATGGAATGCATGGGGGTCATTATGGGAATCTCGGTCCCTCTATTGATCATTAACCCGAGATCGCCTCGATCACGTCTGTGTCATTCCCAAACCATAGGGTAACACACATAATGGCACTACGACACCTAGAGATTGTTTTGTAAGATGGAATCACAGAAGAGAGAAATGAGAAAACCGGAATCTTTCTGAATAGGATCCGAAGATGTTCGGATGGAAGGAAAAAGACCGAAAGGTGTTTCAGATAAATAGCAATTTATAATATGCAGTTAGATTTGTTAATTATGAATTAACATATATTAAATTAATATTTATGGGGCAACTCCCCTATAGGTCCAAAACCCTAGAGGGAATCGGCCCAGAGGGAAGCCACCCAAAAGGGCAGCTCAAACAACACTGCCATTGGGCCTAGGCCCGCATACAGACAGGCGTGCGAACGCACGTTGGGCGCCGTACGGCAATAGTTAACCGGTCACCGCTCATGGGCCATGGGCCATCCGGCCAACTAGGCGCAGGCATGCGTGCTGGCAGGAGCATGCGAGCTGGCTCATGGTGGGTCGCGCCAAGGCCCACCGGGCCACTGCCTCGCTATCGCGGGAAGCTGGGCGCCGTTGCTGGGCTGCGGGCGTAGGTGGCGGCCCACCCGGCCGAGTTACTGCAGGCGGCAGCTGGGTTGGCGCGGGTTGGCCCACTCGTCCACAGTTGGCCCAGCCGGTTCCCCTCTCCCTTCTTCCTTTGACTATTATTTAGTCCCACATGGGACACCCTTTGGGGAGGGTATACTCCATCTACCTATATAAAGAGGTGCCCATGGGTGGGATTAGTCACAACAATTTGAGATATTTCTCTAAGGCAATTTCCTTAGAGAACTCTTCTCTCTCTCTCTCTCTCTCTCTCTCTCTCTCTCTCTCTCTCTCTCTCTCTCTCTCTCGCTCGCTCGCTCGCTCGCTCATTGCCTTTGCGGTGGCATGGTCCCTGGAAGGACTTAACACGCAAGGACAACATCGCTGCGGCACACCATTGTGTTGTAGGGATTCCATCCAGGAGATCTACTTCCGCAATCGCTACAGGGATTAGAGATAGAGAGTCGTCGTCTTGCACCGCACGTGTGCGATACCTCGGTGGTGTTGCCACTTGTGGCACATGACCTTCATACAAGGACCAGGACAAGGGGTAATTTGCGAGGAGTTTCGCGACCTTGAGGTCGAACGAGTACTACTACATCATCCATGTTCCTGCATGATCGTTATATGTTTACGGTCTACAAGGGTATGTTACCAATGTATCCCTCCGTTACTGCATTACTTCCTAGATAGATCCTAGCTAGGTGTGTTCCAACGTAGTAATTTTTTTATGTCACGGAACCCCTTCACCTTGATATGTTCAACGAGCGGCCCGATGTTCACGAATTCAAGGGATTCGAGAGGAAAGGCGGAAGACACGAAGAACACGGCGAAGAATACACACACATATATGTGGACATAAATATCCAGGCAAACCCCTAGAATTGATCCCAGCAATAAAGCCCCAAAGGAGCAACCCCAGAACTGGAAAGACAAGCCAACACCAACTCTAATTGAAATTGATTCTTTCTTACTGGCCGGTGCACCAATATAATAGAACCCTAGCAAGGAAGAATATCGACCAATAGAACACGGAGGAAGATGGTCACTACTAGAACCATGATAGTGAATATTGGCACATGCATACTAGAATCCATATGGGAAAAGAGTAACTATGCAAATATCCCGGATCATCTCTATAGGAGTTCCACACAAGGAGGAAAGGAGCATAACTCTCTCTAATTCATCATCAACTCTAAATATTAGATATGAGCCATAGGGGCTTATCTATAGTACCATGGGAGAAGGGGTAGGTGACAGGAATAATACATGGCATCAAACCTGTTTCTTGCACAGATAGTGTATTCCGGTGGTAAGTACAACGGCGGCGGGTGTGGCACCGATTTGGATCGGCGGTCCATTCGGTGCACTAGGCCTGGTGTCGGTTCGAGTCCCATGGCGCCGGTTTGGTTTTGGTTTTGCCAAACATGTGTACCGACGACCATTTCGGCGGGCGGTTTGGGATGGTTTCCACCAGGGTTGGCGTCAGTTCGGCTCGTCCATTTCGACGGTGGGTCCAGCGTGTCGGTTAGGTCGCCGGTTTGCCCAACTTCTTCCTTCTTCGCTTCCACGCTTCTTGCTTAGACGTCTTGGATCCTTGATCATCCTTGGTGTCTCCTCTTGGCATCCTGATCATGGGTATAGTCCTAGTCATAAGATGAGCAAAAGGTTCAAGTAGCATTCCATTCAAGTGAGGATCAACGGATGTCACGTGATGGAAGAAATTCACCTTAAGTGTGTTGGTCAGAGTAGCATGACTTGGTGGCATGGTGATTGGCGTATGATGGGCTGTATCAAGACCCTTTTCTCCGAGCATGCCTAGCTCATCCACCGGCGGCGTTACGTGTATTCACATGTATTCAATTCAATACCCATGATTTTCCATAAAAAAATATTAATACATGTAATCTAGTGGCCCACAGCAGCATAACACTAGCACACATGGCCCAACCAGACTCAGCTCATACTCACGGCCTCACGACACAGACATGCAGCCAAGCGTGTCCGTTTCTCTCCTCCTGAAATCGAGTGCGTCAATTCCCTTCCCAGGACTCAACTCTATAGAGGCGTCGCACATAGCGCGGGAAACCCTAGGCGGCGGCGCGGCACGGCAGCAAGGCCCGCAAGGCGCAAGCGCGAGGTCCGTCTGTGTACGGTGCAACGCTAGGAGCAGGAGACGGTAAGGCCAGGTGCTCTTCAGGCTTCATCTCTAATATAGTCTTATTCGTCTCAATTTCTTCAGATTTCAGAGCAGTCTAGCAGTCTAGCAGATTAGCTGTTTAGGAGAGTACTCGATCCATGGATTTTAGCATCAATCTAGAAGATTAGCACTTAGCAGATCTAATTCCTAAATGTCAATATGTCATTACTGCTAGATTTACAGCTTTTAATTGAATATTTTCCTGAATTTCCCCATTGCTAGATGAATAAAAAGAGTTTTGCTGGCAGTACTATATTTGCATTGTGGTAAAAATCTGCAAAAGCTAAAAATACTGATGCAACATCCACACCAAATCAAACAAATGTTGGTGCAAGTACTTCTAATGTTCAGCCCGAGAGCAATCTACAATTGGCATTAGTGCAAGCACCGGAAGGACCTGCACCGGACAATAGAGGCACAACCCCAGCCCCATCTGTAGAAGATGATGAAGCAATTGATGAAGATAATGAATCCATACAAGAATATTTAGAGGCACTCGAACATGATCCTGGAAAGAGGATTCCTATCTCAAGGTATGTTGCCAATGACCAGGATAGAGTAAGAAGGAGATATATTGAGATGGGGCCATGTCAACCAAAGAACCATAAGTTTGAGTCTACAAATAAAAGTGGACCCGAGTGTCGCTTTTGCCGTGTGATGTCTACGCACTTCGATTCTTGTAGACAGTTGTTGGGCCTCCAAGTGTAGAGGTTTGTAGAACAGCAGCAAGTTTTCCCTTAAGAGGATCACCCAAGGTTTATCGAACTTAGGGAGGAAGTGGTCAAAGGTATCCCCTCTCAAGCAACCCTGCAATCAAGATACAAGAAGTCTCTTATGTTCCCAACACACCCAATACACTTGTCAGGTGTACAGGTGCATTAGTTCGGCGAAGAGATAGTGAAATACAAGTGGTATGGATATAAGATAACGGTGCTAGAAAATACTTTGATGGCGTGGAAGAGACTAAAGGATAACTTAAATAAAGATGGAAGCAAGCAAACATGTAACAGATCTAGTAGCAAACGGTGTTTCAATGTTTAGAAACAAGGCCTAGGGATCATACTTTCACTAGTGAACACTCTCATATAAATATCTTCTCTTCATGATACTACTCTTAACTACTCTCCGGTTGGACACTCTAATCCATGGTAGGGTTATAACAACACACCTAAATGTTCACTTTCCGCATCTAGATAACCCCACACTATCACCTTGAGCACTAGATGGTTCAAACAAACACCACAATTTCATAAAGACATCCAACTCCAAATATAACTCATAACAAGTATTTGTAATCTCTAGCCTAAGCGCCACCATGGTGTGCACACTGTCAACTTCACACACATGGGGAGAGCAGAGATTTATTAAAGCACTTGAGTAGCATGGTATATCTACTTGATTACTGTAACACCCTCAAATCGGCCCTATGCAAGTCTTAGCGCTTCCCGCCAAAACCGCATAGAAACGATTCAAGGATGCCCACCAGGCACTTTCGTGCGGGTGGAAAACGAAGTAATACCATTACACAACAGTCCTCGATGGGACCCACAGAATAGATATATATACAACAGCGACTCCATGAGTCAATAATACAGGTATAATATACAAAGATCCAAATCACCTTGAAACGATAGAGCGTCCGTCTACGGACAAGATGCTAATGGGGCTAAGAGCCCTGAAGAATAATCAATGGCGTCCATAACCCTGCCCAGGCCAAGCCGAAAGGGTAACCCTGCTAATGACGGCGATCTCAAACCTGCTAAAACAAAAGGGGTGCCGACAAAGGGCAAAGGAAAAAGAGGAGCATCAGTACTGAGGCCAGCACATGGCGAGGCTAGAATTCGGCGGCTCTCGCCTACATAGGTATGGTGGGCTGAAGCGGCAGCACAGCGACACGAAACAACCTAAAGAGACTCTATAATACTGGCGGCTATAAGAGAGGGATAAGAAAAACCTATTCGGATCCAACCTGATACTAACACCAAACATACCCATCCTGATATTCCCCCTCGAGACCAAACGAGGAAGTCCAGCCAAGGAAACTCACACGCTCGGCAATTTTATTTAATCTTTCCCAGACAGTTATCCCACTTACCAGTCTTCTCACATACAAGTCAAATTATAACAGTAAACTTTAGTTATAGTTGTCTATGATCGAGAAACTATGCTCCAAGTCGTCCATAACCGCGGACATGGCTTTTCGAAAAGATTTAACCCTGCAGGGGTGCACCAAAGTATCCACACGCACTTCGACCCTTTTTGCCAGATCAATTAACATACACCCATCGGTATGTCGGCGGGGCCTAAGTCATGACGTTTCCCAGACCCAAAGCAAGTACATGGGGGCCACCCCACTAAGCTACCCACAACGAAGTCGGCCGGCTCCGAGACGGACCCAGGGTTTGCGACGACGGCTGTAAACGACTGGGAACCCGAAAAGTGTGACTGGGCTTGTCGATACCGCGAAAACGTGGCGCGATCCAAAACAGTACAGGTGCTCCACGCACAAATTAAATAAAGAAGTAAACATGGCATAAGTACAGAATAATAATAAAGCCCCAAACTACTTGTGGCCCCCGGTACAGTACTTTGAAATCAGGTAGTAAGACGGCGGGGGTGCCCACACACCCCACCTGTGGTTAGCGCGCTCGATCTCGGAACAGGTGTCAAGAACTCGGGTCCTAGGGGACACTAGTGAGCAGTTAAGAACCAAAAATTGTCTATTACGCACCGGTGCCTCTGCATTAATCTACTATCAACATTAATTAATAAACTATAATTAGAATCATGACCAATGCCACCATTAAACATTTGCCATCCGCCCAACAACTGTGGAACATCGACGACGCGAGGCAACACATGAGCAAGCAACTACGACTCGCAGGGCCAGCTGTCTATCAAGCAACGGGTAATAGGAGGTGTCCAAGGCAATATAACGGCTGCAAGGAATATATCTGGTACGAAACACTAAAGCATCACGACACGGATAGCAATAGATCAATAGGAGGAAGTAAAGACTATAAATGCAAAATAGGTAGAAAGAGGGAGAATGCTCGCCTGGGAAACACTGTCGACGGATCATATCCGGAGAACTTGTCGGTACTCGCATCCACTCATCGGACTAATCCGAGAAGAAGCAAAGCACTAAAAGAAACACCGGATGCAATATTTAATACTACGGCAGAAGATCCGGCATGATTATGATATGATGCAGATGCAGTGCGATTAGGCAGTATTAAGAGGAACCGGGGTCCCGACATTTAATTAAACGGTTCAAGTTATTTTAAACCCCCGCAATTTAAATGTTGTATTGACAAGACAAAACATGGCATCGGTTGGCTACACCAATTTAAATGGAGCCGATATAAGACTAGAAAAGCCCGCATATAGTCTCCATATTTAATTATTAGGTGAATCGATAATATACCCCCAAACAAATGAAGATGTATGCGATATGATCAACTTATATCCAACAAGATGTATATAGATGGCAATTTATAAAATAGGGGTCTCGGGTAGGAGTCACACTTCTCGGATCGAAGATCTGGGCGGCTCGGAGAGGTTCGGTCTCGGCGGGATCGGTCTTCGGATCCATGTGGGAGAGGGTGCCTTGGTTTCATGAAGGCGACTCGGTCGGTTCTGTGAGGGAGCTCTTCAGTCATCGAATCCATGAAGGAGAACTTGGTGTTTGGCGTCGATGGTCGAGGGTGCCGATGTCGAACATGTCGTACCCGAGCCGCAACAATACTATCCTGAAGCGTACCCTCGCCGCATCAGCCATCGCCACGCGTCCTACATCAGTAGAACAAGGAGCACATAACGGAAAGGCACGGTTCTGCTTCTTGATAGATTCAAGCATATGACATCTTAGACCAAGCATCAACAGGAACAAAGAAAAAAGGGCATCGGCCGCAACCTCTTCAGAGAGAGGACACCAGCGTAAGGGCGTCTGTGGCTCTCGGACGAAGCGGCTCGGGCTCGCGGACGGAGCGGACGACGTCGGGAGGCGCCACACCAATGAGGTGATGGAAGGCACGCGAGGAGGGGAGGCCGACAACAGCGTCTAGCGAGGCCGAAGCGGGGCCGGCCACCACGGCACGCATGTGGGGCCGCGGGGACAAGGGAGCTCGGAGAGGCGAGGTCTGGTGAGGGGGTCTTGGCGGCGAGGAGGGCTCGGAGCAGAGGCGCCGTCGTGACGGAGGTCGGAGGAGGTCGAGGGTGACCCGAGCCGTCCACGGGCGGCGGCGGCCATGGGGAGGAGAGCGACGAGGGCGGCACTCGGCAACGAGGCGGCCGCTCAGAAGGAGGGCACGGGGTCGATGGTTGCTGGCTGTGCAGGACGGCGGCCGGGGATAGGAGGTTGACGACGAGGTGAGGCAGAGAGGGAGGCCCGCGGGAAGGCGGCGGGGCGCGGCGCCGGCGAGGTCAGCGACGACCGGAGGCGGGGCCTGGCGGCGGCCGGGAGGAGCAGGGGCGGGGAAGAAGGCGGCGAGGGTCTCCGCGTGAGGAGAGAGGCGAGAGGAGGGCGAGGAGACCCGGCGGCGGGGTAGGGCGAGGCGGGGCCTCGAGGTCGGCGCGGTGGTGGAGAGGCCGAGGCGGGGGAAGGAGATGGCGCCGGCGCAAGGACGGGCGGACGGGGCGCCGCAGGGAGGAGCTGGCGGCGGCGGGATCTGGCGGCGGGGAGGAAGACGCGGAGGGAGAGGACGGAGGCGGCGGCGACGAGGCACCGGGCGGGGCGCGACTGCGGGAGAGGGAGAGGGAGGCGACGGGGACAAGTGGGCCAGGGGTAGGGCTGCGCCTGTCCACTCCAGGAGGTGGGGCCCGCGCGGGAGGGGGGTAGGTGGCTGAGTGGGTGGGCAGGTGGCGGCGGCTGAGTGGTGAGTGAGGTGAGTGGGGTGAGGTGGCAGGTGGTGATTGGCTGGGGGGATGTGGAGGGGCTAGGTAGGGAAATTAGGGTAGGGTTTTTGGTGGGAAACGGTCCGGGTGTTAGACAGATTAGGGTTTTAAACTGGAGGTGGCCGGCTAGGCTTTCGGGCCTGGCGGGCTGCCTCCTAAAAATAAAAGAAAATATTTTATTGTTTAAAATAGGGGCTTTTGAAATCCATTGGTAGACAAAACGAAATATTCTGGACAGACCCGGGTTTTAATTTGAAAACAAGACGGGGCGTTTAGAAAACCAAAACAGACTTTTCAAAAATAGTTTTGTACAAACACATGCATGATGACATGACGATGCTCAAATGCAATGTGGCATGATGACATGAGCATGCGGTCATGATGATGCAATGCACAAATCAACGCGATTTTCTAGTAGTGGTTTTGGCGGGGCGCCACAATTACAAAGGTCATGATCACAATATGATCACGCATAGAGAGAGAGATGAACACATAACTACCGGTAGAACCCTTAGCCTCGAGAGAGAACTACTCCCTCCTCATCATGGGAATCAACAACCGTGATGGAGATGGCGGTGGAGATGGCTCCGGGGGCACTTCCCTGTCCCGGCAGGGTCTCGAAACAGAGACTTTCTGTCCCCCGAATCTCCCCTTCGGTGGCGGCGGCGCTGTGGAACTTTTCGTGGCTGGAGGCTTGACGATTTAGGATTTTTGCATCGGGAGGTATCTTATAGGCGAAGAGGCAAGGTCGGTGGGCGGCCAAGGGTCCCACACTACCTGGTGGCGTGGCCAGGGCTAGCCCGCGCCACCATATGGTGTGGCCACCCTATGGCCCCTCTCCGTCTCGTCTTCTGGCTCTGTGAGTCTTCCGATAAAATATCGAGTTTAGCTTTTGTCCGGTCCAATTCCGAGAATATTGATTTTCTGACTTTCCTGGAACCAAAAACAGCAGAAAATAGGAAACTGGCACTGTGGCACTTGTTAATAGGTTATTCCAAGAAAGTGTAAAGAAAGTACTCCAAAGTTGGAAAAAACACAAGAAAGTAGATAAAACCAAGCATGGAGCATCAAAAATTATAGATACGTTTGCAACGTATCAACATCCCCAAGCTTAACTCCTACTCGTCCTCGAGTAGGTAAGTGATAAAAAGAAAGAATAAGTTTTTAGGTGACATGCACCATCATAAACTTGATCAAAGTATTTGAAAAACATTGATAGCTGGGATCATAGTACTTCAATCAAAACATGAAAGACAAAGTTCTAACAATAAGACATAGCAACTATGTTGCAACATGAAAAGGCACAAACAAAAGATTAATGAATAACAATGCTTTACAAGACGTTTGTTTGTTTCACATAAAGAAAACATAGCATACTAGCATTCAGCTTGTCCCTCATAGAGTAGCAAACATAAATGCATAGGACACCTTCAAAGTTCATAAGAGTGACTAGATACAAATAGTTTAAGAACAAGCAATAACAAAGTTATTCATCAATCAACAAGTCTTGGAACAATGCACATAGAACTAAGAATGGCCACTATGCTCTCTCAATAGGTGCATAAATATAGAAGATGGAGACTCAACATAAAAGTAAAAGAAAGGCCTTCATAGAAGGAAGCAAAGATTCAAGTTTCATAAAGAGTTTCCAAAAATTATGGTACTTATTAGCTTTCAGCTCTCATTGCCCCTATCATAAGCATCTTGAAGTGATTAAGGTTAAAGTGAACAAACTATGGAGTATATTCTTGACAAAGTATAAGTTGGAAATCTCATGTCCCTTGAATACGA
Source organism: Avena eriantha (assembly GCA_910589775.1). NCBI lineage: Eukaryota > Viridiplantae > Streptophyta > Magnoliopsida > Poales > Poaceae > Avena > Avena eriantha. The sequence continues at coordinate 14,297,283 of OU342741.1, read as the reverse complement.
GGGCCGCTCCTCATGCTACTTAAGATTAGTTACCGGTAAGTTCTTTTCATCGTAAGTACATGTGTATCATAGAGAACCGCCAACGGGGTACCCCTTACCCGATGATATAGAAGAATCCCCATATCAAAATGACAAGGCAAGCAGACAACGAGCATCTCAGCAATCTTCTTATTTACCATGGGGATATGGTGCTTTTTTCTCTCTTTCCTCTTTTCATATATCTCTTTTTTTTCCCTTTTTCTCTTTTTTCTCTTTTTCTCTTTTTTCTCAATATCTCACTGTTTTTTATAAGAAGAATGCTTCATAGATAGCTCATTATGGTTACGCTGCAGGTTTCCACCATGTCAGCATGGATTAGACCAGCGACCCACGCGTTTCTCTACATAACTCCATGGACTTACAACCTCCCATTTCATTTCACACCGACGACATCCATAGATAAAAGAGCATGATATCAACTACGTACAAAGTACAAGTGCAATGTTGAAAGCGTTCCCCATGACAGCATGGTTCTACTAATCCCCAACAAATAAGTGCAAACATATACAACATAGACGACACAATGGTTCAAGTTTATTAAGGGCAAGAAAAGTAAAGTGTGCCATCAAGTTCTTGAGAGCTTTAATCACTAGTTTTTCCATAACAAGTTTAATTCAGAAGGTAGATAAAAAGATGAATATATACTTGGAATAGCATATGCTAATAGGTAGGTATGGTGGACTCTTTGGAATAACTTGGTTTTAGGAGTTGGATGCATGAGTGGAACTCATACTTGGTCATGGAGGCTAGCAAAAGACTGGGAGCGACCAACTAAGAGAGCAATAATGGCCATAATCATGCAGAGCGACAAAACATCATTAATCAAAGCATAAAGTGATACTACAAGTGGAAAACTAAAGGATCATAAAGGCTATGGTGACTTGGGATAGTCATAACATGGTGTGAGCATGTGCCAAGTCAACCCAAATAAAGCTTCAAAGGAGAATACCACAATACTATGCTTTAATATGCTAAAACAACGCATGATTCTTCAAAGGCACATTAAGAAATCTCAATTGTTTATAACAAGTCATGCTACAGTAAAGAATTCTATGCATAAATCCAGAACAATATCGAGCATGGCATGACAAAGCATAAGCCACAGTCAAAACAAGCTCCTTTTACCACTTAAGCATGAACTTTTCCTACTCTCTTTCCAATCCAAACCAAACTATTTGAAAACCAATGTATGAAAGAGGGGGTCCAACCAATTTATTCAGCAAACTAAGTAAACAAAGCAAACAAAAAACCAAAACCAAAACGAAAAAAAGAAGACGCTCCAAGAACAACACAACTGTGCATGAAACAATAAAAATGAAGTATTTGGAAGAAACCTGGGATTTTTATTGATGAAGAGGGGGATGCCTTGGGCATCTCTGAGCTTTGAAGCTTGTACTTCTTGGATATTTCTTGGGGTGACATGCGTGGCATCCCCAAGCTTGACGTTTAGTCCATCCTTCATCTTATTACTCATTCCTTCCATACACTTGAATTTTTTTCCTTCATACAAAACTTCACACAATCTTTATTAGCAACATTAGTGCACTCAAGATAATAGGTCTTTAGGTTCAGTTACAACACCAATAAAACTTCCATTAGAACACTAGCTACTATAGCACTTCCCTCAAAAAGCTCAATTCTCCAAAAGAACTCAAAAAGGAACCAACAAGAAGCAAATGCAAATAATGGCAGAAATCTGTCAAAACAGACCAGCAGGTAAACACGATTTTTTTTCGAATACCTTCTGTTGCTCAAATCGAAAAAGTGTTAAACTAACGAAAGTTAGATAATAACCTGGGGCAGAAGCACAAAAATTCACGCCTTAAAAGGACGTACAGAGATTTTACAAGAATTTTTATGGTGAAGCACAGAAATCTGTTTCGGGACATCAACTTTCTCAATCATTACTCCTCTCGCATTAGAGGTTACTCTTGGCACAAAAAGAAAATAAAAAGGATAAGGAGCTGTTATTACATAAGTAATGACTTCCAAGACTCATCTAAAACTTTTGGGTTATCTCCCAATAAGTACTTTTTTTAACGCCTTTAAGTTAGGCATGATAGTTTGAGAAGAGCATCTGACGAGGGTTTAACTCATCAATGCCCATTGTTATGGACTTGGGTTTTGGAGAAGGAGGGAGCGCTGGAGACATCTATCGGCTAGCAAACAAGCACACAGGAGACAAAGGATTTACCCAGGTTCAGGCCTCGTAGAGGTCCCTACTCCTGCTTGTCTGCTCGTGGAATAACGAAGGAGTCAAAAGTTACAATGGTGCGCAGATGCAATATGGCAAGGGTTGTGGAAACTAGGGTTGCGTGTGTCCTCTTCGCCGCCCCTCCTAGCCTTTATATAGATAGGCTAGGTCTCGGGTAGCAGGTCGAGTCGGTTACAAGTTAGGGTTTTCCCCTTCAAACTTTCTATCTTTAGCTTCTTCTTGTCCTTCAAGCAATCGAGATTCCACAGGTTACTCGAGTCCTTTCATCTAGGCCTTGGCGACACCGTGGGCCTGTACATATTTGGACAATATATACCAAGCTCGAGTACCTGTAGGGTATACCCATGTCAGTAGCCCCCGAGTGTCCAGTGGAATCGCAGATTCGACTGGGGACTTTTTTGAAGTCTTCGAGTGCCTGAATGAGTACATTTTTGACTGCTTTTATTTATGTCATAGGGATTGTTGATATACGTGCCTGATATAACCGAAGTATCGGTATCTGTTAACCACCTTAGGGTGAAACAACGCAATCTACTCGAACTCGAGTCCTCGGACTCGAATCCGGAAAAGTGCTGGCGTAATTCGACTCAGGCCACGGAGGTCTTGCAGGAGTCGAATTCTAGTTATATGGGTGTGAGCACTCGACGCGTCCGTCAAGGCATGTTCATCGTGCCTGTAGGCATGGTTATATTTCTGGTAGTGCGCAGTTAAATGCGTTGCCATGCCTTATTCAGGTCTTACCTTCACGCTCTAAGCGCGGCATCCGAATTTTATCATCGCGGAGATGATTTGGGCGACCCAGGAGAGGTAGTCTCTTTGTAGGGAAAATTATGAGGCGGTGTCGCCATGAGATGCGAGTGCGGATGTTATCAACACACAGTTTTTATACAAATAATCATAGGGTGCGCGACCAACGCTCCCTATGGGAGTAGCCCCCGAGTGCCTGGTTGAGTCGAAGACTCAGGCAGGGACTAAAGAACTTTTGCGACTGCTGTCGTATTTTGCTTGTTTGTCTCAGTCGAAGACTTAGGCAGGGACTAAAACACTTTTGCGACTGCTGTCGTCTTTTGCTTGATTGTTTCAGTCGAAATTGTTTCCGGCGCTCCCTATGGGAGTAACCCATGTCCGTAATCGAACCGTGTTTCGAGTGGTTGGGTTTGATTGTGATTGCCCACATTCCTGCAATAAGAAAAGAGAAAATCGTAGAGTGCGCGACCAGCGCTCCCTATGGGAGTAGCCCCCGAGTGCTTGGTGGAGTCGAAAACTCCAGCAAGGACTAAAGTAGTCGAAGGTTTCCGCTACGTAGCTTTGATGACGTCAGTGCTGATGCTTGTATGACCTCAGTTGCCCGCGTGAGCGAGTTTGACGGGACGTGACGAGCGGTGGGTCCCACCTCCTGACTTTGATTTGACTAGGCGTGCGTAATCTTATTTCTAACTGCGCCTCCTCGATTTCCGCGCGTAATGGGAGAACTGGGGGGACGGTTCGCGCTTCCTCTTCTCCACGTGTCCAACACGATGCGTGCCATGCGTCCGGTAGGATTTTTCTGAGCCGTTGGATTGCATCTTCCAGGAGTTAAGTAGCGGCGCGACGGCGGTAATTTTCCATCTGTGCTCTTTCTTCCTCGCTGCCATCGCCATTGCTGCTGTTCTTCTGCTTTTCCCTGCGCTCGTCTCCTCCACAGTGCTGGACCACCTCCGCTTGTTTCCAAGCTACTTTCTGCGCTCTCATCGCCGTGCCGCAATAGGGAAAAAGAAAGGAGGCGCTGCCACTGATTCCGCGGCCACCGTCGCCGCAGGGAAGAAGAAGGGTGGCTCCGTTGCTGCGGGTACCAGCGCCGCCGCCGGCGGGAAGAAGAAGGTCGCGAGCACCCGCGTGACCAATGGTGCATGGCGCCCCTCCATCATCAAGGCATCGGATCTCCGTCTTCTTCGCCAAGACGGGGCTATTCCTGCAGCAGTCGCCGATGCGCGCGTCCCCGGCGGTGAGACCATTCCTACTCCTCCCGCTGGTTTTCGAGTGATGTTTCTCGCATTCGTCATTCACGGTCTCTCCTTGCCTCTCCACCCCTTTCTTAGGGGTCTTCTTTGTTTCTATGGGCTCCAGCTCCATCAGCTGTCCCCGAATTTGATTCTCCACATCACCTGCTTCATCACCCTTTGCGAGTGCTGGCTCGGAATCGAGCCACACTTTGGTCTTTTCAAGCGCTTGTTTAAATTGAAGCGTCAGTCCGCATCTGGCTCTTTATTTTATGATGTAGGTGGTTGTGGAATCCACGTCGACCCATCCGCCACCTACTTCGATATCAAGCTCACCAAGTCCGTCCAGGGATGGAGGGACAAATGGTTCTATGTCCGCGATCAGAAGGCCGAAGATGAGCACTTTGTCCAGAGGTAGGACATATCTGGCTTATCTGGGAGTTAGTTTTCCATCCAGTGCACGAGGAAGTCAAGGAGAACTTGTGACTTGATTGCGTCGCGCTTTTCGTATGTGATGTCTCGTGGAGACAGTTCTATTCCCCAAAGCACGACTCGCCCCGTGGCGTCGGGGTTATTGAGGATATGTCCCAACAGGGCGTCGCTGACTACCACGATTGGGTGTTCCTGGAAGTAGTGGTGCAGTCGCCGGGCGGTCATGAAGACGCCGTACGTCAGCTTCTGGTAGTGCGGGTACCGCTGTTTTGTTGGCGTGAGGACCTCGCTGAGGTAGTATACCGGGCGTTGTACGCCATGGGCCTTGTTTTCCTCAGCCCGCTCGATGACGAGCACTGTGCTGACCACCTGGTTGGTGGCGGAGATGTACAACAATAGTGGTTCTCTTTCTCGTGGAGTCACCAGCACTGGCGAAGTGGATAGCAGGCGCTTGAGATCTTCGAATGCCTCTTGTGCTTCATTGGTCCACTCGAATTTTTCCGCTTTGCGGAGGAGCTGGTAGAAGGGCAGCGCCTTTTCACCCATCCAACTGATGAATCGACTGAGTGTCGCGATTCGTCCAGCTAGTTGCTGGACGCCTCTTATGTTCTTTGGCTTCTCCATGGCCAGTATGGCTTTTATCTTTTTCGGGTTTGCCTCGATCCCTCTTGCGGAGATGAGATACCCGAGTAGCTACCCAGATGGTACGCCGAAGGCGCATTTGTCCGGATTTAGCTTAATCCGGTAGCGATCGAGGTTGGCAAAGGTTTCGCGCAAATCATCGATTAGAGAGGCTTCCTCCTTGGTCTTGATTACTATGTCGTCGACATAGACTTGGATGTTGCGACCCAGTTGCTCCTTGAGGCAAGCCTGCATGCACCGTTGGTAGGTGGCTCCCGCATTCTTTAGCCCGAAGGGCATTGTGTTGTAGCAGAACACACCAAAGGGCGTTGTAAACGCTGTTTTCTCCTGGTCTTCCTCCTTCATTCGAATTTGATTATAGCCTGAGTAGGCATCGAGGAAGTAGAGGCGCTCGCATCCAGCGGTGGAGTCGATGATCTGGTCGATCCGTGGCAGCGGGAAGTGATCCTTTGGGCAGTGCTTGTTTAAAGAAGTGAAGTCCACGCACATCCGTGTCCTTTTTTGGTACCAGCACCGTATTGGCGAGCCAAGTGCTTTCTTTGATCTCGCGTATGAACTTGGCCTCGAGGAGTCTGTTGATCTCCATTCCGACTGCCTGCGCTCGTGGCTCAGACAGTCGCCTGATTGTTTGCTTGATTGGCCTTGCGTCGGGGTTGACGTTGAGTGCGTGCTCAGCGAATTCCCTGGGAACTCCTGGCATGTCCGCAGGACACCAGGCAAAAATTTCCCAGTGCTCACGGAGGAATTCGACGAGCGCGAGTTCCTATGCGGGACTCAAGTTGTTGGCGATGAGGGCCGTCTTGGCGGGATCCGATGGATGGACCTGTACCTTCTTTGTGTGCACGGATGAGTCGAAGGAGAGATCAGGTGAGCTTGGCCTACTCAAGGGAGGCAGACTGTTGTCTGTCGTCTCTTTGATTCTTGCGAGTTCCTCCTGCATGCCGAAGGATTGGGAGATTCTATTGAATTCCATGTCGCAAGCGTCAGATCGCTCAAAGTTCCCGTTGATCGTTATGACGCCGTTGGGTCCTGGCATTTTCATCTGCAGGTAGGCGTAGTGGGGCACCGCCATGAACCTAGCGAATGCGACGCGCCCGAGGATGCAATGGTATTGTGGGGCCAGTCGACAACTTCGAAGTCGATGCGCTCGCGCCAGAAGTTCTTCGGCGTGCCAAAGATGACGTCGAGGTTGATTTTGCCCGGGGGTATACGCCTTTCGCTGGGACGATGCCGTGGAACGTTGTGTCCGATGCCTCCAAGCAGGTTAGAGGGATCCTCATTGCTTGCAAGGTACTCGCGAATATGAGGTTGATGCCGCTTCCGCCATCCATGAAGACGCGACTCATGTCGAAGCCTCCAATTTGCGCCTCGAGTACGAGAGGGCAATGACCTTGGCGAGGTATCTGAGGCGGGTGGTCGCGTTTGTCGAAGGTGATGCACGACTCACTGCCACTAAGGTACTCAGTGGTGGATGGTGGCGAGTGCATGGCCAGGTTGACTTGGCGAGTGATGGCCTTCTGCACCCTGTTGGAGGGGCGCCCCTTTTGTATCATCATGGTACCCATGGCCCGTGGGTACGGTTCGCCCCCATTGTGCTGGTCCGGTGCGGCCCCGTTCGGGGGTGGCCCAGGTGGTGGTGGTGGTGCGCCATGTGCCACGGCGCCTAGAGCGGCTCCGTAGCCTCTTTCGACTGCATTGCGGTTCATCCGAACCAATCTCTCGTGTAGTTTGAGGAACTCGCAGCAGTCCTTGAGGAGGTGGCTGGACTTTCTTTTGCCATCATGCTTGTCGATGTAGAAGTGTATCGTGCATGGCCCGGACAGTTTGTCCTCGATGGAGGTCGCGGGTGCCTCATCGCGAGCGCGGCGTTGCCACACTTGCGTGGTTTTCCCGGAGTCGCGGTATCCGCTGTTGCGGTTGTCGTCGCGTCTATCGGCGTAGCCGGCTGCGACCATGTTGACATCGTCGCGATCGTCGTAGATGCGCATGCGACTCTTGCCCCGACGGTCTCGTCTTCGTTCGAGTTCTGCTTCCTCGTCGGAGTGGGCGCGATTCTTCACCGAGTCTTCTCCATCGGCCCACCGATTCGCGATCTCCATCAGGTGGTCGATGGTCTGGGGCTTTGAGCGGCCTAGCTCCTCCCTGAGTTCCATGCAACGGACACCACCGTTGAATGCATCAATTGCGCGGTCTTCCGAGATGTTCTCCGCGGAGTTCTGGATGATGGACCACCTTTGGATGTAGGAGCGCAGCGATTCGCCAGATCTTTACTGGCAGCATCTCAGTTCTTCGATTGAGGCGGGCCGTTTGTACGTGCCCTTGAAGTTGCGCACGAAGCTGTAGACCAGCTCATCCCAAATGCGAATGGATCCGCGTGCGAGGTTATTGAGCCATGCCCGGGCGGCGCCCTGCAGCTATAGCTGCAAGCATTGCATGGCAGTACTTCGACTGCCTCCGTGTAGCCTGATGGAGGAGATGTGGTCCTCCAGCAAAGATCTTGGGGTCCTACAGACCGTCAAATTTCGAGTTCTCTGATGGGAGTTTAAACCCTTTAGGCATTCGCTTCTGCCTAATGGATCTGCTGAAGCATCTGGCGCCGTAGAGCTCCCCATCTTCCTCTTCCGAGTCAGTCGACCGAGCACGCCGTGCCCTTGACTTGTCGATCTTGCGCTGCGTGAGGTCGTTGCGCGCATCGTAGTCGCGATCGTGTCGCCGTGAGCGACGGCGTCGAGACAGGTCATGACTGTTGTCGCTGGATGAGGGCGAGGAGTAGCACTTTGCCCTTTTTTGGGTCTGGTACTGGCTCCTTGTCGAGGGCGGCCTCGATTAGCCCCAAACCCACGATCGTAGATCGGTGCATGGCAGTTCGGGGATCTCCAGCTGGCGGCTGGTTATTGAGGAGGTACATGGTGGCTGCTGTCACCGCAGCCTGCGGCATCCTGGGAACCACGTTGCCTCTCGTGTCGACTGTCATAGAGCCGAAGTCGAGGACTTTCGCGACCTCTATGTGCTCTTGCTCGGTGAGGTGAGCCATCCGCGACTGCCTCTTCTTGGCGAGGTACTCGTTGCCTCTTGAGGAGGATCCTCCGTAGGAGGAGAGCCCAGCACGACGAAGGCTTGACTCGTCCGCTGCCTTTTTACGCGCCTCAAGTTGCACGATTACTTGTTTTTGGTGCTTGAATTCTTCTTTTAGGAGCCAGTGGTAGCCCATCGGCAGTTCCTACGGGGACCCAAAGGGTAGAGGTGCACCTCATAGGGCTTCGCGGCAGCGCTCTCACTCTTGCTCGTTGAGCTTGATTAAGACACGTTCGCCGGTTTGATCATTGATTATGCTGGGAGGTTCGATTGCTCCCCAGTTGGCGCCGTTACCGCCGTTGCCACCATTGCCACCGTTGGGTGGATCGGTGCCATTACCGGTGTTACCGCCGTTGCCGCGATTGGCAGAGGTGACGCCTACATTAATGACAGCGCACATGAAGTGATTGGGGAAGCTGTTGCTTCCACAACTTTCAGATTCGGAACCGTAGGTTCCATCTTCTGTGGCCAGATCGCTCAGATCGGAGTCGCGACTACTGTCGCTGATCGTGTTCCCGACTGCCACCGGAGCATTGAGCTTGCTGAGGGTGCCGATCGATGGAGGGAACCATGATGCCGGGGCAGTCGCCGGTGCTGTCGGTTGATTAGGCATGCGAAGCGTGCCCATCTGACCAACTTGGAAGCGGAAGCTCCCAATCGCCAGGCTGATTCCGTCGCCCACGGACTCGAAGGCCGGGCGGGTGGACGGCGTGTGGACGGTGAAGTCGAAGGTACCGAAGAGCTGGCGAATCTCCGCTGTTGCGGAGGTGTAGATCGCAGTTGATGGGGCCGAAGAAGCCGCAACATCAGCACTCCCAATTCCCACAGACGGCGCCAATTGACGAGGGTTTAACTCATCAATGCCTATTGTTATGGACTTGGGTTTTGGAGAAGGAGGGAGCGCTGGAGACATCTATCGGCTAGCAAACTAGCACACAGGGGACAAAGGATTTACCCAGGTTCAGGCCTCGTAGAGGTCCCTACTCCTGCTTGTCTGCTCGTGGAATTATCGAAGGAGTCGAAAGTTACAATGGTGCGCAGATGCAATCTGGCAAGGGTTGTGGAAACTATGGTTGTGTGTGTCCTCTTCGCCGCCCCCTCCTAGCCTTTATATAGATAGGCTAGGTCTCGGGTAGCAGGTCGAGTCGGTTACAAGTTAGGGTTTTCCCCTTCAAACTTTCTATCTTTAGCTTCTTCTTGTCCTTCAAGCAATCGAGAGTCCGCAGGTTACTCGATTCCTTTCATCTGGGCCTTAGCGACACCGTGGGCCTGTACATATTTGGACCATACATACCAAGCTCGAGTACCTGTAGGGTATACCCATGTCAACATCAAAAAGCAAATTTGAAACACATTTAAGTCTAACCCACTTCCTATGCATAGGAATCTTGTAAAGAAACAAGTCGTGAAAGCACAAAGCAACAAGCATAGGAAAGCAAAACAAGTGCAACTTCAAGAATTTCAACATAAAGAGGGGAAACTTAATATTATTGAGATGCATAAAACAATGTTTCCCTCTCTTATAATAACTTTCAGTAGCATCATGAATAAAATTAACAATATAACTATCACATAAAGCATTCTTATCATGAGCCACATGCATAAAAGAATTAATACTCTCCACATAAGCATAGTTATTCTTATTAATTGTGGTGGAAGCAAATTTAACAAAATAGCTATCATTATTATTCTCATCACCATAATCATCAAATATAGGAGGCATATTGTAATCATAATTAATTTTCTCCTCAATAGTAGGTGGACTGAAAATATCATATTCATTATTGCAATCATTATATATTGGAGGTATAGTATCATCATAAGCAATAGAATAGCTATCTTTCAAAGCTGGGGAACTAAAAAGATCATTTTCATAAAAACTAGCTTCCCCAAGCTTAGACTTTTCCATATCGTTAGCAATAATGGTGTCCAAAGAATTCATACTAACAACATTGCTATTAGCATGCAAATAAAGTTCCATAGGTTTTTCAATTTTCTCTTCAAACACTTCATGTCCTAACTCAAGATAAATACTATAAAGCTCTCTAATTTTTTTTCTTTTTTCGATTAAGCCTAACTAGTGAAAATAAAAACAAGAAACAAAAATACAAAATTGTAGAATCTAAAGGAAATAACTTTGAGCACTCACACCGGAGGATGTGAGTACCTTTTACCTTACCTCCCCGGCAACGGCGCCAGAAAATAGCTTGATGTCTATGCACTTCTATTCTTGTAGACAGTTGTTGGGCCTCCAAGTGCAGAGGTTTGTAGAACAACAACAAGTTTTTCCTTAAGTGGATCACCCAAGGTTTATCGAACTCGGGGAGGAAGTGGTCAAAGGTATCCCCTCTCAAGCAACCCTGCAATCAAGATACAAGCAGTCTCTTGTGTCCCCAACACACCCAATACACTTGTCAGGTGTATAGGTGCACTAGTTCGGCGAAGAGATAGTGAAATACAAGTGGTATGGATATAAGATAACGGTGCTAGAAAATACTTTGATGGCGTGGAAGAGACTAAAGGCAAACTGAAATAAAGATGGAAGCAAGCAAACATGTAACATATCTAGTAGCAAACGGTGTTTCAATGTTTAGAAACAAGGCCTAGGGATCATACTTTCACTAGTGAACACTCTCATATAAATATCTTATCTTCATGATACTACTCTTAACTACTCTCCGGTTGGACACTCTAATCCATGGTAGGGCTATAACAGCACACCTCAAAGTTCACTTTCCGCATCTAGATAACCCCACACTGTCACCTTGAGCACTAGATGGTTCAAACAAACACCACAATTTCATAAAGACATCCAACTCCAAATATAACTCATAACAAGTATTTTTAATCTCTAGCCTAAGTGCCACCATGGTGTGCACACTGTCAACTTCACACACATGGGGAGAGCAGAGATCTATTAAAGCACTTGAGTAGCAAGGTAGATCTATTTGATTACAAAGCTCATGATCACAATATGATCACACATAGAGAGAGAGATGAACACATAGCTACCGGTAGAACCCTTAGCCTCGAGAGAGAACTACTCCCTCGTCATCATGGGAATCAACAACTGTGATGGAGATGGCGGTGGAGATCGATGGAGATGGCTCCGGGGGCACTTCCCCGTCCCGGCAGGGTGCCAGAACAGAGACTTTCTGTCCTCCAAATTTCCCCTTCAGTGGGGCGGCGCTGTGGAACTTTTCGTGGCTGGAGGCTTAACGATATAGGGTTTTTGCATCGGGAGGCATCTTATAGGCGAAGAGGCAAGGTCGGTGGGTGGCCAGGAGGCCCACACCACCTGGTGGCGCGGCTAGGGCTAGCCCGCGCCACCCTGTGGCCCCTCTCCGTCTCGTCTTCTAGCTCCGTGAGTCTTCCGGTAAAATATTGACTTTGGCTTTTGTCCGGTCCAATTCCGAGAATATTGATTTTCTGACTTTTCTGGAACCAAAGACAGCAGAAAACAGGCAACTGGCACTGTGGCACTTGTTAATAGGTTAGTCCAAGAAAGTATATAGAAAGTACTCCAAAGTTGGAACAAAACACAAGAAAGTAGATAAAACCAAGCATGGAACATCAAAAATTATAAATACGTTTGCAACGTATCACCGTGCCATGTTTAAAGAATATCCATGGATTGAGTATAGTGTAGAAAAAAATGCTATTTTCTGCTTTGTGAAGACTCACTAAATAAAGGAAATTTCATTGAGCTTTTAAATTGGCTACCAGGAAATTTTGAAGAGGTTGATAGGGTGATTCTCGACAATGCTCCATAGAACTGTAGGATGACTCACCATAATATACAACATGAATTCATAAAATATTGTGCACAGTTGACTACTAAATTAGTCATGGAAGAAATTTGATGGTGGCCATTTTGCAATACTTGTAGATGGTGGCTATTTCCTTATGTTATGTTGGTAAGAAAGAAATGAAGGTTGTAAGATTTCTTGGTCTTGCTCATGTTGAAGATACTACGTCTTTGACACTTAAAGCTGCAATTCAACAAATGCTAATGAAGTACAATCTGACCTTTGTGTTGGTTCGTGGGCAAGGATATGATGGAGCTAGTAACATGAAAGGTAATGCTAATGGGCTGAAAAAACTCATTATGGATGAGTCTCCTTCTACCTATTATGTTCATTGTTTTTGCCCATCAACTATAGTTAACTCTAGTTGATGTTGCTAAGGAGGGTGGTGATTGTATTTGGTTCTTTCAACAACTTACACACTTGTTAAATGATTCTTGGCATGTCTTGTAAAAATGAGAATGCTTCGGATAGCTCAGGCCAAGGAACCTATTGATGCATTGGAATTGGAAGAAGTAAAAAAGGGGAGTGGACTCAATCAGGAAATGGGTTTGGCAAGGCCATGTGATATGCGTTGGGGCTCTCAATTCAGAGTTGTGAGCCATGTCATATCTATGTATGCTGCAATACGACGAGTGCTCGTGAAGATTGGAAAAGAGGACCATGGTGCGGAGGCTCAAGCGGCTCTAACAGTGTTGACATCATTTCGGTCATTTGAATTTGTTTTCATGGCACACTTGATGCAAGAAATATTTGGATACACAGATGACTTGAGAAGATCTTTACAAGCGAAAGAGCAATATATTGTTCATGCTATTGAGGTACTTGGTGTCACAAAGTATCACTTGGACTGCTTGAGGACTGATCCTGGATGGGAAGATTTTCTTATAAAGGTCACATCTTTCTGTACCAAACATAAGATCAAAGTTGTTGATATGGAGGGTCCTTACTTTCTTGTTGGGCGACCCAGAAGGGGTTTCTTTAGTGGTGCAATGAATTTCCACCGCTTCTATGCTGATATGTATGTGGGTGTCATTCATAGGAAAATGTCTGAGCTTAATGATAGATTTGATGAGGTAAACACATATCTACTTTCTTGCGTGGAAGCATTTAGTCCACTTCGATATTTTGCTGCTTACAATCAAAATAAATTGATTAAGCTTGCTACAAAGTTTTATGCTAATGATTTCACGAGTGATGAACTTGCAAGACTTCCATAGCAATTAGACATGTATATTACTCATGTGCGTAGAGATGAAAGGTTTAAAAACTTGAAAAATCTATGTCATCTTTCAGTTATGCTTGTCAAGACAAACAAGTATGAACAATATTTCGTTGTTTACAAGCTTCTTAAGTTTGTAACGATTCTACCAGTAGCTACTTCAAGTGTTGAAAGGGTTTTTTACTCAATGAACTATGTGAAGAATAAGCTAAAGCAGTGATGACTATTTGAACAATTGGTTGGTTACATTTGTTGAGAGAGAGAGAGAGTTCTTCAATGAAGTAAAAGAAGAGGATGTTATCAATCTTTTCCAACAAGGCAATCGCGGAGTTGTATTGTAATTTGGCTTCAATCAAGAGGTAATGCTTCAATGCGAAAATATTTTGTACTATTATAGTATATTGGTACTTTGTTGTTATTATGAAATTATCATCTTATCTCTTATGATTTCTGAATTGTGACTTCAATGAAAATTTGTTACTGTCCTATACTATTTTGTCTTTATGCTATCAATTCTCATAGTTCATATTGTGCATTGAGATCAAAGTTTTTGTAAAATGAATACCTGCTAGCCGTTTCCTGGCGCTGCCACTGAGATCATCCCAAGAAGCGGAAGGAGGAGGGCGGAGGCAGTGTGCCTGCTCGCTAAGCAAGTGCCGGGGAAGAGCGCTGGTAATGACAACACGATTGAAATCCCCTCACTCTAACTCTCGGGTGACGGCCTCCGGTCACGAGATGGAGAGAGGTCCCAGGTCGTCGGATTTTCCCACATGTGACACCCCTACGCAGGGAGAGCGAGCACTCCTAGAACGTGCAACGGTCTCTCTTATTGCGAGAGGATGCCGACGATGGGGACGGCCATGTCGCCTGGAGCATTTGATGACAGAGTGGCCATCAGACCCAGAACCCGGCTGAACACATGGGATCTTTCATTTGGTTGACACCGACGGTAGAGACGGATTGGGCCATGACTGTCACCGCCAAGGTTCATTTGTTATTTTCAATTGATTTTTGTTACTCCCTCGATCCAAATTAGTTGACTTAGATTTGTCTAGATTCGATTGTATCTAGACATAATTTAGTATTAGATTTATCCGTATCTTGACAAATTTGAGTCAACTAATTTGGTCGGAGGGAGTAGATTTTTCCTTGCTCTTTTATCTAATCTCAATGTTTCATTTGGGTTCATCTGAAGTTAGCGCACCGTTGCGTGCGTCGGAGGTGGTGCACAGCCACGAAGTTCTTAATTTGCCTCTGCTCCTAGGCTGCCGACGCATCCAAGGAGTGCTTTAGAGGTGGAACACCGCCTGCACGACGACCTTGCTCTCTTGACATGGTGCACAGGTGCAGTTACCCGTCGGTTGCCGTACCAGCGTGCACAACAAGGAAGAAGGTGGACTATGAAGCGCATGCGGCGAGTACTTGAACCAGTGTGCGTTGATCTTTCTGGTGAAATGCGACATGGCCACTATGAAAATGAAAGGCCAGCGGTTCGGTTGTTACGTGGCAGTCTGAACTGTCCCTAGGTAATCTTTCCTTCTTTGGAAGTATCCATGGACTACAAAATTACTGAAGGTATTAATGTAAGGGTACTATAATCCAAGTTGGAAGAACAGTGCAACCTATCTTGCTAAAAGATGTATCACGTCGGAGAACTATTTAGTAATTTCAGTTCAGCTTTTATTTGTTTTTGTTCTTGTTGTATGTTCATGTTTCGTACAATAGGTGGATTTTGGCTACTATGCAGAGTATAGTGCTTTGCTAAGAATTTAGGAACAGGCTAATTTGGCATTTATTCAGTGCATCCGCCTTCGGTCTTTGGACTGTACTATTGTCCAGTTACTAATTAACAACAATTTTGTTCTTGCTACATAATGGCTATATACTATCATTGATCGAGCCCATTTGAACTAACATTAGTTTGGTTGGTGATATTTTATAGGGACTTCGGTCTGTTCGCCCCCAAGTAAACTGCATTACCTACAAAAAAGCACAAGATTTGGCATTGCTCCATTCTAATAATATTGCGCGGCTACAAATAATTTCAGGTTACGCAGTTGCTGACTTAGTAAGGCTAATTTATCAGGCCATAGAGAATATTTTTCATTAACAGCTCCACATGTTTTGAGAAAGTTATTTAATGTGGAATGAATTTTCATTAACAGCTTCACATTTTCTTATGCCATGGAAAAATTCCTCTCTTTCAGAAAAAAATATAATTACCTCTGTGTTTCTGTTGTGGTTGTTGCTCCCTTGATTGATAATCTCATGGCGTGATGTGTAGCTTGTGGTACTTCAAGTTGTATTGCAACCACTCAGGTGTTAATATTCCATAACCTGAAATTATTTTGGAGCACCCGGTGACTTTGGTAAACATATTATTTTACATAAGCTGCAGAGAAAAAATTATCGATCTCTAGTTCTCTACTGGCTATTATCTTCTTCCAAAATCTAAACCACAAGATCATTTATGTAGGTTTTCATTGTGTTGCATGCAAGGCCGCAAGATGTTCTCTTTTCAGTTTGAGGAATATTACTTTACTGCATTTTTGTTTTTCCATTTGTTGCATGTACGTATTATTTCTTCTTCTTTTGTTTTTGAGCATTCTTAGAATACCACATGTGTATTGTTATATGAGTATATGAAAAGCTATATTCCTTCTCACTTCTACTCTCAGATTTTGATTTGTCGAAAAGTAAAGCAAAGAAAATTAATCCTTCTTTGATGTGATCTTATCCTGTTAGAATTGTCTGAGTTGAAATTTATAGGAAGTTCTTCGTATCCGTGTAGTATTGTCTCTCAACTCTCATATGTAGAGGTTATTGTGAAGAGGTGATATCATTAGGGTTCGTGCTTCTCATTACCCCTTGATGAATCTTTTCTCTATATGTGAATATACACAGCAGTAGAGGTTTCTCCTATGAGTCTTTTATAGAGTTCAAAGATGGATGAAACTTTATGCATCTATGGAATAGTCACTATACATTCTTCAATCTTCACTATGAATTGTTTCTTTGTGTGCAAAGTGAAAAAAAATCCTACGTATGCATGTCACCTTCTAACCTTTCTTTAGAGATTATGTATGAGATGCGCCTAAACAACTCCTATCTTACAGACCATGTCCCCCTTATAGGTAAATCTGATGACTGATAATTCAATCGGCCAAAGATGCTTGAACATAGATGGCCAGAGACTCCAGCTCAAGGGCCATTTCACCATCATCTCCGCTCTGTAATTGTATATCATTGTCTTACCACATAAATTTAGATGGGAATATCATTCATAAAAATAAGCACTAACCATTTATAGGCACCTCTCAAATAAAAATGGCATAAATATATTGGTAATTAAGAATCGGATCCTAAAATGACTTTATTTTCTTGACAGTTTTGAACTCTAGCTATTGTTTAGCCTCTATGTATATTCACAACTGTTTTCTATAACCATGTTTTCCTATGATACCGAATCCTTGGTTTTTTCAAGTTTTTTATCATTAAGTGTAATCATAGGTTGGCTTCCATGGTTCTCTTCTACACTCTGCCTTATTGCCAATTGGGTTGTTTGGATAAATGAACCCCCAACCTTTTACTTTCTCCACTGATTGATGTAATATTGCATGAAGATGATACATTATTGTATTGTACTAATCTTTTATGTGGGACACATACGCAAGATGAACTTCATGATCCATACTATTTCATGATTTTTATTGAGATGGATTCACGTACGTGTATTAGTTAGGTTCATACCGGCGCCCTCCGCCCCTCCTCCCCTCCGCCTCTCCACCGCTGCCGCCAGCCCTGGCCGCGGTGGCGGTGCCCCCCTCACCCAAAGTGGAGCGGGGACTCTGGCCGTTCTCTCGACGGAGGAAGGATCTGTGGCGGCGTCCATGGAGAAGAGTTGTGGCGGCTTCGGTGGCTGCTAGGGAGGCGCCGGAGTTGGATACGGCGGGTACCCTCTCCGGACGGTGGCGTGCTCAGCGCGTGCAAGGCAGCGGGGAAGCCGTGGGTCTGGACCGAATATGGTTTTTTTCCTAGCACCCTCTACCGCCATTGTGTGATCGATTGTTCTGATCTCAATGATACATTGCAAATGTATCTATAATTTTTGATGTTCCGGGCTTGATTTTATATAGTTTCTTGTGTTTTGTCCACACTTTGGAGTACTTTTCATATGATTTCTTGGACTAACCTATTAACAAGAGCCACAGTGCCAGCTGCCTATTTTCTGCTGTTTTTGGTTCCAGGAAAGTCAGAAAATGAATATTCTCGGAATTGGGCGGGACAAAAACAAAGTGCCTATTTTTCTGGAAGACATCTGAAGTCAGAATACGAGACGGAGAAGGGTTGGGGGCCGGCCACACCACCTGGCCGCGCGGCTAGGCCTGGCCCGCGCCAGGGTGTGGTCTGGCCGACCCCATCACCCCCTCGGCCTCTCCTTCCACCTATATATTGCCTCCGATACCAAAACCGTAAGTACCCGATCAAAATTCCACGAAAGAGTCTGTAGCCGCCGTCATCTCCATACCTAGATCGGGAGGGATCTAAAGCTCTTCCCGGCACCCTGTCGGAGAGGGGAATTCACCCTGGAGGCCTTCTTCATCACCATGCAAGCCTCCGGTGTGATGCGTGAGTAGTTCATCCTTGGACTACAGATCCATGTAGTAGCTAGATGGCTGGTTTCTCCTCCTTTGTGCTTTCATGTTTAGGTCTTGTGAGATCCATTCATGATCAAGATCATCTATTTGTAATTCATACATGTTGTGTTTGCGGGGATCCGATGGATATTGAGATGCAATTTTAGATTGATTATTGATTCTACCATGTCTTTGTTATTTGAGATCTTGCATGCTTTCCGTTGTTAGTAGCTATCTTGGCCAAGTAGATGCTAGCAACTCCAAGAGTTAGTATTTATGCTCGATAGTGGGTTCATGCCTCTGGTAATCTGGGGAAGTGACAGAAATCTCTAAGGTACTAAATGTGCTGTTGCTACTAGGTAGAAAACAACAATCCTTTGTTCATAGAACAATCGTATTGTTTACTTTACACGCAGTTCGTAAAGCAATAATTTGTTGCTTGCAACTTAATACTGGAGGGGGTTCGGATGATAACCTGAAGGTGGATTATTAGTCATAGATGCAGTTGGATGGCGGTCTATGTATTATGTTGTAATACCCAATCAAGTCTCAGAGGAGTCAAGATGATTAGTATATGCATGTATTGCTTTCTCGGTGTTTGTCAATTGCCCCGCTGTAATTTGTTCACCCAGCATGTTATCTATCTTAAGCAGAGCCACCTCTAGTGAACTATGGATCCCGGTCCTTTTTCTTTACATACAATCTACAATCTTTTACTGTTTTGTGTTTACTTTCTACAAACTTTTACTTCTTTCCATTCGATACGTTTAATCCTTTGTTTTCCGCAAAACACGGTGAGATTGACAACCCCATCGCAAGTTGGGGACAAAGTTCTGTGGTTGTGTTGTGTAGGTCTCCACGTTTCTACTAGCACCGGTAGTGTGCCTTGCCAAAGCTCAGCTAGTAACACCTTTGGGGTGTTTCCTTGCTCCTACTGGTTCGATTAAACCTTGGTTTCATTACTGAGGGAAACTTGCTGCTGTGCTCATCATACCTTCCTCTTGGGGTTCCCAACGAGTTCGATATATTTGGGCCATCAACAACTTTTTCTGGCGCCGTTGCCGGGGAGTCAAGGACATCTTCACAAGGGGAGTCCCTCATAACCAATCTCTTTACTTTGTTATTTTTGTTTTGCTTTGCTTTGTTTGCTTGCTTCTTTATCAAAAACACAAAAAAATTAGTTTTACAAGTTTGCTTTCTTTATCAAAAACACAAAAAATGAGTCCTCTTGAAAACATAAGTTGTGTGACTTCACTAGCACCAACAACAATGATTTTATGAGCACACCTATTGCTCCACCTGTGCCCGAAGCTACTTTCTTTGAGATAAAATTTGCTTTACTTAATCTTGTTATGAGAGAACAATTTTCTGGTATTAGTAATGAAGATGATGCTACCCATCTAAATAACTTTGTTGAACTTTGTGAGATGCAAAAGCATAGGGATATAGATGGTGATATTATTAAGCTAAAATTGTTTCCTTTTTCTTTGAGAGGAAAAGCTAAAGAATGGTTGAATTCCTTAACTAGGAATAGTATTGATTCTTGGACTAAATGCAAAGATGCTTTCATTGGAAAATACTATCCACCTGCTAAGATTATATCTATGTGAAGTGAAATAATGAAGTTTAAACAATCTGAAAATGAACATGTTGCTCAAGCTTGGGAAAGAATGAAATCTTTGGTAAAGAATTGTCCCACTCATGGACAGACTGCTTGGATGATCATCCAAACTTTTTATACAGGATTGAACTACTCTTCAAGGAACCTATTGGATTCTGCTGCTGGAGGTACCTTTATGACCATCACTTTGGGTGCTGCAACAAAGCTTCTGGATAATATGACAGTTAATTATTCTGAATGGCATACCGAGAGAGCTCCACAAGGTAAGAAGGTAAATTCTGTTGAGGAAACCTCCTCCTTGAGTGATAAGATTAATGTTATTATGTCTATGCTTGTGAATGGGAGAGCCCATATTGATCCAAATAATGTTCCTTTAGCCTCTTTGGTTGCTCAAGAAGAGCAAGTTGATGTGATCTTCATAAGAAATAACAATTTTGGCAACAATGCTTATAGGAATAATTTTGGTAACAACACTTATAAGCCATATCCTCCCAACAATGGTAATGCTTATGAAAATTCCTACAACAATAATAGGAGTGCACCCTCTGAACTTGAAGTTATGCTTAAGGACTTTATTAGTAAACAAACTGCTTTTAACAAAACTATTGAGGAAAAACTCTCTAATGCTGAAATAAATATAGCATCACTTGCTGAAGCTCAAACTTCTTTGAATAAAATGGCTGCTAAACCTCAAACTAATGATAATCCCTTTGCAGCTACTAATGCTATACACGTAAGAATTGATGAAAATGTTAGACTATTAGCTGAATTACATGCTAAGTGGGAAAGAGAAGATGAAATTGCTAGAAACATTAGTGTTTCTACTATCACCACCACTAGTGTTGAGGCTAGTAATAGTTCTACTACTTTAGATGATAATTATGATTTTGATCTTGATGGTTGCAATATCTCTGAACTTATTAAGTTCCTACAAAAGCTTGCTAAAAGTCCTAATGCTAGTGCTATGAATATGGCCTTTACAAAACATATTACTGATGCTCTCATAAAGATCAAAGAATAAAAAATGAAACATAAAGCTTCTATTCCAATAAAACAAGAAGATGGTTGGAACCTATCATTCATATGAAAGTGAATGACTCTGATTTCAAAGCTTTATGTGATCTTGATAATAGTGTTTCTATTATGCCTAGAAGGATTTATGATATGCTTGATTTGCCTCCACTTGAAGATTGTTATTTGAATGTCCCACTTGATGATAATGCTAAAACGAAACTCATGGGGAGTCTTAATGATGTTCTTATTATGGTTAACAATGCCTATGCCCCCGTTGATTTCTATGTTTTGGATGTTGAATACAATGCTTCTTGTCCTATTATTTTGGGAAGACATTTTCTTAGAACAGTTGGTGCCATTATTGATATGAAAGAAGGCACCATTAAATATCAACTCCCACTCAAGAAAGGTATAGAACACTTCCCTAAGAAGAGATAGAAGATTTCTTTTGCATCTCCTATGAAAACAAAATTTGGTCTTAATGCTTCTTCATTTGAGAACACTTGATTCTTTTTCTTGCTTCATATGCCTAACTTAAAGGCGTTAAAGAAAAGTACTTATTGGGAGATAACCCAAGAGTTTTAGATGAGTCTTGGAAGTTATTACTTCAGTAATAACCGCTCCTTATCCTTTTTATTTGCTTTTTGTGCCAAGAGTAACCTCTAATGAGAGAGAAGTAATGATTGGGGAAGTTGCTGTCCCGAAACAGATTTCTGTGCTTCACTGTAAAATTCGTGTAAAATCTCTGAATGTCCTTTTCAGGCGTGAGTTTTGGTGCTTCTGCCCCAGGTTGTTATCTAACTTTCGTTAGTTCAGCACTTTTTGATTTGAGCAACAGAAGGTCTTCGAAAAAATTCGTCTTTACCTACTGGTCTGTTTGGACAGATTTCTGCCATTTGCTGCATTTGCTTCTTGTTGGTTCCTTTTAGAGTTCTTTTGGGGAATTGAGATTTTTGAGGGAAGTGCTTCAGTAGCTAGTGTTCTAATGGAAGTTTATTGGTGTTAGAACTGAACCTAAAAACTTATTATCTTGAGTGCACTAATGTTGCTAATAAAAATTGTGTGAAGTTTTGTATGAAGGGAAAATTTCAGGTGTATGGAAGGAATGAGTAATGAGATGAAATATGGACTAAATCTCAAGCTTGGGGATGCCACGCGTGTCACCCCAAGAAATATCCAAGAAGTACAAGCGTCAAAGCTTGGGGATGCCCAAGGCATCCCCCTCTTCATCAATAAAAATCTCAGGTTTCTTCCAAACGCTTCATTTTTATTGTTTCATGCACAGTTGTGTTATTCTTGGAGCATCTTCTTTTTCGTTTTCGTTTTGGTTTTTTGTTTGCTTGGTTTTCTTAGTTTGCTGAATAAATTGGTTGGATCCCCTCTTTCATACATTGGTTTTCAAATAGTTTGGTTTGGTTTGGAAAAGAGTAGGAAAGTTCATGCTTAAGTGGTAAAGAGAGCTTGTTTTTGACTGTGGCCTATGCTTTGTCTTGCCATGCTTGATATTCTTTTGACTTTATGCTTAGTATTCCTTGATGTAGCATGACTTGTTATAAACAATTGAGATTGCTTAATGTGCCTTGGATGAATCATGCGTTGTTTAGCATATTAAAGCATAATATAGTGGTATTCTCCTTTGATGATTTATTTGGATTGACTTGGCGCATGCTCACACCATGTTATGACTATCTCAAGTAACCATAGCCTTTATGATCCTTTAGTTTTCAACTTGTAGTATCACTTTATGCTTTGATCAATGATGTTTTGTCGCTCTGCATGATTATGGCCATTATTACTCTCTTAGTTTGTTGCTCCCAGTCTTTTGCTAGCCTCCACAACCAAGTATGAGTTTCACTCATATATCCAACTCCCTAAACCAAGTTATTCCAAAGAGTCCACCATACCTACCTATTGGCTTATGCTATTCCAAGTATATTCATGTTTTTGTTTACCTTCCAAATTAAACTTGTTATGAGAAAACTAGTGATTAAAGCTCTCACGAACTTGATGTCAAACTTTAATTTTTGCATTTAATAAACTTGAACCATCGGGTCCTTCTTTGTTGCGTATATGCTTGCGCTTTATAAGTTGAAATTAGCAGAACCATGTATCATGGGGAACGCTTTCAACATTGCACTTGTACTTTGTACCCCGTTGATATCATGTTCTTTTGCTTATGGATCCGGGCGGTGTGAAATAAAAGTGGAACTTGTAAGATCATGGAGTTTGTATGTGTGTTAGAGAAACGCCTGGGCCGCTAGCCTAAGCCATGCTTAATCATGGTGAAAACTTGCAGCATCACCATAATGAGCACTCTATGAAGCATCCTCAATAAAAACCTATGCAAATAGCAAATAAAAAGATTGCTGAGATGCTCATTTTCTGTTTGCCTTGTCATTTTGATTATGGGATAGCTCCTGTATCATGTGCAAGGGGTACCCCGTTGGCGGTTCTTTATGATACATATGTACTTACAATGACAAGAACTTACTTGTGACTAAAGTTGAGTAGCATGAGGTTCGGTCTTCGTAAGTAAGGGGCATGAGATTTTGGTTTATAACTTGTCAAGCATATCCTCTTAGTTGTGTCACTTTAACCTTAATCACCTTCAAGATGCTTATGATAGGGGCAATGAGAGCTGAAAGCTATAAGTACCATAATTTTTGGAAGCTCTTTATGAGACTTGAATCCCTACTTCCTTTTATGAAGGCCTTTCTTCCACTTATATATTGACTCTCCACCTTCTATCTTTATGCACCTACTTTGAGAGCATAGTGGCCATTCTTAGTTCTATGTGCATTGTCCCAAGACTAGTTGATTGATGTATAACTTGATGTTGCTTGTTTTAAACTATTTGTATCTAGTCACTCTTATGAACTTTGAAGGTGTCCTATGCATTTATATTTTCCACTCTATGAGGGACAAGCTGAATGCTACTATGCTATGTTTTCTTTATGTGAAACAAACAAACGTCTTGCAAAGTATTGTTATTCATGAATCTTTTGTTTGTGCCTTTTTATGTTGCATCATAGTTTATTTGTCTTATTGCTAGAACTTTGTCTTTCATGTTATGATTGAAGTACTATGATCCCAGCTTTGAATGTTTTACAAATACTTTGATCAAGTTTATGATGGTGCATGTCACCTCAAAAATCATTCTTTCTTTTTTATCACGTACCTACTCGAGGACGAGCAGGAGTTAAGCTTGGGGGTGTTGATACATTGCAAATGTATCTATAATTTTTGATGTTCCATGCTTGGTTTTATCTACTTTCTTGTGTTTTGTCCACACTTTAGAGTTCTTTTCATATGCTTTCTTGGACTAACCTATTAACAAGAGCCACAGTGCCAGCTGCCTGTTTTCTGCTATTTTTGGTTCCAGGAAAGTCAGAAAATGAATATTCTCGGAATTGGATGGGAGAAAAGCCAAAGTGCCTATTTTTCCGGAAGACATCTGAAGCCAGAATACGAGACGGAGAAGGGTTCATGCCTCTGGTAATCTGGGGAAGTGACAGAAATCTCTAAGGTACTAGATGTGTTGTTGCTACTAGGGAGAAAACAACAATCCTTTGTTCATAAAACAATCGTATTGTTTACATTATACGCAATTCATAAAGCAATAATCTGTTGCTTGCAACTTAATACTGGAGGGGGTTCGGATGATAACCTGAAGGTGAATTATTAGTCATAGAGGCAATTGGATGGCGGTCTATGTATAATGTTGTAATGCCCAATCAAGTTCCAAAGGAGTCAAGATGATTAGTATATGCATGTATTGCTTTCTCGATGTTTGTCAATTGTCCCGCTGTAATTTGTTCACCCAACATTGTTATCTATCTTAAGAAGAGCCACCTCTAGTGAACTATGGATCCCGGTCCTTTCTTTTACATACAATCTACAAACTATTTACTGCTTTGTGTTTACTTTCTGCAAACTATTACTTCCTTCCATTTAATACGTTTAATCCTTCGTTTTCAGCAAAACCGGTGAGATTGACAACCTCATCGTAAGTTGGGGGCAAAGTTCTGTGGTTGTGTTGTGCAGGTCTCTACGTTGCTGCTGGCACCGGTAGTGCGCCCTGCCAACATTCAGCTAGCTACACTTTTGGGGTGTTTCCTTGCTCCTACTGGATTGATAACCTTGGTTTCTTACTGAGGAAAAACTTGCTGTTGTGCTCATCATACCTTCCTCTTGGGGTTCCCCAACGAGCTCGATATATTTCGGCCATCACTCAACTTCAAGATCGCGGATTAAACTCGTGCATGTGTATACTCAACAAGTAATAAGGGCACATACAATGGTCTTATTTTAGTCTTATCTTAACAATGCCATGTATGATGTTTGTTGAGTTGGAGGAAAGAGAAATAAAAAAGACTTTTGTCTTATCTTAACTAAGAGATGATCTCTTAGCATTATATGTCTCACCATATATTTAGGAATATTTGTAGTTAAAGATAAGACTAAAAAAAGACCCATTGTACATCTTGTTTTGTCATCATATCATCATTATGTGGTATGTATAAGATAAGACTATTTTATCAACCATTGTACATGCCCTAAGTCGACGCATCGATCTGTGACATCGTATAGTGACTGTTTGACGCTGATCCTCCGTCGCTATAATTACATACTATTACTATCAAATGTAAATTGAATTAATCTTGTGTATTTCAGGTCAGGTCAACTGCCCTATAACAAGCTGATATTTGTCTTACAAAATGAATTCAAAGTCTAGGTATTGTAAATACATGTAAAGTTCGTATAGAAATTTATGCATATTACGTTGCAGCCTCTTGTTCTTCTTCCTTATTGTAACTCAAGTTAAGTCTGACATATTGCATTGGGTGAATCAGACCATCAGCAAAAAATATTTCGGCCACCTCATATCACCATTCTGTACCGTATGGGAAATGCCATTGCAAGCGTGCCGTCTCAGGTCCTGTATCCGAATTAACTTTTGGTTTCAGAGATAAATTAAGGTTTCATGTAAGTACATACTCCTGCAACGTATCTAAGCCGTTACTTTTGTGTTAATTATGTTAGCTAATCTAAGCCGTGCCGTACAGGAGTGTGTTATCTCTAAGCTTGTTCTATGCCGTACAGTGCTCTCCAGATAAACCTATATATTGGAGGCTAGACTGCGTTGATAAGCATTCACAATCAACAAACATCAACCCGTACATACAGATATCACAAGCACCAGCCATGGCCAAGAACCAGCTCCTCCTCCTCGTCCTCGTGGTGGCTGCCTCCTTCGTGGCCTCTTCTGCCATCCGCACTAAGAGCACCTCCAGGGCAACTCCAACGGTATACGAGATGCTGGCGGACTACGACTTCCCGCCAGGCATCCTCCCGGAGGGCGTACAGAACTATACCCTCAACTCAGACGGCTCCTTCGACGTGTTCCTCCCTAGCGAGTGCGAGATCGACGTCTCCAGCTTCAAACTCCGGTACGAGAGCACCATACATGGGAGCATCAAGAACATGGTGATTGACGAGCTGCAAGGGGTGAGCGTGAACGTCGCCGTGACACGGGTAGGCATCACCGGAGTTGACCGTGACGGCGACGACCTCAAATTCGACGCGGGCGTGATATCCAAGTCCTTCCCGGTTGGCACCTTCGCCGTGAGCCCGTACTGCAGCAGCTGAGGCCCCGGCTGTCCGAGGTGAACGGGTGCAGGAGAATCTGATGGGCGTGGCCTGGGTGTCCGAGGTGAACGGCTATTGATATGTGTGGTGTGGCGTGTGTGTTTACCTTGTGTGTATATGTGGCTTGTTGCCTTGTTGTATATATGTTGTTACTTCCGAAATTATCATTAATAAAATCGTAAATGTATGTTACAATAGAGGGATGATTCAGTTCCCACAAATGATATGTACGTACGTGCGTGTTACTTCTGAAAAAAAGGGCAGCAAATCGTGTGATCATGTCCTTCATGCCGAACCATCTGTGTTGATCTGCTCTTCGTAGGAAATTTCTATTTATAAGCGCCGCACGCCTGTGGTTGTTGTGCGGCATCCGCACGACGACGCGCGAAACACGTCAAATATTTTCCTGCAACGCCGCGCGGGGTGCTGGGTCTATGTTTGCAATGCTACGGTACAGGGTGGCACTGTTTGCTCTACAGTGCGTGTTGCTACAGTACCTACATAGGGCTATAGTAGGCATGCATCGCTTCTTGTGAAGCACCAGTACTAGTGTGCATACCTTTTCTAAGTAGATGAGAATGTTTGATAGCAATTTTTACCGTTAGCACGCTTTAGATTTTTATGTGGGTGAAAAATATTAACAAGATGTTTTTCAGTCTTGTAGTAACAAACTTTAAGCTGAACCATTCCTTAGAAAAAAACTTTAAGCTGAAGCTTTCGTACACGGACATATATGTATAAAAATCGGAGAGCCAAATAACTAATGATCACATATTTGCATAAATTTATTTCATAAAACAAGTTGATATCCGTGGTTGCTCTCGCTAAACTATTAAGTCAACACGGTAGCCGCATTTAAAAACCGGGTTAGTGTATCAAACCAACATGGCCGTCGCATTGCAAAATATAGCAATTGGTCTTGAAAAAACCTGATAGGTGACCTGTCATCTGCGTTAAAAAATAGGGAACTGATCTCGAAAAGCATGATAGGTGTGTCAAATTAACCTGTCAGCTGCGTCAGAAAATATGGCAATTGATCTCGATAAACCTGATAGGTGTGTCAAATTAACCTGACATTTGCGTTAAAAAAATAGGGAAACTGATCTAAAAAATGTGATAGGTGTGTCAAATAAACCTGGCAGCCGCGTTAGAAAATATGGCAATTGATTTCAATAAACCAGATGGGTGTGTGGGAATTTGAACGAAAATAACCCAAAAAATAAAGAAATTCACGGAATAAACTCTGGTTAGAACTAATTGACGGGACTAACCCTTTTAGCAACGCCATCAGTTGTGGCGTCGCACCATGAAGAGCAAAGACACGGAACGTGGCACCGCACGCCTGCTAGCGTGGCCTCGTGGGCTCCGGCTTCGCAAGTGCGGCGCCATGGCATACGCCGCCGCAATGTGTAGTGCGCCGCCACAGCGTGTGGCGCCGCACTTTAGATCTAGTACTAGCGTGCGGCCGGCCCGGCCCGACTCGACCTCATTTTCTCCCCAGCGAAGAACAGAGAAGGGCATGGCGGCTAGGGTTCGTCCTCCCATTTGATTTTGCCCCTTCAAATCGGCCAGATCCGTAGGATTACTCCAAGGATCTCCATCACACTCCCTTCTCTCAGACTTGTCCTCTCATTCTTCTCAATTTCATCCATACATTTCGTTCATTTGTCCTCTATTTGCAAATAGGCTTTGAAACACTAGATTCTATTGGATTTTGAGGTTGATATGTGACCTTGGCATGTTTCCTTATATATTTAGGTTTAGGAATAGCATAGTATTCATTTGTAAAACTGTAGGTAGAGTACATGTTAGGTTATTTGTTCATACTTGCAATTTCCCTTTCATATTCTTGGATGCTAGATCTATAGCTAGATTAGGATGAATTTTTTGTTTCATGTTACTCCAAGGATCATGTGAGACTATGACTAATTGTTCATTGTCTAACTATACATAGAGTATGATGGGCTATTTGTAATGTTAGTAGTATAGTTCTAGTAAGGTGCAATATATGTTCATGTGAGAATAATTGGCCTTATCGTTTATATTTTTTTGCAACATGTAGGATGGAACTTCTCAATCCTCACTACGATGTTCAACATCGTGCCTATAAGTTGTCCGAGAAGAGACAGGTACGAAAACCCACATGCTAGTTCATTTTGCTTTGGTATGTTGAGATGAAAATCTAACCTTGGTCATTGTATGTTTGCAGGAGCTTCTACCGCTTCGACTTAGGTATCACGAGGTCTCGTCCAACAAGATGCCTTACGATGAGCGGTACACTCCGTACATTGAGAAGCTAGGGCTCCTCCCATTTATCCACATGGTCACTCGGTCGACACCGAACTTCAACCCCGCTGCGATCACCGCGCTTGTTGACCGGTGGAGGCCGGAGACACACACTTTTCACCTTAGGACCAGTGAGATTACAGTGATCTTGCAGGACATGAGCATGATCCTAGCACTCCCAATAGAGGGAAACCCTATTTGTATGAGCACAGATTCAGACGGGTGGCGTGAGCAGATGGTCAGCCTCATTGGGAAGGATCCACCTGAGGTTGTAAAGACGAAGGGTGAAAGATTGAGGGTCGCTCTGGGGCTACTTTTAGTTGGATCAGACAGAATTTTAAGACCTGCCCCCAGGATGCTGATGGGGAGACGATTCTAGTGTATGCTCGTGTGTATGTGTGGTAC
This sequence comes from Avena eriantha, assembly GCA_910589775.1. Lineage (NCBI taxonomy): Eukaryota > Viridiplantae > Streptophyta > Magnoliopsida > Poales > Poaceae > Avena > Avena eriantha. The sequence continues at coordinate 14,268,261 of OU342741.1, read as the reverse complement.
ATCATCACGAGGACTCTCTTTCCTAACAGCAGTGCGGATCGTGCTCAGTGGCATTGGCTTAAGGTTATCACCTTTTTTGAACTAAGTTTAGCTGGGGTTCGGCGGCGTTGGCATGGTTGTACCGTAGATAATCACTTCTTTACAATGTTGTCTATCTCTTCATTCTCACCAAAAATTTCTCCTGGCTAAACGGTGCTTGTCTTCATGTTCAATTGGATGAGACTTACTTCTACTAGACGGTGATGAGCCGACTACTTATCAGGATGCGATGGGCAGTACTGATTCTGAGTCATGGCTTGGATCCATGAGATTTGAGTTAAAATCCATGGATGACAATCAAGTTCGAAACTTGGTTGATATGCCGGATGGTGAAAGATCAATCGAGAGCAAATGGGTCTTTAAGAGAAAAACTGACCAAGAAGGAAATATTTCTGTCTATAAAGCACGGCTTGTCGCGAAAGGGTTACGAAAATTTCAAGGAGTTGACTACGATAAGACTTTATCGCCAGTAGCGATGCTTAAGTCGGTAAGGATCATGTTAGCACTAGCTGCATAATTCGGTTGGGAGATATGGCAGATGGATGTCAAAACGGCTTTCCTTAACGGAAACTCAATCGAGGACGTGTATATGATACAACCCGTGGGTTTTGTTGATCCAGCTAGTCCTAACAAGGCTTTCAAGCTTCATAAATCCATCTATGGATTGAAGCAAGCAAGTCGGAGTTGGAACATTCGTTTTGATGAAGTGGTCAAATCGTTTGGCTTCATCAAAAGTGAACATGATTTCTTTGTATATAGGAAGTTTAGTGAAATATCAGTTGCATTTCTACTAATGTATGTAGATGACATATTGTTAGTCAGAAACAACTTTCCAATGTTGCAAGAAACCAAGGATTTTTTTGGAAAGGTGTTTCCAAATGAAGGTGGGTGAGGTGGCATTTATACTGGGGATCAAGATCTTTAGAGATAGATCCTAGAGGCTCATAGGTTTGAGTTAGAGTGCATATCTAGATAATATATTGAAGAGGTCCAATATGGATTCGGCTAAGAAGGGGTTTTTACTGATGGCGCATGGAATTCGACTTAGCAAGACTCAATGCCCAGCGTCGGCTAATGAGCAAAGTCAGATGGAGAGGATCCTTATGCTTCGGCAGTAGAATCGGTCATGTGTGTGATGATATGTACTAGGCTGGATATTTCCTATGCTCTAAGTGTAATGAGAAGATTTCAGTTAGATCCTGGTAAAAGCCACTGGATAGGAGTAAATAATAACTTTAAGTACTTGAGACGTACTCAAGATGAGTTCCTAGTATATGGAGGTGAGGAAGAGCTAGGTGTAAAGGGTTATACACATGCTAGCTTTCAGACCGACATGGATGACTCACGCTTTCAATCCGGCTATGTGTTTATAGTAAATGGAGGTGCGGTGAGCTGGAAAAGTTCCAAGCAAGAATCGGTGGCCGATTCCACTATGGAAGCTGAGTATGTTGCTGCCTTAGAGGTGGCAAAAGAAGGAGTTTGGATCAGAAATTTTCTGATTAAACTCGGAGTTGTACCCGGCTCGTCCAGTCTGTTATACGTGTAGCGTGACAATACTAGTGTTATTGCACAAGCTAAGGAGCCACAAGCACACTAGAATAATAAGCACATACTCAGGAAATTTCACCTGATTCGGCAGTTCGTCGATTGCGGAGAAATCAAGCTATGCAAGGTGCACATGGATGCAAATGTTGCAGACCTGTTGACCAAGACGCTTCCACAACCCAAGTTTGAGGTGCACCGATGGGCATGAGATTCCTAAGGCCTGGAGATGCCTGAGTGTTCAACTCTAGTTCAAGTGGGAGACTGTTAGGAATGATGCCCTAGAGGCTCACATTCTGCCTTGTATTTGTAACCTGGAATCCAGCTTAGAGCTAGTTGTATATGTCACTGCAATTGTTGAAGGTGTGGAACCATATACTTGTATCTAGCTCTAGACAGTTTGTCCTTAGTCATTTGAGGTTGGGAGGGAAACCCACATCCAAGATTAATTTGTCAGTCGGAAGATGACAATGTTTCACCTGTCATGTCAATGGAGATGCTATCCGCCTTGCATTGGCTAGTCGGAAGAGGTACGATAGTCGGACTGATCCAAAGGTTAGTAGGACATGAACACACTGTCATACACACCGACTAATGCAATGGAATCCTTAGACCTGAGGGGATCGCATGATCTGTGTTGTGGAAAAGCCGGCTTTTACCCCATCTAACGCTCATTGTAACTAGGAGTAATAAGGCGGTCTTGGGCCGACTTCTAAGCAAGCTGCGTGACGTGGATCAACCAAGACGGAATTTTCCCCTCCATCTCGAAGAGATATTCACCGAGCCCTCTCGTGTGGTATGATTCAGAAGCATGGCCATGCGCTACTCGATCAAGTGTTGATCGAGGTAGTCCGACTTAGTGAAGCCGGAGGGAATTAGTTATCACTGCAATGAGAAGATATTTAAGACGGCACTGGTATGACGGAATCTCCCATGCGGTTTATCACCAATATCGTGAGGCAAAGGGACTCAGGTAGATTGTCAAATTGAGGGCACTTGTGTGTACCAGGAGTTGGCAAGTCTTGCTAGAGGCCGCTACCGATTATCAGCTATAGTCGAAAAGTCACCGAGCTACGGCTCTGATTGAATGATTACTGAGTTGTGTCCGGATTATCGTAAGCTTGCGGGATCGCACACTTAAGAGATTGGAACTAGGCGGATAAGATCTAGCTATCATAAACTGACAAGTTGGACTTGTTCAGACAGGGACACGTGTCAATGGGTTGGACCCACTTTTACTAGGGTTAGGGTTTAGGACCGAGGGACACAAGTGTTGTGTGCCTTCATCTACTCGCCTATATAAAGGAAGGTGGTGGTGGCGGACAAATTAATCTAGTGCCGATTCCTATGGTTTCTCTAGCCTTGGAAACTCCCACCTTCTTGTCCCGCGGTGGTAAGACCGAGGCTAGCACCTCACTTGTTATTATTCCACCTTGTACGCGTGTGATATATTAGAGGCACTAGACCTACGGTGCTTGTTGGCAATGTTGAGAGGAGAAGTCGGAGGCGGAGCGAGGAGGAGCACTAGAGCCGACAACGTGGTGGTCCTAGGAACAAGCAGGTCGCCGAAGCCGGATGAGACGAGGGAAACATGCGGCACCTCCGCGACGCGCTTCTTCAGCTTCCGCATCTGCGCGTCGAAAGGTACGCGATATTGCCTTTGACCTTGGCCGGATCTTGGGGCGGCTCGCTGGAGTTCTAGCCAGAGCAAAAATGTTTTTGTTTTTGTCCTGGCTCTACGTGTTGCCCAACACTGTATTTACCAGATCCATTTGTTTTTGCAAATCGTTAATGTCTTATAATTTGACATTAATTTCATTATCACATAATGGGTCGAAATATTCACTTGGCGACAGAGTGAGACTTTTTTCCTAGTGTTTACAATAACGGTTGTTTAGTCAAGTGGACTTCCTGTTGGGGATCGGTGTGGAAAACAAAAAAATTCCCACGATGTAACCCCAAAAACTTGCCTAGTATCTATCTATGTAGTAATGCGGTAACGGCTGATGCGTAGAGAGTACATACCCTTGTAGACCGTACGCGGTTAACGTTCCGCGGGGAACGTGGTTGATGTAGTCATACTCGTAGCTGACCTCAAGGTCGCGAAGCTCCTCGCAGGTCATCCCTTGCTCCTTCTTCATCTTCATTGTGCAACAGCTCCGGGTCATGACATTTAAGCGCCCCAAGTGTTGCGTCTCGTGTCTTCGTACACATCCGGTGCATGATGAGACCTTCGGCTCCCCGATCCCGCCGGGAGTGCGGAAGTGATATCCGGCTAGGAATCCCTGTAGCGCAACGGCATACTACAGATGTGCCTTGATCGCACAACCCAGACTTGGGGCCATGGTCACAAGGTATAGAGAAAGGGAGGACGAGAAAGTCAACCAAAGGACTTCTCCAATTGTGTGTTTAATCCCACCCATGGGCACCCCTTTATATAGGGGGAGGGGGTGTGCCCTCCCCTTTGGATTAGCCATGTGGGACTATTAATAAAGAGAAAATATCAGGCATTTTCGTCCTGGCCAGATGGGCCAAAACCTAGCCCAATAACCAAAACAGAAAATGGCTAAATAAAAGAAAAAGAGGAAATAGACAGGGGCTGGCCGGGTGGGCCTTGCGCGGCCCACTCCGCGCCCTGCTTACCTACCGCCCGTGGCGGCCTGCGATGGTCGAGGCAGACCGGCCTCCCGTGTGGGCCTCCGCGCCCCGTCGGCCCAGCAAGCGGCGGCGGCTGGCGCCCTGGTGGGTCGGTTCCCCCTCCCTCCCCCCCCCCCCCCCCCCCCCGCGGCCCAGCTTGCCAGCTGCTCGCGGCAGCAGCCCGGGGCCAGGTGGGCAGGCGGCGGCCTGGCTTCCCTGCGCGCCCACGTGGGCCGGGGTCAAGCCGGCCAGCGCAGCGACTGCTGCTGTTCTCCTTTTCCTTTTTCTTTTTCCTTTTTCTTTTTCTGCAGTTTTATTTCTAGGCTATTTCCCTCCAGGGATTTGCCTAATATAAAAGTTTCTTTTATAAATCTTAATTTAAATATTACTCAGAATATATTAATTCACAATTAACATATAATAAATATATATTTAAATTCCCATTTATCCGAAAACACTTTTCCGGTCTTTTCCTTTATTCTTTCTCCGAACAACTTCGGATCTCTCCGCGGAACAATTCCGACTTTGTCTCTTTCTCTACTGTGATTCCATCTTATGAATGATCGCTCTCATCATACCATTAAGTGTATCCTCTCACGGATCGGGAATGCTCTAGACATGATCTGTATCAATGATCAACAGAGGGACCAGGGATGTCCATGTGACCCCTATGCATTCCTAATGACAATGTCGTTTGAACCGCTAAATGTAGCATCCTCTTCCTTTTGTTTCTCGGTACAACTTGTCTGAGATCCGATCACTGGTATCCCATACCTTGTTCAATCTCGTTCACAACAAGTTCTGTTTTCTTGTTACCGTGATATTACATCCCCGTGACCTAGTCACATGTTGCAACATTTATGGATGTAATCTCACCAAGCCGGCCGTATGTATCTTTACCCGTCATGTGGGTGAACAAATCCCGCTCTTGACATATATTGCCTCTACAGTTCCTCTGAGTACCTGAACAGACCTATATAACCAATGTATTACCAAGTGGCGCTTGATGCTATCTAAGCACTCTCGGGAGACTGTGATTGATATCATCTCACGGTCTAAGGAGAAGGGGTCTAGGTATAGCTATTGCAACAATGAACTATATGACTTGATCATGTTGCAATCCTTCGAGAAATGTCCAACCACATCATTCTCCAATGATATGATCTTGTTGTCAGTCGGCATAAATGCCCATGATCTTGAAACCCAGATCATCTTCGTGACCAACGAACTAGTATGAATAGAGGCTACTAGGGACTTTGTTGTTTCATACCACACCTGTACCAATGTTTCTACTTGGCACAGTTATAGCACAATATGAAACTATTATAAACTAATTGAGATATGACAATAAAAACCTATTTATTATTTGTCTCTAGGGATATCTCCTTCAGTCTCCCACTTGCACTAGAGTACAAATAACCTAGCTTGCATTTTACTCATATAAACCATATAACATATGCGTTTATAGATCATGCATGCTCATGGGAAACGTCAAGTCCATGTTCTGTTTTACCAGATCATTATGCCTTTTGCAAATCATTAATGTCTTCCTAATTTTGACATTCACACCATTATCGTATAATGGGTCGAAGCATTTGTTTGGCAACAAAGTGAGACTTTGTTTCTAGTGTTTATGATGACGGTCATTTTCACCGTTGTCATCTAAACTTCGAAACACACTTTGGTATCCTTTGTGTATATACTATAGTCATGGCAGCAGAACGAGGCCGGATTCCAGGATCTTACAGTGACGTTAGATCAACCTCGAGGGCTTTCTCATGGGCACTGGGCCCTGGGACACATCATTCTACGTTAAAAGCGAACTAGCCCCGCCATAACATTATACATCACATCAGATGTAGCTTTTATACTTCTATATCTATGTAGATCCTAGTGCATGAAATGCAACTATGCCACTTACATTGCTTCTTGCCTTTTATGTATAAACTTAATTCTAGCTAAGTGACCAACTTAGGAATCACTTAAGGACACATTCTTATAGTTAAGACTTTGTCCTACCAACCAGAACTTTGGGTCACATTACGTCGAGTATACAACATGGTTTTATGGAAGAACCTATGACTGAGCCATAGGAGATGCAACGCATCTCTTTCTTCAACTATAGTTGCAATACTAACTCAATGCTTCATATAGTAAAAACTTCTTTCTTACCCTGTTCCATTCTGAGCTACTTCAGAATCTTGTCTTAGGACATTCTGAGCTACTTCAGAATCTTGTCTTAGGACATTCTGAACATCTTTCAGAATCAAGTCCAGGAAGCATTCGACTTTTAGTGTTTATTAAATTCACCAATCTATCTCGATAGATCTCTTTGTTTAATAATTTCAACTTCATCCTTATTTATCTACCTTAAATATTATTAACACCAATCACATCATTCATATATGTCGTCCACATATCCTAGAATGATTTCACGCTCCCACTCAAATATGACATTCATATTTGAGATCCAGGGATTTCACTTAGCTCCCACTCAAATCTAGGTCCTCTCGACAATCTTGGACATTCCAAAATTCTTTGATTACTATCAAATCGAGAATCCACTAACGAGATTTCAATAATCATTCATTTCTCGTACTTAGGTCCATCACGCTTCTTTGTAATTCGTAGGTATGTCTTGTTCAAAACATGACACGTGAATCAATAATATAATTCCACAAACTTGTAGAATATATAGTTGAATCCTACTTTCTTTTAGCAAAAGTATTTACTTGAAACTTTATGGTCATTATCAACAGTTTCTCCTCTATTTGTAGAGTTTGGTTTTACGAAACAAATTCCGCTGTGCCACTCAACAATCAGAGGTAAGGTCAAATACCTTGTTTTAATCTTTTACTTTCTTCCACATGTATCTTCATCAAGACACGTCAACTTTGGACAACAACAGGTTTGCTCCTTTTGTGGAAGATACATTCATAGCTTCCTAAGAATGCTCTACAAAGACTTGTTTATTCGCCACGACTTCGACTTATCGAAATCTCTAGAAACTCGAACGTGCCATAACACTTATGGTGTTGTTTCCACGAATCTTTTAGATGTTCCTTTGTATTTCAAATGAGTGTTTGCTTATTTTGATCTCTAACTCTAAATGACAACTATAACCCTACAAGAGATGATATTATACCATATGTATCTTAATACATATTGATTATGATGTTTAGACATTTCAACATAGTTTGAATTCGTCCAATTATCATAATTTGTGAAAGATCTTTTACAAGTTCCTTTTATGCTAAACTTAACTTGAATACTTTAGTCGTGTCGATCAAATCGAAGAGACTTGTTAATTCAATATCCTCTTTGTTGTTGAACTCATTTGAACAATTCAAATCGTTTCAAACTTCATGTTTCATTAAGTAAATACACTTATTCACTTAAGTCCACAATTAACTAATGATTTCCACTATTTGTTGAAAATGTGATACATCACTATGTATAAGATTCAACATTTCTTCGCATATCACCGTTTTACCAGAATGCGGAGTTTTAGTCATTCTGCCCAAGAGGCATGGTTTTGCAAAGTCTCTAGATTAAGCATCTAGGACCCCGATCTTTCATAAAGAACATGCAATAACCAAAATGACTTAAATTATAGTGTCATTTCATTATTAAACTTTGGATATCTTTTAGCATTCTAATCCTTTATAAATGTTTAAACCATTATCATTAACATACTGATGAGAATATCTTGTTTATAATCATAATGTGACCATAAGGTATTATTCATAAGAATAGTACAAACTGGCTTGTAACTTGTCCATATGAATAATCGTGTTGCCAAAAGCAAGACACACATACAAGGATTACAAAATTATATTCAAGTCCGCTAATCCAAATGATAAACTTTGAGGAAAGAGGTGATGTCGGCCATCAACTAATTTTCTTGCCGTCATCAAGTCACGTTGTCTCAAAACCAGCAATTCTCAAGCAGATCATCCTATTTTTCACAGAACAGGACAAGTATCAAATACTTTGCAAACTGCAACGAGTTTTGCAAGAACCACAGTTATGATTTGTATATCTTACATATACCTTTTCATCCATGACCTCCATTTGCAATTAAGTCCTTCCAAGAGTTATCAATTCAAATGCAAGATCACTAAGTGTTTTTGCAAACAATCTGGAGTCATCGAATCATATCCTAATGGTTATTTTATCAAGAAGAGAAGATCACTTTTTACGAGGATATCCCTCAGGCGTGGGTATTAATCTATGAAGTTGGACCCATTTGCTAAGTTCCATATTAAGCAATATATTCCCATGGTCGCAAAGGACTTCAATGCGATAGGCTAAGGTCTACTAAGATATTTGCAAACAGACATCTGGACTAAGTTTATAATAAGAGATCAATTTATAATTGGTCTCCACTAAAACTGTCATCCCCTGGACGATTTTAGTGATCGGATGATCCCTATCCTCTGCACCTCCCCCGTGTTACACAGCCATCAGTGCATTATCAAAGGTAGACATTCAACAATGCCAATCACAGCATCCATGTGACTCATGCTCGATCTTTCGATCTCTTGTGTTCCGAGGCCACGTCTTTGTAACGTGCTAGGCTCGCCAAATCTAACTTGTGTGTATTTGCTGTGCAATATGGCTTACACCCACTGTATGTGAACGTAGATATGTCTGACACCCAGGCATGTACCCTGGATCGCCTCATACCGAAGAACTTTCTTGGTGGTGCACACACAAGGGGAACACGGAACATTGGAATTCTATAGGGATTATCTTATTTTCTACCGTTGAACATCTAAATACTAGCACACAATAAGATGTAAAAACTGAAGGAAATATGCCTTGAGAGGCAATAATAAAGTTGTTATTATGTATTCCTTTTATATGATAGATGTTTATTTTGCATGCTAGAATTGTATTGATCGGAAACATCAATACATGTGTGTTTAATAAACAAAAAGGGTTCCTAGTTATGCCTCTCTTATAGACTAGCTTGTTGATTAACAAGATGATCAAGGTTTCCTGATCATGGACATTGGATGTTGTTAATAACAAGGTCACACCATTGGTGGAATGATGTGATGAACATTCATCTGAAGTATAGCATTATGATCAAGTCATTATGTTTATATTGCTATAACATCATACGAAGTAATCTTTATCCTTAGACCATGAGATCATGTTAATTGCTAACACCTGAAGAGTATCTTGATAACATCAAACGTCACACTGTAACAGGGTGACTATAAAGATGGGTTCAGTACTACGAAGGTGTTATGTTGAGGCTCATGGATCAAGAGTGGAATTTGTCAATCCCGATGACGGATAGATATATTCTGGGCCCTCTCGGTGATATCACATTGAGATAGCTTGCAAGCAAGTGATGTGATCACTAGAATGTTATATCACGGGAACGAGAAAAGAGTGCATGTCAGTAACAAGATCAAACTAGGTATTTGGATGCCGATGATCGAATCTCGGACATGTAATCTATCGCGAGACAAAGGGATTTAGTTACAAGCGTAAGGTTCTCACGATCACAGAAGTCATTCTTGAATGTGTAGGAGTCAGTACGGATCTCCAGGTCCCGCTGCTGATTATTGATCGGAGAAGGGTCTCGATCATGTCTGCATTATTCGTGAACCGTAGGGTGACACACTTAATAGTTACCCGACACCATTTTGGAGCACATATGTTTCAGACGAAAGAATTGCAAAGCGTAGGAATTGTTTCAATAGAAACCGAAAATTGTTTCGGGTGAAATTGCAGAAAGTGGTTCTGCATGTGATATTGAAATATTGCAAGGGGCTATATGTGAATGTTTGTTAATTAAAGTAATTAACAAAATTCTGAATAAATTTAATAAAACAGTTTTATTAAATGAGAGAGCATTAAACTTGGAGAATTTTAATGCATTTAAAGTGGAGACTTTAAAAGGGAATGTGAAGAGGCATTTTAATGTGGAGGGGTTACCGCCACATGAATGGGGGAGGTGAGGGTTCACCCCCCATGCGCCGGCCATGGAGAGCAGGGGCACCCCCCCTCCTCCTATAAAAGGCCACCCATTCCCTCCTTCATCCTCACATCTCCTTGTGAAGGATCTCTCTCCCCCTCTAGAATTATTCCCCCATGGTCTCGGATTAGCGAGATACATGTTCCCGGTGTCATTTCGTCTGGAAGGAGTTGTTGTTGGGTCTGCAGCATAGAAAACAAAATTTTTCCTATGGTGTGAACTACACGCCAAGATCTATCTACTAGGTACAAAGCAACGGGTGGACATACATCCAACGAGAACTTACCCTCGAAGACAACGAGTTTTGTTAACGAGTAGGAACTCGTGGTTGATATAGTCGTACACTTGCCGATCTCAACATCGTGAGGAAGTCCGAGCGCCGCAACTCAGCAGCGCATCCGCACTCGCACACACGTTCAAGCCACCGGACAACCTCCACCTCCTCGCTCCAGTGATCCAGCGGAAGCAGCAACTCCTTCCAGACGAAATGCCACCGGGAACATGTATCTCGCTAATCCGAGACCATGGGGGAATAATTCTAGAGGGGGAGAGAGATCCTTCACAAGGAGGTGTGAGGATGAAGGAGGAAGAGGGGGCCTTTTATAGGAGGAGGGGGGTGCTCCTCCTTCATGGCCGGCGCATGGAGGAGGTGTCTCTTCACCTCCTCCATTCATGTGGTGGTAACCCCTCCACATTAAAATGCCTCTTCACATTCCCTTTTAAAGTCTCCACTTTAAATGCATTAAATTTCTCCAAATTTAATGCTCTCTCATTTAATAAAACTCTTTTATTAATTTTATTCAGAATTTTGTTAATTACTTTAATTAACAAACATTCACATAAAACCCCTTGCAATATTTCAATATCACATGCAGAACCACTTTCTGCAATTTCACCCGAAACAATTTTCGGTTTTTATCAAAACAATTCCTGCGCTTTGCAATTCTTTTGTCTGAAACACATGTGCTCCAAAATGGTGTCCGGTAAATCTTAAGTGTGTCACCCTATGGTTCGCGAATAATGCAGACATGACCGGGACCCCTCTCCGATCAATAATCAGCAGCGGGACCTGGAGATCCGTACTGACTCCTACACATTCAACGATGACTTCTGTGATCGTGAGAACCTTTAACGCTAGTAACTAAATCCCTTTGTCTCGCGATATATTACATGTCCGAGATTCGATCATCGGTATCTCCATACCTAGTTTGATCTCGTTACCGACATGCACTCTTTTCTCGTTCCCGTGATATAACATTCTAGTGATCACATCACTTGCTTGCAAGCTATTTCATTGTGATATCACCGAGAGGGCCCAGAGTATATCTATCTATCATCAGGATTGACAAATTCCACTCTTGATCCATGAGCCTCAACATAACACCTTCGTAGCACTGAACCCATCTTTATAGTCACCCTGTTACGGTGTGACGTTTGATGTTATCAAGATACTCTTCTGGTGTTAGCAATTAACATGATCTCATGGTCTAAGGATAAAGATTACCTCGTATGATGTTATAACAATATAGACATAATGAATTTGATCGTAATGCTATACTTCGGATGAATGTTCATCACATCATTCCACCAGTGTTGTGACCTCTTTATTAACAACATCCAATGTCCATGATCAGGAAACCTTAATCATCTTGTTAATCAACGAGCTAGTCTATAAGAGAGGCATAACTAGGAACCTTTTATTTGTTTATTAAACACACATGTATTGACGTTTCCGATCAATACAATTATAGCATGCAAAATAAACATTTATCATAAACATGGAATAAGATAATAACCACTTTATTATTGCCTCTCGGGAATGTTCCCTTCAGTTGCTGCTTCCGCTGGATCGCTGGAGCGAGGAGGTGGAGGTTGTCCGGTGGCTTGAACGTGTGTGCGTGTGCGGATGCGCTGCTGAGTTGCGGCGCTCGGACTTCCTCACGATCTTGAGATCAGCAAGTGTACGACTACATCAACCACGAGTGCCTACTCGTTAACAAAACTCGTTGTCTTCGAGGGTAAGTTCTCGTTGGATGTATGTCCACCCGTTGCTTTGTATCTAGTAGATAGATCTTGGCGTGTAGTTCACACCGTAGGAATTTTTTTGTTTTCTATGCTGCAGACCCAACAAAAACTGGTATCAACATCATATGTATAATGTGATATGATATGGTCTTTATTGCGCCTTGATCTCCATCGAGCGCTCCGGCATGATCTCCATCTTGCCCTTGGTTTGACGCCAAGTCCACGACACCGCCACCAGGTCGTTCATCGGAACGATGACTATTACTATACTATTTAGTAACAGAAAAGTAACTACTTTACGTTCGTAACGACCATTGCCATATCATAATCACATGCCCCCCTTCAAAATAAAGTTAGACGCATCTAATTTATCTATTGCAAGTTTTACGTGGTTGTTAGGGCTTTCGCACTAGAATCGTTTCAAAACTACGAACTTTCCAACCACAACATGGATCCAACAGTTGTCTCTATTACACCCCTTTCGGGGCCCTCCGTTGTAAATGCTATATCAAATATGGAATGAGAGACATACACCCGCTAGCAACTTATACGGTACAAGCCGTATGTTGAGCGTGGAACCAGTCTCGCGTACGGATACGCGTAAGGTCGGTCCGGGCCGCTTCATCAAACAATACCGCGATATAAACAAGTGCACGTTAGAGGGTAACAACTAAGGGATCAATGCCCGCACAATACTTGTGCGTACTGGCCGTACAATACTCCTACACATAGATCGGCTTTGATACCACTGTTGGGGATCAGTGCAGAAAACAGAAAATTCCTACGATGTAACCCCAAAAACTTGCCTAGGATCTATCTATGTAGTAATGCGGTAACGACCGATGCATAGAGCGTACATACCCTTGTAGACCGTACGCGGTCAATGTTCCGTGGGGAACGTGGTTGATGTTGTCATACTCGTAGCCGACCTCAAGGTCGCGAAGCTCCTCGCAGGTCACCCCTTGCTCCTTCTTCATCTTCATCGTGCAACAGCTCCGGCTCACGACATTTAAGCGCCCCAAGTGTTGCGCCTCGTGTCTTCGTACACATCCGGTGCACGATGAGACCTTGATGTCTACACACTTCTATTCTTGTAGACAGTTGTTGGGCCTCCAAGTGCAGAGGTTTGTAGAACAGCAGCAAGTTTTCCCTTAAGTGGATCACCCAAGGTTTATCGAACTCAGGGAGGAAGTGGTCAAAGGTATTCCCTCTCAAGCAACCCTGCAATCAAAATACAAGAAGTCTCTTGTGTCCCCAACACACCCAATACACTTGTCAGGTGTATAGGTGCACTAGTTCGGCAAAGAGATAGTGAAATACAAGTGGTATGGATAATTATAAGTGGTAACGGTGATAGAAAATAGCTTGATGGCGTGAAAGAGACTAAAGGCAAACTGAAATAAAGATGGAAGCAAGCAAACATATAACAGATCTAATTGCAAACGATGTATCAATGCTTAGAAACAAGGCCTAGGGATCATACTTTCACTAGTGAACACTCTCATATAAATATCTTCTCTTTAAGATACTACTCTTAACTATTCTCCTGTTGGACACTCTAATTGTTGGTAGGGCTATAACAGCACACCTCAAAGTTCATCTTTCCCATCTAGATATCCCCACACTATCACCTTGAGTACTAGATGAGTCCAACAAACACCACAATTTCATAAAGACATCCAACTCCAAATATAACTCATAAGTATTTGTAATCTCTAGCCTAAGTGCCACCATGGTGAGCATGCTGTCACTTTCACACACATGGGAAGAGCAGATATCTATTAAAGCACTTGAGTAGCAACGTAGATCTATATATTACAAGCTCATGATCTCAATAAGATCATGCATAGAGAGAGAGATGAACATATAGCTACCGGTAGAACCCTTAGCCTCGAGAGAGAACTACTCCCTCATCATCATGGGGATCAGCAACGGTGATAGAGATGGTGGTGGAGATCGATGGAGATGGCTCCGGGGGCACTTCCCCGTCCCCGCAGGGTGCCGAAACAGAGACTTTCTGTCCCCCGAATCTCCCCTTCGGTGGTGGCGGCGCTGCGGAACTTTTCGTGGCTGGAGGCTTGACTATTTAGGGTTTTCGCATCGGGAGGCTTCTTATAGGCAAAGAGGCAAGGTCGGTGGGCGGCCAGGGGGCCCACACTACCTGGTGGCGCGGCCAGGGCTAGCCCGTGCCACCACATGGTGTGGCCACCCTGTGGCCCCTCTCTGTCTCGTCTTCTGGCTCCGTGAGTCTTGCGGTAAAATATCGACTTTGGCTTTTGTCCAGTCCAATTCCGAGAATATTGATTTTCTGACTTTCCTAGAACCAAAAACAGCAGAAAACAGGCAGCTGGCGCTGTGGCTCTTGTTAATAGGTTAGTCCAAGAAAGCATATGAAAAGTACTCCAAAGTGTGGAAAAAACATAAGAAAGTAGATAAAACCAAGCATGAAACATCAAAAATTATAGATACATTTGCAATGGCTCAACATCCCCAAGCTTAACTACTGCTCGCCCTCGAGTAGGTAAGTGATAAAAAGAAAGAATAATTTTTGAGGTGACATGCACCATCATAAACTTGATCAAAGTATTTGTAAAACATTCAAAGCTGGGATCATAGTACTTCAATCATAACATGAAAGACAAAGTTCTAACAATAAGGCAAAGAAACTATGTTGCAACATGAAAAAGCACAAACAAAAGATTCATGAATAACAATGCTTTGTAAGACGTTTGTTTGTTTCACATAAAGAAAACATAGCATAGTAGCATTCAGCTTGTCCCTCATAGAGTAGCAAATATAAATGCATAGGACACCTTCAAAGTTCATAAGAGTAACTAGATACAAATAGTTTAAAACAAGCAATATCAAGGTATGCATCAATCAACTAGTCTTGGGACAATGCACATAGAACTAAGAATGGCCACTATGCTCTCAAAGTAGGTGCATAAAGATAGAAGGTGGAGAGTCAATATATAAGTGGAAGAAAGGCCTTCATAAAAGGAAGTAGGGATTCAAGTCTCATAAAGAGCTTTCAAAAATTATGGTACTTATAGCTTTCAGCTCTCATTGCCCCTATCATAAGCATCTTGAAGTGATTAAGGTTAAAGTGAACAAACTATGGTGTACATCCTTGACGAAGTATAAGTTGGAAATTCATGTCCCTTGAATACGAGGGCCGCTCCTCATGCTACTCAAGTTTAGTCACCGGTAAGTTCTTGTCATCGTAAGTACATGTGTATCATAGAGAACCGCCAATAGGGTACCCCTTTCCCGATGATACAGAAGAATCCCCATATCAAAATGACAAGGCAAGAAGACAACGAGCATCTCATCAATCTTCTTATTTACCATGGGAATATGGTGCTTTTTTTCTCTCTTTCCTCTTTTCATAATCTCTTATTTTTTCTCTTTTTCTCTTTTTTTCAATAGGCTCTTTTTTATAAGAAGAATGCTTTATAGACAGCTCATTATGGTTACGCTGCAGGTTTCCACCATGTCAGCATGGATTAGACCAGCGGCCAAGGCGTTTCTCTAACACATATACATAACTCCATGGACTTACAAGCTCCCCTTTCATTTCACACCGACGACATCCATATACAAAAGAGCATGATATCAACTAGGTACAAAATACCCGTGCAATGTTGAAAGCGTTCCCCATGACAACACGATTCTGCTAATCCCCAACAAATAAGTGCAAGCATATACAACATAGACGACACAATGGTTCAAGTTTATTAAGGGCAAGAAAAGTAAAGTGTGCCATCAAGTTCGTGAGAGCTTTAATCACTAGTTTTCTCATAACAAGTTTAATTCGGAAGGTAGATAAAAGCATGAATATACTTGGAATAGCAATTGCTAATAGGTAGGTATGGTGGACTCTTTGGAAAAACTTGGTTTAAGGAGTTGGATGCATGAGTGGAACTCATACTTGGTTATGGAGGCTAGCAAAAGACTAGGAGCGACCAAATAAGAGAGCAATAATGGCCATAATCATGTAAAGCGACAAAACATCATTGATCAAAGCATAAAGTGATATTACAAGTTGAAAACTAAATGATCATAAAGGCTATGGCGACTTGAGATAGTCATAACATGGTGTGAGCATGCGCCAAGTCAACCCAAATAAAGCATCAAAGGAGAATACCACAATACTATGCTTTAATATGCTAAAACAATGCATGATTCATCCAAGGCACATTAAGCAATCTCAATTGTTTATAACAAGTCATGCTACTGCAAAGAATACTAAGCATAAATCCAAAACAATATCAAGCATGGCATGACCAAGCATAGGTCACAGTCAAAAACGAGCTCTTTTTACCACATAAGCATGAACTTTCCTACTCTTTTCCAATCCAAACCAAACTATTTGAAAACCAAGGCATGAAAGAGGGGGTCCAACCAATTTATTCAGCAAACTAAGCAAACAAAGCAAAAAAAAACGAAAAAGAAGACGCTCCAAGAACAACACAACTATGCATGAAACAATAAAAATGAAGCATTTGGAAGAAACCTGGGATTTTTATTGATGAAGAGGGGGATGCCTTGGGCATCCCCAAGCTTGACGCTTGTACTTCTTGGATTTTTATTGGGGTGACACGTGTGGTCCCCAAACTTGAGCTTTAGTCCATCCTTCATCTCATTACTCATTCCTTCCATACACCTAAAATTGTTTCCTTCATACAAAACTTCACACAATCTTTATTAGCAACATTAGTGCACTCAAGATAATAAGTCTTTTGGTTCAGTTCTAACACCAATAAACTTCCATTAATACACTAGATACTGTAGCACTTCCCTCAAAAAGCTCATTTCCCCAAAAGAACTCAAAAAGGAACCAACAAGAAGCAAATGCAAATAATGGCAGAAATCTGTCAAAACAGACCAGCAGGTAAAGACGAATTTTTTCGAATACCTTCTGTTGCTCAAATAGAAAAGTGTTGAACTAACTAAAGTTAGATAACAACCTGGGGCAGAAGCACAAAAACTCACGCCTCAAAAGGACGTACAGAGATTTTACACGAATTTTTACGGTGAAGCACAAAAATCTATTTCGGGACAGTAACTTTCCCAATCATTACTTCTCTCTCATTAGAGGTTACTCTTGGCACAAAAAGCAAATAAAAAGGATAAGGAGCGGTTATTACAGAGGTAATAACTTCCAAGACTCATCTAAAACTTTTGGGTTATCTCCCAATAAGTACTTTTCTTTAACGTCTTTAAGTTAGGCATGATAGTTTGAGAAGATGCTCACATAAGAAATATGAATTGAAGTAAAAGAAAGCATCAAGAAGCAAATTCAAAACACATTTAACTCTAACCCACTTCCTATGCATAGGAATCTTGTAAAGAAACAAGTCATGAAAGCACAAAGCAACAAGCATAGGAAAGCAAAACAAGTGCAACTTCAAAATTTTCAACATAAAGAGGGGAAACTTAATATTATTGAGATGCGTAGAACCATGCTTCCCTCTCTCATAATAACTTTCAGTAGCAACATGAATAAAATTAACAATATAACTATCACAAGAAACATTCTTATCATGAGCCATATGCATAAAAGAATTAATACTCCCCACATAAACATAGTCATTCTTATTGATTGTAGTGGGAGCAAATTCAACAAAATAGCTATCATTATTATTCTCATCACCATAATCATCAAATATAGGAGGCTTATTGTAGTCATAATTAATTTTCTCCTCAATAGTAGGTGGACTGAAAATATCATATTCATCATTGTAATCATCATATATTGTAGGCATAGTGTCATCAAAGTAAATTTTCTCCTCTGTGCTTGGGGGACTAAAAAGATCATTTTCATAAAAACTAGCTTCCCCAAGCTTAGACTTTTCCATAGCATTAGCAATAATGGTGTCCAAAGAATTCATACTAACAACATTGCTATTAGCATGCAAATAAAGTTCCATAGGTTTTTTAATTTTCTCTTCAAACACTTCATGTCCTAACTCAAGATAAATACTATAAATCTCTCTCATTTTGTTGTTGTTTTCCATTAAGCCTAACTAGTAAAAACAAGAAACAAAAAGACAAAATTGCAGAATCTAAAGGAAATAACTTCGAGCACTCACACTAGAGGATGTGAGTACCTTTTACCTTACCTCCCCGGCAACGGCGCAAGAAAATAGGCGTTTCCTGTGGGAGGTTCTTCTTCTTTAATCCTCCGGTATGAATACCTTTTACCTTACCTCCCCGGCAACGGCGCCAGAAAATAGGCGTTTGCTGTGGGAGGTTCTTCTTCTTTAATCCTCCGGTGTGAATACCTTTTACCTTACCTCCCCGGCAATGGCGCCAAAAAAATAGCTTGATGTCTACGCACTTCTATTCTTGTAGACAGTTGTTGGGCCTCTGATACATTGCAAATGTATCTATAATTTTTGATGTTCCATGCTTGGTTTTATCCTCTTTCTTGTGTTTTGTTCCAACTTTGCAGTACTTTTCATATGATTTCTTGGACTAACCTATTAACAAGAGCCACAGTGCCAGCTGCCTGTTTTCTGCAGTTTTTGGTTTCAGGAAAGTCAGAAAATGAATATTCTCGGAATTGGACGGGACAAAAGCCAAAGTGCCTATTTTTCTGGAAGTGATCAAGTGCCAGAATACGAGACGGAGCGGAGCCAGAGGGCGGCCACACCACCTGGCCACGTGGCCAGGGGGTGGTGAGGCCATCATTGATTGTTATGTATTTTTTATATTTATAGTTATTAAACTGTGTTATGGGGCGTTCATACTTTATAATCAAGGTGGAAAAGTTGCATTACAAACAGGGCCGCTCCAATGGTTGGCCGTTGTACGTGACCTTTCCACGTACGCTAAAAGATGTCCATCATGCTAGAGATGAAAAATTCAGCGCTATGTCCTTTCTTTTCCAGGGAAGTTCATCTAGAAAGCCGGTGGCTTCCCTTGCTTCGTCGTGTAGGATAAGGTGGATGAGCGCACATGCACGGGCCCTGAGCATGCAGCTCGCGCGGCGGTGTGCTCACCTCCCCGTGCGACTATCGTGCTCTAGCTCCGGCGGTAACCTCGGGTGAGACTGCGCAAGCGAGGTGCTCGACACAATGTCCAGGAGAAGAAGTCTGATGTGGGAGCTTTTCGCAAATATACATGTTGGCGGGTGCCACTCGTGGGCCCTATAGTCGACATGAAAGTGGTCAAAATGGTTCGAAAATAAGATATCAGGTGAATCACTTACGAAATATTTAGAATCTACATGTGTAATTTCAAAGATTTAATACCAAACCGAAGGTATCCGAAAAGAATTAGAATTCTCTTTCAGGTCTCAGCAGCAGCTCTCTCGACTCTCGCTCTCAAAAAAAAAAAATTCAGCAGCTCTCTCGCCCTCCACGTAAGATTATGATCGGGAAAATATGTCGCCGTAGCAAAAAATATCGACGGAACGTCTGAAAATATATCCAAAAGGAAAAGGTTGGGGGAATCTCAGTGCCGAAACCCTCAAATCCGATCGATGGATCCCTACTAGTCACCACCATACACCAGTCCATCACTACGCTTTCACTCGCATCTTTTCCTGGTTCTTGCGTGGGGAGAAGCCGAATCTCGTGTGTCTCTGAGTCTGAGGAGATCTCTGTCTGGCGAAATTTTGGGGATCTTGTTGTTCAAGCAGAGCAGGAGCGGAGTTCGGGGCATTGGCCGTCCAGTTTGAGATCTATCAGTGCGGAGCTTTCTTTTTCCTCTTCATGCCAACTGCTCTTTCTCTCTCTCTCTCTCACTCACCCTTGCATTACAGCCTTGTTTTTGCATCTAGCTTGAGCTCCTTTTGAGCAGTTTTCTGTGAAGTAAAACTTGGAGATGTTTTTCGCGAAAACTTAAAGCTTGCAGTTGTTTCTTGTCCATCCAGGTGTCGATCGCTAGATCCGTGCTTGTTTTGCTTGATTTGGACAAAGGAGTCTCCATTTTATATATTTTCTAGGGAGAAGACTCTCCACTCCACCGCTTGTTAGATTCTTGCAAAGATTTCTGTTGTCAAGTTGAATATACTACTGTGCTAAGCACTTGCGTCAACAGGAGGCCTTAACGTACTTGTTTAGCCACAGCACACATACTAGGGCTTGGAACCAAGCTTTGCTGGTCATAGATGTCACGTAGTACTCCCTCCGATCCTAATTAATATTCTCAGATTTGTCTAATTTGAATGTATCTAGTTATGCTTTAGTGCTAGATACATCTGAATTTAGACACTGAGAACATTAATTAGAATCGGAGGGAGTAATAAACAGTTCCCCGTTTGTCCATGGTTGTATCAAGTATATACAACAAGAATGACTAATTAATTGATGGTCCACAGGCCCTAGGCAAGCTGTTGATTAGTCAAGTGGCAGTTTTATAATCTGTATTTGTCTTGACTGACACCATTGTCACCATTACATCTCCACATGGCAGTATATGCTTATTGATACAGACAATGACCCCTGAGCGTGGTTAACTTAAGAGCCAAAATAAAATTATGTCACTAGATTCTTATGCCACAAGGTTCTGAACACAGTGCTGATTATTAATTGCAGGTCGTGTGCTGCAGTTGGTTACTTCAGACTTGCAACAAATCTAAGGATGACTTTGCGAAGCATAGTTCGTGATTTCAGGGAGAGCTTTGGAAACTTATCAAGGGAGAAGTCTCTTGCGTCTTCAGATCAGCTGCTGCAGGATAGTCTTGTGGTTACTCAGCAAAGTTGTTGGGCTAGCCTTCCTCCTGAATTACTCCGGGGTGTGTTGAAAAGGTTGAAGCAAGACGACGGCAATTGGCCATCTCGTAAGGATGTTGTTGCTTGCGCTTCCGTTTGTACAACTTGGAGGGATATGTGCAAGGGTATAGTGAGGAATCCAGAATTTTGTGGAAAGTTCATGCTTCCAGTATCTCTTAAGCAGGTAATGAGTGAGTTCAATCTGTATTTAGCTTGAGTTTCATGAAATCCTGTTAGGTTGGCCCTCGGTGGTGAGGGTTAAACCTTTTGCATGCCATGTTAGTTTTCCAGTTACCAGACCATTTTAGCCTCTTAATACTAAAACTTGGAATTGGTTTGTATTCTATATTAAATTTTGCCCCTGTATTTTCATTAAGTTATCTAGCTTTGCTGGTAGAGATATGCTACTTTAACACTTGGGTCAATTTCTCGTGTACAGCCTGGACCTCGAGATGGAATAACCCAATGTTTCATAAAAAGGGACAAGTCAAAGCTAACTTATCATCTCTACCTGTCCCTTACCCCTGGTAGGTTAATTTAATTGCGATGCTTTTTACCATTGTGCTACTAGCAGCATTTTTAGCTAGCATATTATCTAATAGATATGCTCATGCCACACACAAATCAGAAATAAAGAAAAAAACAACATTTTTTCATGTGAAGATCACAACGATCCGTGCATATCTATTCAGTAAAAGCATTTAATGGATTGTCCCTGCAACCATCTGATTGCCGCTTTTCTTCTTTCCTGCAGCTTTAAAGTAGAAAACTGGCAAGTAAATAGTAGCTTTAAAGGTACTAAATATTAAATACTTTATAACAAACCCTTCAACAACCACACTGGAACTGTAGAAATGCGCTATTACGTTAGGAAATATTAGAGATTTAAATAGTACTCCCTCCGTTTTAAATATAAGATGCTTTAGCTTTTGTGAAACAAATGTATCTAAACATCTTTTAGTGTGTAGGTTCAGAGTGAACTTACACTCTAAAAGGGAGGGAGTAGCATTTTACAATGGGAAGAGCGAAATACACTGTACATTAAACCACCTTTTGACTGCACCTTGCAGATATGATTGACGATAAGGGGAAGTTCCTACTATCAGCTAAAAGGTGTCGACGAATGATCTACACTGACTATGCCATTTCTATGGATTCGAAAAATATTTCCCGATCAAGTAGTGGCTACATTGGAAGGTTGAGGTAAAGTCTCCTTGACAACAATCTTCATTTACCTCTATTGTCACTTGGATGACCTTGTCGCAGTTGTGTGCATACAATTCTAACACATGAGGGTACTGCAGGTCAAATTTCCTTGGCTCCAAATATATCATCTATGATACGCAGCCCCCATACAATGCTCGGACACTTTGCTTGCAGGAACGGAGGAGCAGGGGTTTCTTCTCTAGGAAAGTTTCCTCAAAAGTTAAGACAGGTAGCTACTCCATTGCTCAGGTTACGTATGAGAAGAATGTGCTGGGCCTCCGTGGGCCAAGGCAGATGCAATGCACTATGCATTCCATCCCAACATCAGCAGTAGATCCCGACGGCATTGTGCCTGGCCAACCTAAGGAGCTGCTCCCTCGGTTATTCGAGGAGTCCTTCCGCACAACCACAAGTTCCTTCTCCATTGCACATCATTCCACGGACTTTGGCGGTTGCCGCTCCTCTGAGTTTGGGCTGCAAGACGGCGATGCTAGAGACAAGGAGATGCCCCTGGTTCTTGGGAACAAAGCACCAAGGTGGCACACGGAGCTGCAGCGCTGGTGCCTCAACTTCCATGGGCGCGTCACGGTGGCCTCGGTCAAAAACTTCCAGCTGGTAGCTGCTGCCCCGGCGCCGCAAGCAACAGGAGCAGCTGTTTCTGAGCTGCCTTCACAGCCACATCCTGCCGATCCGTCTTCATCATCCGACCACGACACCGTGATCCTGCAATTCGGTAAAGTCTCCAAGGATACCTTCACTATGGATTACCGATACCCGCTGTCGGCCTTCCAGGCTTTCGCCATCTGCTTGACCAGCTTCGACACAGAAATGGCTTGTGAATAGATCTCAGTAGAGAATAGCGCCAATCATTGAGACTTTGAGAGTGCTTCTTGAGATTCTGAACCTGAGCCTGGGTATGTACCGTGTATGTATGCATCAAGTGGATTCTGAACCTGAGCCCGACTGAGTTGTCTAGATCTGCTGAATCTGTCATCATATATATTTACTTATATCCAGATTGTCTAAGCTACCGACTGATGTGCTTTGCTACCTGTTCAGTGATATAACTTGACAAAAGAAGAAACCTATCACAACATCTTATTTATTCTTAAGGGACTGTCTAGGGCAGATTTTGTTAATTTGCATTCACCACTCACATAAAAATTTGCTCTCTAGTGCGAGTGAATGTCAATGTATGTCGTAGAAAATGTTCGCCGGTTGATAATAATGAATAATTTGTTCACTGGAAATGACTGAGGAAGATAAAAAATCTAGGTCATCTAGTCTTGTCGAACCAATTTATTTATTGCCTTGTGCAGAAACACGTAAAATTCAAAAAGAGACTCAATTAAATTTTAAGAACTGGGGTTGAACGACATGAAACCGGAAAGAGAAATCATGTTTTCCTGTCACACAGGAAGAGAAATAGGAGGCTGCACAGAGCTACCAATGGAGCCAGCTGAAACTTGCCATAAGGGATAATGCTGTGATATAACATGAAGCCCTTCTTCAGCATTACCAATCTGTCCATCACTAACCTGCAAATTATGGTCTGCACTCTACAGAAAAATATACTCCTATATGGTTCTTTGTTCAGTGTTCAACTTATGAGTGGAGGGAGAGAAATTATTCCTGGCTTTCCGAATGTGTTTTAGAAGGTATATACATGAGGTGGGGATGAAGAATCAGATATGATGAGCTGAAGAAGCTGATGACAGTAAAACTTTGTAAAGAAAGCTTCTTAGTTTCTCTTGCTTGGCCACAAGTTGTTGAGAATGTTACCTCAGCTCCTCTCGGTATTAAACTGTTTTAGAATAGTTATCACAGAACTGGCTTGATGTTTCGTACTCCCAAGAGACCTCAGATGTGAAATCTTGAAATAATGTGACATCGCACGAGTGCGAACATATGGTTCTCAGGCTCTATGGAGTGCAAAATTTTCAATGACTTCAAAGTTTTACGAAAAATCTAAATTTTTTGTTGAGAGGTACGTGGATATGATTTCTACGAATGTGAGGAATTTCATTGAAAAAAATGTTGTACTTTGCACTACGCGAAATAACAAAAAACATGGCTCTAATTTGCCATTTTTTAATCATTTTCAGACTTCGTATTTGCCTTTTTTTGTGTATGGTGGATAGGAAGACATAATTTAATGAAGCTTTATGCACGCATGGTAAACATCCATATGTACTTGCACACTTTTTTGGAACGGAAAAGGAGATTTTTCAATTTTTTCAAAAAGCAGTCAATATGGAGCTCAGGTTCCATTTGTGGTTTCAGGATATTGCACCTGAGATTGAATAGAAAATAACTTGAACTGAGCAATTGTATCATGGTATGCACATTTCTTCCCAACAATAAAACATAACTTTATATTAATTCATCACAATGCTCTCCACAACATACAACCACAGCCGATCCACCCACTGACGAGGAACGACTCTGTCAAGATTGTGCTGATTTTGCATTCCTATGACCACTTGTCTCAAGCAACCACATTAACCACTGATTGATCCACAAACCAATGACGAATGACTACTATTTGACTACTGAGAATTTAAAACAACACTACCAACCGACGGTAACGGAGAGACATCAACGACACTAAAATGCTTAGCATGCTACGAAGCAGCTAGAGACCTCACAAAAGCAAAACAAACTCCACGATAAAAGCTAAGTTGAGCATATCTATGATTTATAAGGCAGCAATGTCATCAGAGCATGTGGATCCTAGTTTGTTGCTCCAACTTACTGATTAGGATAGAAGGTCCAGACCTGCTGCTCCAGCTGCATTGGAAAACATAAGAACATGTGAGTTGCATGAAGTATAACAATGTTGTGAGAAGTTGAAAGGCCAAGATTCTAGTGACCGTCTTAGAGCAACATGGAGCTAAGATTTATAGAAGAGATAAACATAAAATAGTTATTAGTCAAAAAGATTTTCAACGTAGATTTCAAAGGTTCAAGTTATTGCTTGAGACACCAAGTGGTGCTTTTAAGTACATATCACAATTTAGCACTGCAAACGACACATAGATTTACATACAAAGAAATGAAGATGTCACGTGCGTGCTTATTTATCTCACACATACATTAGTAGTAATATAAAATCGCATAGTCAACTAACTCCATTCATCCCATTAACATGCTTTCCGATTGTTGTTATGCAACAAACTAGTTGAATCCATTCCATTAGCGTCTTATCTTTTGTCTAGTTTATGATTTCTCATATCAAGCAAACTCTAAAAGAAAAATATTTTCTTTGAACGTGTGGCTACTACGGTTTACTATAGTGTCATAAAGTCTGACATGAGCTCAGAAAAAATTAATACCTGAAGCATGGTCTGGAACTTGATGCACGTATCATAGAATTCTTTCCTCATAACATGAAATGCCTTTAGGCACCTGGCAAGGAAAATAGTATAGTAAGTTGGGAAACCCCTTTCCACTAGAAACTCATGAAGGAGATGTTAACAATGACTAAGAATTGCTCATGACCGCTACGATTTGACCCTATAAAAAATTGCACTGCAGGATTATCTTAACAAAGGTGATGAAAGGAACATCACCTTTGTTTTGGAAATTAACGTTTAATGATAACATTACTTAGTAGATTGAAACAACGTCAATTTACTAGCTTATTTACTAAATGGTTGTGCAATATTCAGAGTGGATGTTAAAATGTATTTTCCTTTGTAAATATTTGAATGATATAATAAGTGTTGCATACTACCAGTACTACAAAGAAGACCCAAATGTTTAGTTCTGACTGTGATTTGAAAACATGCATATAATATTTTCCTACATTTAATATAACAGTTTTAAAGTATAAAATTGACTAGAAAACTGTACTAGAACTGTAACATTCATAAACCAACAAGCTTAGTAGAGTCAGCCAAATGTTTATGTCTGTAAAGACTGAATAGGTTTAGCAGTTTATCAAAGTGATGAACATGCAATTGCATCTATATACTCTGATAACATTAATAATAGGTGAATGTGTTATTGTAGATGAGTGGATCACATTAGACCACATTCAGTATGAAGATTTTAGTAACACAATGATATAAAATACAATAAAGTGATATAATTATAAAAATACTAACCCATCTCTACTCTTCTCCTCATAGAACCCTCTGAACTGAATACATATGTTATTCACTCTTCGAGCACCAATACTACAACATACAATAGTAGGAAATTAGGAAAGTATTACAAATTGCGTTAATGAGTGAAAAGAGCATTGCAGTTCTTTCATTTCACTTGTTCATCCCATCCAAATACAAATATAAAAATATGTTATCAATATGAGTTAACTAGTTTATTAAATAAAAGTAATTAAGAAACCTTAGGTAAGCAAAGACTTGTAGATACATTGGTTTACAAACTTCCAATCGATAAGAAACACATGGATACCATAAACATATTTAATTTATAAGCACAACAATATTAATTTATAAGCATAAAATTAGTTTATGTAATAATCTTTATTCATGTAAATATGTAATGTTAAATCCTAGCCAATCGTGTTGGTGAAAATGCAAATGCCATGGTTTTTGAACCTCTACCATCCCAAGAAACTCCTGATACCATAAAATATTTGCTATTTTTTATCCAAAACAAAAGGTGTAGCATGCTGAACTATCCTATGTAGTTCAAAACACCACAATGGATAAAGAGATGTCAACCCCTAAACAACTAACTGGAAGAACCACTTAACAGAGAATAATTTGGAGTGCTACTCCATGTGTCATCAATTTGTGTGAAGAGGCTCATATTTGTTAAATCTAAAGCTTAAACCGGTACAACAATAGAAGTGTTTATCCGATGTTAAAAATAAAAGAATAAATCATCCAATGTTTTATCGTATCTAGAATGACAAAACACTTTGTAATATCTAAGTAATGAAATAGTACGATGAAGAATATTTTCTGATCTAAATAAGAAAACAACACAACATCCAAATGGATCTCATCCTCTCCCCAAATTAATCTAAAGATATCACCGATGTGTACGGGGTGGATCAAGTTTGCCATATGTACATGATAAATCACTACAAGGCACAAACAGATCTCATCCCTCACAATATTGATCAGAATCAACACTCATAATGGAACAATGCCAATCTACACTCTTCGGTCATCCAATCAATGCGGTAAATGGGTCGCATTCATGAGATCTACTTATAAGAAACTACAAAGATCAAACGATGATAATTCTCCACAACATGGCTAGACTCCTTACAAAGAATCTAAAGCCATCCACTATATAGGGACATAATACCCAATTTGTGTCGTCGACAACAACCTTCACTCCTATAGTATTATAGAAACACATATGAACGTGATATGATGAAGGAAGAAAAGAGCCTCACCTTGCACTACTCCCCATGAGCTTAAACAAAAGATCACCCACCTCCTTGAAGTCCACACATGGCCTGTCTCTGCACACACAAAAACGATTCCCCATGCAAACAATCAAACATATCATAACTCAGAAGTTGACAAGGGAGAGAGCGAGCATAAGAAGCACACTCACAACATCTTGGCAAGCTCATCGATGTTTCGCCTGCCTTCGTTGCAGAAGATTGTTACGATCTCAGCAATGAAGCCAGGGGCATTCCTGGCCTGGAACATCTGCAATTGTTGAAATTGGTCGTCCAACAAACCCTAACCCACCAAATAAATGAAAGAAAACATATCAAATCCCCCAGCAATATTACTCGTCCACACCTTTGGAGAGACTAAAGTTACACACAAATTGCAATAGAAATAATGAAGTCCTCACCGTGGCGAACATGTTGGCCACAAGGGTGTTGAGCTGCATCTGGGCCTCCATAGCTACCGAAAGCGTGAGTGACAAGGTCTTGCGACGAGGAAGCTAAGCAAGGACAAGATAGATGAGAGCTATGCAGGAACGAGAGTTGTACTAGATGGTGATCGGGGTTGGGTGGGTGCATCATATATATAGGGGAATTGGATTTCTAGGTCCCCACCACCGGTATTGGAAGTGGACGGCTACTCTCTTTCCATCCTTTATTGCTCTCTTTTTGGTAATAAAGTCTTTTCTCATCTAAAAGTACCAAGTTTTGATTTATTTGGAAATTATAGTTTAGATAATTTAGCCCCTTGGTATATTTGGCTAGTTTGAATGTAGGCATAGTTTGATTGGGTTCCTTATCTCCCTCTCTAATTTTAGCATATACTTTTGTGTAATAACGATGAGTTATTATAGTTTTTTTGGAATCATTAAGTCTTACCTAATGTGATTAATGGGACGTAGGAATAGTTTCATTCCATACCTTTTTATCCTCAAACTGTGTCGATTTTTTATGAGCATTAAAAGTTTGTACTTAATTTGGTTGGTGCTTAAACAACGTATGGAAATTTCTATTGGATATGATTTGTGTTCTTTAAGAGCACTTAATTTCATTGATATGATACTATTATACTTCCATTGAATACCTCTTGTTTACTGATTACCTTTGATCTAGTTTGGCATGTAGTAATATCTCGATCTTCACCCCAAAATACCGAGTAATTACCATGTAACATCCAAACTTTTGTTGGAAATATGCCCTAGAGAAAAATAATAATATGGATTATTATCATATTTCACAAAGTTTATAATTAGGTTTTGTATCATGCTATAACTGTATTGAAAGGAAGCGTCGATACACGTATGATATAATATAAACAACCAAATGTTCCCGGTGAATCTCTAGTCACTATTCATTGGTCAAGAGATGATCAAGGTTTTCTGGTCATGTAGCATTTGTGCCAATTGACAATGAGTCACCTCATTGGGAGAATGAGATGATGAGCATACCCAATCTAAGCATCGTACATGATCATGTCACAAATTTCAAGTTATGATGATTAGGAAACACAGTGTCTTATTCCTTAGACCATGAGACCATATTAATCACTATCTCCCGAGTGTGCCTTGATTGCATCAAACGTCACGCGGTGAAATGGTGATCATAAAGGTGTGTTCAGATACATCAAAGGGGCATGTAGAGGCCTATGTGTCAAAAGCAGGATTTGTCCATCCGCGTGACGGAAAGATACTCAAGGGCCCACTCGGAGAATCTATATCCATAAAGCTGCGCGGCGTGTGACTAGGTCATCGGGGTATCACTTGTCGAAACGAGTTAAGTAGCATTTGTCGGTAACGAGACTGAACATGACATATTGATGTCATTGATCAGATCTCGGGCAATGAAAGTATCACAGAGGAAAAGGGAATATGGCATAGCATTGATGGTTCAACGACAAAGATTTTGTGGAATGTACAAGGATCATCATGGGCATCCGGATCCCGCTGATGATCATTGGTCTGAGAGGGGTCTCGACCATGTCTGGAGTATTCCCGAACCGTAGGGCATCATACTTAAGGATTTGATGAAGCTCAGAGATCATTTTGGTATTGTTGGAATCACCGAAGAAAAGTTAGGGAGAAAACCAGAAGGGTTCCGGGAAGGTCCGCAGGATATCCGGAGTGGGATGGAAGGAGTTCAATAGCCACGGGAGTTAAATAATATGTGAGTAAATGTTAAATTTTGATTTAATCGTTTATTCATAATTATTTAAATAAAAATGAATTGACATGGTTATTCAATACCTAATTGGACTAAATTCCCCAGGGGAAGGGGCCCATGAGGGAAAATACCAAAGGGAGGAAAAGGAGGAGGGGCCGCATGGGCCCTAGGCCCTCCCCCTCTTTCCTCTCCCTTGTTTAGTCCCACATGGCTTAGCTAATAAGCTATGGGGTCATTTTCCCCCTATATATTGAGAGGTGTTTGGAGGAAATAGATACACCAATAAATAATAAAAGGTTTCCTCTCTTTGGGGATACTTCTAGTTGCTTCTCTCCCCTCTCTCTTGCTCCCATGACCGCGGTCCTAAGTCTGGACTGCGCCAACAGGAGACTTCTTCACCACGGAGCACCGTCGCACTGCGGGGTTCGGATCCAGAAGGTCTACTTCTCCAATCTCGGTTGGATCAGAGGAGCGGGAGTCATCGTCTTACATCGGACGTGTGTAACTCCCTCGGAGGTGCTTCCCTTGCGGTGCTAGGAGTTATTGGAGCCGTAGGAGCCGTCAAACTTCAGAATGACCCTAAGGTCAGCATCGGTATGAGTACATCAACCATATTCTCCTGAACATTGACAAAGCTTTTTGGACTTCAATTAGTAAATTCGCGAAAAGCCCCTCCCGTTACTGCATTACTAATAGATAAATCCTAGCATTAGGGTTCTCGGTGTAGAAAAAATTATTTTTTTCAGGCGCGCAACCCCTAAAGTGGTATCAGAGCTAGATCTATGCGTAGTATTGCTAGTACGGGTAGAACACATGAGTTGTAATGTGTGGGTGTTGATTTTATGATTGTTACCCTCCCACGTGTACTTGTGTATACTGTAGCACTGCTTGATCGAAGCGGCCCCAATCGACTTTACGCGTTCATTCGTGAGACTGGTCCACGCTTGACATACGGCTTGTACCATATAAGTGGCTTTGGGGGTGTCAGTTTCTCTTGTAGTAGTTGGTATGCCATTTACAACGGAGGACCCCGAAAGGCGTGTAGTAGAGACACTCATTTAATCAACGTTGTGGTTAAAGTTTGTAGGTAAGAATGGTTCTTGCGCGAAAGCCCTAACAGCCACGGAAACATGCAAAGATAAAGTAAAAGCGTGTAACTTTGTTTTGCAGGGACATTGTGATATGGTCATAGTCAAGGTAAAGTAGTTTATTTTCTGTTTCTAAGTAATAGTAACAGGCACCGTGATGGTGGACTATGATCCGGAAGGCGTCGGTACCCTGGTGCCCATGGCACCGGAACCCTGGCTCCAAGCCCGGAAGCGCAGGATGGAGATCATAGCGCGAAGGACCATATCGCATCGCATTTACATTTGATGCTTATTTTTTGTGCATCTTTTGTGTGATAGTATTAGATACTCGACGGCAGCATAAATAATATGATCCCTAAAACATAATACCATTAAAAGTGTTCTCCCTTAGTGTGCACCACCAAGAAAGTTCTCCGTTATGAGGCACGTCGGGTGTCAAATATATCTACGTTCGCATACGGTGGGTGTAAGCCATGTTGCATAGATATACACGTAAGGTTGAGTTGACGAGCCTATCATGTATAAACATGGCCTCAGAACGTAGGATGATTGAAATATCAAGCACGAGTCACGCATGGATGATGTGATCGAAGTTTCGGCGTCCGCCTTTGCAACTATATCGCCAGCCATGACGATCGGGAGCGGTGTAGTGAATGGGGATCGTGTAACCAGTAAAACCTTTTTGGGAATAAAGTTTTAGTGGAGTTTTGTATAAACACAATTTAAATTGAACTCACATAATTATAAACTTAGCCTAAAATCCTTGCAATTGTAAGTGTAGAAATGGTTCTCCCCGATGCTTCTTTTACGGTTGACGATTGGATAGATGCTGAAAAGCTTAAACGCGATGGATCCAACTTCTCTGAGTGGCTTGTGCGTCCGAATGACCTCCTTAGTGAGAACGACGTGGTCGACTACATACGCTACATGATGGATTAGGATCAGCCATATTTTTATGAGACCCCACAGCAGTAGGAAGACCGCTAATATTGATTTAATAGTTTATTCATAATTATTTAAATAAAAGAAAAGGAATTAAAATGGTTGAATACCTAATTGGTCCAACTTCCCTAGGGGAAAGGGCCCATGAGGGAAAAGACCAAAGGGAGGAAAGGGAGGAGGGGCCACATGGGCCCTAGGCACCCGCCGGTGGGGCCCATGGGGGACTTGGCCGCCGCCCAGCCCTCCCCTCTCTGCTCTCCCTTGTTTAGTCCCACATGGATTAGCTAATAAGCTATGGGGTCCTTTTTCCTATATATTGAGAGGTGTTTGGAGAAAATAGATACACCAATAAATAATAAAAGGTTTTCTCTCTTTAGGTATACCTCCAGTTGCCTCTCTCCCTGATGGCCCAAGATATCTCGAGCTCGTTGGGGAACCCCAAGAGGAAGGTATGATGAGCACAGCAACAAGTTTCCCTCAGTTATGAATCCAAGGTTATCGAACTAGTAGGAGCAAGGAAACACCTCCAAGGTGTTGTTGCCAACTTGGAATCCTGCACAACACAACCACAGAACTTTGCCCCCAACTTACAGTGAGGTTATCAATCTCACTGGTTTTGCTGAAACCTAAGGATTAAACGTATTGTCTGGAAGAAAGTAAAAGCTTGCAGAAAGTAAACAGAAAGCAGTAAACAGTTGTAGATTGATGGTAAAAAAAAGGATCGGGGTCCATAGTTCACTAGTGGTGGTTCTCCTTAAGATAGATGACATGTTGGGTGAACAAATTACAGCGGGGCAATTGAAACATCGAGAAAGCATATATGCATATACTAATCATCTTGACTCCTATGAGATTTGATTGGGCATAACAACATTATACATAGACTGTAATCCAACTGCATCTATGACTAATAATCCACCTTCAGGTTATCAATCTGAACCCCCTCCAGTATTAAGTTGCAAGCAACAGATAATTGCATTACGCATTGTGTGTAAAGTAAACAATACGATTGTTCTATGAACAAAGAATTGTTGTGTTCTCCCTAGTAGCAACAACACATCTAGTACCTTAGATATTTCTGTCACTTCCTTAGATTACTAGAGGCATGAACCCACTATCGAGCATAAATACTCCCTCTTGGAGTTGCTAGCATCTACTCGGCCAAGATATCTACTAACAATAGAGAGCATGCAAGATCACAAATAACAAAGACATGATAGAATCAATAATCAATCTGAAATAGCATCTCAATATCCATCGGATCCCTACAAACACAACATGTATGATTACAAATAGATGATCTTGGTCATGAACGGAGCTCACAAGATCTAGGCATGGTAGCACAAAGGAGAAGAACCAACCATCTAGCTACTACATGGACCCGTAGTCCAGGGATGAACTAATCACGCATCACACCAGAGGCTTGCATGGTGATGAAGAAGGCCTCTAGGGTGAATTCTCCCCTCCGGTAGGGTGCTGGGAAGAGCTTCAGATCCCTCCTAATCTAGGGATGGAGATGACGGCGGCTACAGACTCTTTCGTGGAATTTTGATCGGGTACTTAGGATTTCTGTATCGGAGGCATCTTATAGGCGAAAGGGGAGGCCGAGGGGGTGCCCTAGGCGGCCACACCACCCCCTGGCGCGGGCTAGGCCTGGCCACGCGGCTAGGTGGTGTGGCGGCCCTCTGGCCCCTCTCTGTCTCGTATTCTGGCTTCGTGTCCCCCTCGGTGAAAAACTGGCTTTGGCTTTTGTCCCGTCCAATTCCGAGAATATTTATTTTCTGAATTTCCTGGAACCAAAAACAGAAGAAAACAGGCAACTGACACTGTGGCATCTTGTTAATAGGTTAGTCCAAGAAAGTGTATAAAAATACTCCAAAGTGTGGGCAAAACATAAGAAAGTAGATAAAAATCAAGCATGGAACATCAAAAAATTATAGATACTTTTGCAACGTATCACTCCTCTCTCTCTCTCTCTCTCCCGTGACCACGGTCACAAGTCTGGGCTACACGAGCAGGAGACTTCTTCATCACGGAGCGCCGTCGCGCTGCGGATTCGGATCTAGAAGGTCTACTACCGTAATCTCTGCTGGATCAGAGGAGCAGGAGTTATCGTCTTACACCAGAAGTGTGTAACTCCCTCAGAGGTGCTTCACTTGTGGCGTTAGGAGTTATTGGAGCCGTTGTATTTTAGAATGACCCTAAGGTCGGCGTCGGTACGACTACATCAATCATGTTCTCCTGAACATTGACAAAGCTTTTTGGTCTTCAACTGGTAAGTTCGTGAAAGGCCCCTCCCATTACTGTATTATTAATAGATAGATCCTGGCATTAGGGTTCTCGGCATAGGAAAAAATATTCTTTTCAGGCACGCAACCCCTACAATTTTACATTTCAGCATGCATTGCATCTCTGCATTTTTCTGATTTTTTTAAAAATGTTTTGATTTGAAGAAACCAATTCAAAGTTTTGGGAAACTTTTCATATAGCCATATTAAGGCTGTTTGCATCAAAACTATTTTGTATTTTTGTTATGGACATGAAAAGTGTGCCATAATGTCCTGATACTAATGTATGTACTTCTAAAAAATTTCTAAAATTTATTTGACTCGGTTTGGAGTCTTAAATAAAATGATGAAAAAATTAGAAATAAAAATAAGTAAAATAAAAAGATAAAAAAGATGCATACCTAACTACAAAGTTCATGTCATTTTACATGTATCAGTTAACTACTTAATTATTTTAATATGGTAGTAAAAACAAAAAAATCCTTACTTAGACATCAATAAGACCTGTAAGGTTTGGTAAACATTGTTTAGCACAATTAAGCATGTTCTTTGCAGCTGTTTTCTGCAAAATGAGACTAGTGAGATAGATGCATCAATAAGACCCTGTAAGATTTGATAAACCTTGTTTAGCACGGTTAAGCATGTTTGTTGCAGTATCTTTCTACAAAAGGATACCAGTGAGATAGATGCATAAATAGGAATTTCTAGTGTGATCTTGTCTCATTCTTCACACAGCATACCTTATTCTTTGGATCAATCCAGTGCTTGACAAGATCTACCCACTAATCGTTAGTCATGTATTTCACATGAGATGTTGTTGGGAGATTCTTAACAACCTTGTCATGGAAGTATTTCAGCTTTAGCCTATGGCATTGCTGGCACAAAGATTCAACAAATATGTTATGAAGAACTTTACATACCAACTAATTATTCTCATCAAACTTAAAGTTTGTCTATTGAACAAATGAGAAACATTGGTGTGTTATATAGCATCAAATATAGAACCAACAACAACTTAAAAGGCATGAGACAATGCAACAATGTAATTATTTACTAATCCCTCTGTCTCTTTTTAATATGCATTTTAGATGTATCACGGATACCAATGAGAAGATTAGATGATCTAATTTGAGTACTAGATGGCCTAAAATGCCCCTGTTGTAGTCCCACTCGATAGCCCCACTGTCTGGAGAATCATGCAAATATTAATTATCAGCTGTCCCATGCATGGCTCGCATCCCTCATCCTCTCGTCTCCATGCAAAGATTAATTAGTCGTCGCATGTATGGGCTCAGCCGCTCGCTGTGCTAGCTCACTCCCACGCGCTCCCATCTGTCCCGCAC
The DNA here is from genome assembly GCA_910589775.1 of Avena eriantha. Lineage (NCBI taxonomy): Eukaryota > Viridiplantae > Streptophyta > Magnoliopsida > Poales > Poaceae > Avena > Avena eriantha. The sequence goes on along the minus strand of OU342741.1, from coordinate 14,232,890 downwards.
CAAAAATAGGAAATAAAGCGGAAGAGGAGTGGTTGGAATAATTAGCGATGGGGGAGATGAAAGTTGTTGCAGGAGGGCAAAACAGGCAAAAGTAGGCAAAGTAATCCAGAACGCAAAATAAACTAGAAAATCCGTGAAAAACTATAACGCTGACTAAAAAGGGACAGAGGGAGTATGTCTAGGACAATCATGACTTACATGTAACTTATTCACTAAACCCTTGAAATGGTCAGGGGTGTCAAGATTGTGTTTGAACATTGGGAAGATAGGAATATTATTCTTGACGAAAATGCATGTCTCTGATGCTAAATAAGAAGATGTTTCTGGATTCTTGGTCCTGCTATCACCTACTATATTTTTTATGAAATATATTGTACCAATTATGGATATTTAGCTTCAAACTTTAATCCTATCACCGCGCCCCTCAGTTTTCTTGATCATGGTGCAACTATGAATGAAAATGTTACATCAAGCTGTCAAGGTATAAATAAGGGAGTATGCAACTATAATCCTTGGAGCACGTACCTTCTTTTGGTGCCTGACTGGTCCACAAAAAGTGGATATGTCTGGCAGGACTAAGGGTCGGTGGGATATCATCACTAGTTTGTTGGTGTTGTGCCAACAATGTTTTTCTAGTTGAGGTGGAAACTAATTATAAGGAAAATTGCTCTTGGATATATGGATTGACAACTGGTGGCTTCGGAATGTGTGGGTTGGTATTTAGTAGGTCTCCTTCTGTTGGATCCGATTGTAGGAGGTCAACATGTATTACATGAATATCTTCTTCATTCTAGTTGTCATTGGCAGCTTGATTATTGTGTGATAAGTGAGACCTCATACTCCGGTCTCTACATTTATTTGTGATGTAGCAGGAGTAGCTTGACCCTTTTTTATAATACTTTTTGCATTCGTACATCAGTTTGGTCGTCATTCTTCCCCTTACGGGTATGTGAACCCTTGTTATGTGAAGCTTCTGGTGCTTGGCACACATAAACGACACTTGAATCTACAAGAGTTCTATTATGATGAGACACAAATAGAAAATAAACGTAGCAAGGCAAGGCAAGACATGCTAAATACATATGATGTGTGGAATAAACAAATGACATTACAACATATTTTTTCGAATTGGGATACAAAAATAAGAAGTTGCAACAAATATCTCAATTTCCTGGCCATTTTAGTGAACTAAAAACTATAAAAAAGTTCCATGTGCATGCACGCAATGCACCAAAAAGGGATAAAATACCAAAGAAAAATGATTATATGGCCGTCCTCAACCAAAGGACTAAAAGTACGAGGAATTCAACTTCTTAAATCCCAAGTACTCGGGGACACCGGAGAAAAATGGTAAGAGAGATTTGTTATAGTTTGCCCATGAACAGGGGGTCAAGTTGGGACCTAGCACAAGTATGGATATTTTTGTAAACAAAATTCCGTACTTAAACTTTCCTATATAGGAAATATCTAATGAAGATGTCTATGCACACACTAGAGCAGGAAAACTAAAGGACTAGCTACTGGATTGGGAAAGACGATGGAACAAGGGAATGTGCCTGATGCACTCCATGACAAAATGACCATTAAGTCTATTAATTTGGAAGAGTCATTCAATCAAGCCATGGAAAATATCATAATTAATTTTTCCAGGAAAATTACCACAATAAAAGATTGGCAGAAGGCAATACAAATTGTTATCCCTTAACAAAAGATAGGTGTTTGGACCTATTTGTATAACTTCTCCCCACATACGTCATGTTGGCTATAAGTGGGGTTTTTGTTCAACAGAGAAAATAATTAGGTACTAAGGTACACATCAAGGCTTGTTCCTCAAGATTTCACCGAACAACCAGTTGCTGAATTTGAGGAAGCTTACTCCGTGTCATGGATGGAATTATATTTAGATAATTGATCTCAGTGGCGCTCAATATGGTCTTGAAACGAAATTTATGGTTGTTATTCAATGCTTACGTTTATCGCAACTTGGATTCAAACATATATGCGAAGGTACCCTAACGTATCCATGTTTCAAACTAAGATAGAGAAAAATAGAAGTTTATATAGTGTTCATCTTAAAAAGTCATTGTATGGACGTAATTGGTCAGGTACAATGCGGTATAATTGTTTAAGCAATTTCCTTCATTAGAAGGGCTACACGAGCAATGGAGATTTCCCATGTGTTTTTCTACAAAGACCCAAGGAAGGTTCTATATTATCTCGGCATATGTGGATGATTTTAGAGTAACTTAAAATTGTGATTTGTATCACATAACAACATAGTAGTGGTCGAACATTCCTCTTAGTAGCCCACCAAAATATGTCGTACATCGAGACAAAGGCAGCTAGCATTTTAGAGTTGGAGATAGATGCCAAAGAAATATTCATAAATTCTCCGAGATGTAAATAAATATGCGTTAAATGCCGAGAAACTAATGTGTGGAATATTTGTTTTCTAATGAAATTATCTACCGTGCAAATGTGTAAAGAGTGTTCAGAAATATAATATAGTATATTTAATAGCAGATATATATTATGAGGCATGGACAAAAGAAACATCACAAAAAGTGGTACTTTAAATTATAGTAATTTCTTTGTTCAAAAGGATGCTAACTTGATTATATGTTGGATTTCTACATTATTCAAAATTACATATATGAGATATTTGTAGATCAAAGTAATTCAAACTAAATAAGAGTACTAAAATGTAACTTCCACTAAAATAGGTTATACCGTGTATAGTAATTGATTCTAAATAGCACAAATATGGAGCGAGTACACGCCACGCCTTTCAATACGAATATATGCATCACATCTTGATGTTTTATAATTGGCACATTTGAACAACCTTCCTCTCCTACCATTTTTTGATCAACTTGGCTTCAGAAAGTTGTGTCAAAGATGTGCCCAAGTGCCGTCATTGTGAGTAGATGAGAGAAAAATATTCAAAAGATGTTAAGTTGTATTTAAATCAAATAGTATTAAGAAAATGTCAACTATGCAGGGATACAATTGAAATCGTACATGGTGGTCACTAGACAGGGTAATAAGCTGTTTTTTTTTGCAATGAGATTGCAAATTATCCTTCCAGTAACAACGGTGGAGCTTCAAAGAAATAGTTGGGTGGGCCAAACTAAAAATGAGCATAGTCCTTTTCAGAAGCTAAGAATTTTGAGGGTAATCTGAGCGGAAAATCATGCTATTAAACTGCTAACCATAAATTTGGGGTAAGAAGGATAATAACACGTGCTAGACTAGCAAAGATACAAATTTTTTTAAACAGACTAGCAAAGCTTCAATGTTCTTTTGTTTCACTTGTAGTCATGATCTGCAAATACTTCGAAAATATTGTTCAAAGTTTTGTTTCACCTTGTCTAATTTTTTTGTTCCATTGTTACTCATGATTTGTTTCCCTGTTTAGAAATTATGTTCCACATTTTTGTTCCGCTTGTATGTGTTCTTTTTCTTGGGCACTAAAATTTGTTCCATATGGTCCAATTTTTGCTTGAAGCCATGACTATTTGTTCCTCTTACCCTAAATTTGTGTTCTATGGTACACTGGTAGAAAAAGGGTCTTTGGTCCAACACCCAAATGCCATTGGTCCCGGTTCGGTTCCACAATTGGGACCAATGCCAGGCACCGGTCCCGGTACATGCCGCCTAGGCATTGGTCCCGGTTCATCTGTAAGCATTGGTCCCGGTTCGTGGCACGAACCGGGACCAATGCCTCCGCGACACACACGTGGCGCTCTGCGGAGCGTTGATCCCGGTTCATGCCACGAACCGGGACCAAGAACCCCCAACGGTCCCAATCCAGGACAGAGATCTAAATTAAATCGAGGCAAAAATTGAATTGATCTAGTATTTTTGAAAAATTCTTCCACAAATTAATCGAGACAGAGATCTAAATCGAGGCATTTCATTAGTTCGATCACAAATTCTTCCTAAACAAAGGTGTGATTTTACAAATTCTTCCTAGTCGACAGTTTCACTTCCGCTGCCGTTGTCCTCCAAGCCGCCGGCTTCCTCGTCGTCGTCGGACGGAACCTCCACGATTTCCGCTTGTTCGCAAGATGGAGCTCCTCTTCGCGGCGAGAGGCATCGATGACGGTGTAGTTGGTCCATCCAGGGATGGACCAGAACCTCTCCCGCCCTTCTCGGTTGCGGAGATCCGGGTGAACGACGCGCCCGTAAACGATGTGGTTGCCAATCTTGGCCTTCTGCTCCTTCTTGAACAGCCGAGGCCAGTACGGGCTGGCCGCCACGTACCGGGGCAGCGCCCTCTTCCACGCAGGCATCTGGCGGCGACGCACCGCGATTTCTCTCGCCATCTCGGCTCCGCCGGGGACATGGACCGGAGCCACCAGCACACCCGCATAGCTGATGCGCCATCCGTGGGGCACCGTCGCGCCCGACGGCGCGAGGATGTTTAAGTGCGTGAACATCACCACCTCATTGAAGTTCAACGCGGGCATCTCCATGGCGGTACGGTGGAGATTGGAGAGGAGGGCATCAATGATTGGTCTGCTCTTAGTAACATTTCAGGACAGTCAAACAAGGGATACAATGCATGCACGCACTATTTAGATAAGACTAAAGGTACATATTTAGATAAATGTAAGAAGGTTGTGTACCTGGGGTGTCGTAAATTTCTTGCAACCAATTGATACGTTGCAAACGTATCTATAATTTTTGATGTTCCATGCTTGGTTTATATCTACTTTCTTATGTTTTGTCCACACTTTGGAGTACTTTTCATATGATTTCTTGGACTAACCTATTAACAAGAGCCATAGTGCTAGCTGTCTGTTTTCTGCTGTTTTTGGTTCTAGAAAGTCAGAAAATGAATATTCTCGGAATTGGACCAGACAAAAGCCAAAGTCGTTATTTTCCCGGAAGATTCACGGAGCCAGAAGGAGAGACGAAGGGGGGCCACATGGTAGCCAAACCACCCCTAGGCGCGGGTCCCCCCTAGGCCGTGCCAGGGCATGGTGTGGGCCCCTGGCTGCCCACCGACCTTGCCTCTCTGCCTATAAGATGCCTCCCGATGCAAAAACCCTAAATCGTCAAGCCTCCAGCCACGAAAAGTTCTGCAGCGCCGCCGCCACTAAAGGGGAGATTCGGGGGGACAGAAAGTCTCTGTTCCGGCACCCTGACGGGACGAGGAAGTGCCCCCGGAGCCATCTCCATCAATCTCCACCACCATCTCCATCGCCATTGCTGATTCCCATGATGAGGAGGGAGTAGTTCTTCCTCGAGGCTAAGAGTTCTACCGGTAGCTATGTGTTCATCTCTCTCTCTCTATGCGTGATCTTATTGAGATCATGAGCTTGTAATCTATAGATCTACCTTGCTACTCAAGTGCTTTAATAGATCTCTGCTCTCCCCATGTGTGTGAAGTTGACAGTGTGCACACCATGGGGAGAGCAGAGATCTATTAAATCACTTGAGTAGCAAGGTAGATTGTGCACACCATGGTGGAACTTAGGCTAGAGATTACAAATACTTGTTCTGAGTTATATTTGGAGTTGGATGTCTTTATGAAATTGTGGTGTTTGTTTGAACCATCTAGAGCTCAAGGTGACAGTGTGGGGCTATCTAAATGGGGAAAGCGGACTTTGAGGTGTGATGTTATAGCCCTACCATGGATTAGAGTGTCCAACCGGAGAGTAGTTAAGAGTAGTATCATAAAGAGAAGATATTTATATGAGAGTGTTCACTAGTGAAAGTATGATCCCTAGGCCTTGTTTCTAAGCATTGAAACACCGTTTGCAACTAGATATGTTACATGTTTGCTTGCTTCCATCTTTATTTCAGATTGCTTTTAGTCTCTTCCCACGTTAACCACATGCCATCAAAGCTATTTTCTGGCACCGTTACCACTTATAATTATCCATACCACTTGTATTTCACTATCTCTTTGCCGAACTAGTGCACCTATACACCTGCCAAATGTATTGAGTGTGTTGGGGACACAAGAGACTTCTTGTATCTTGATTGCAGGGTTGCTTGAGAGGGGATACCTTTGACCACTTCCTCCTTGAGTTCGATAAACCTTGGGTGATCCACTTAAGGGAAAACTTGCTGCTATTCTACAAACCTCTGCACTTGGAGGCCCAACAACTGTCTACAAGAATAGAAGTGCGTAGACATCAAGCTATTTTCTGCCGCTGTTACCGGGGAGGTAAGGTAAAAGGTACTCACATCCTCCGTTGTGAGTGCTCGAAGTTATTTCCTTTAGATTCTGCAATTTTGTCTTTTTGTTTCTTGTTTTCACTAGTTAGGCTTAATGGAAAACAACAACAAAATTAGAGAGCTTTGTAGTATTTTTTCCTAAGTTAGAACATGAATTGGCTGAAAAGAAAATTAAAAAACCTATGGAACTTTCTTTGCATGCTAATAGCAATGTTATTAGTATGAATCTTTTAAACACCTTTGTTACTAATGCTATGGAAACATCTAAGCTTCGGGAAGTTAGTTTTTATGAAAATGATCTTTTTAGTTCCCCAGCTTTAAAGAAGAAAATTTGCTCTGATGATACTTTATCTCCCATATGTGGTAATTCTAATGATACTTGTGATATTTTAAATCTACATACTGAAAGCATCTCTTTTAAAATACCTATAAAAATTGTTGAACATGTTATGAACAACTGTTATTTGGGAGATGGAACTGTCCATCATGGTGATCATTTACTCTTTATACACGAATTATGCGAGTTGTTCAAGTGTGCAGGTATTTCAATAAACCAAGTTAAGAGGAAGCTATTCCCTTTTTCACTTAAGGGCAAAGCAAGGGAGTGGTATGAGCTACTAGATGATCCTCGTCAATTGGAGTGGAAGGAACTTGAATCTCTCTTTTACTCTAAATTTTATCCTCCTCATGAAATTCATAAAGATAGTAATTACATTTATAATTTTCATCCACATGATGGAGAAAGTATTGCCCAAGCATGGGGGATATTGAAGTCACTAATGCTCAAATCTCCCATTCATGAGCTCCCAGTAATATTGTTATTAATAATTTCTATGCAAGGCTTTCGGGACATTACAAGGACTATCTAGATACTTGTTTAGAGGAATCCTTCATGAGTAAGGAGGTCAAAGCTAAGTGGGATCTTCTTGAAACAATTCAAAGCAATACCGAAGATTAGGATAACAACAAAGGTAAAGAACCAGGTATAAACTATGAGTATGAGTGCATTATGTCTTTCGCTGAAACTGCTGATTTTCAAGAGCTTAGTGCTAAATATGGTCTTTATCCTCAAATTCTTATTGATTGTTTTAGAGCCTTTTCTTCTCATATTAATGCTCCTAAATAAAAATGGGACATGTATCATGAGCCTTTTAAAGACACTTGCATGGAAAATGAAATTGTTATTAATGATAGCAATAAACATGCCCAAACCTTTGAAAGTACTATTTCTTATAAGCATGTTAATTTTTGTGGAATACATAGACCTTGTGAGAATAATCAAATTGAAGAAGAATATTGTATCACCCACAGGAATGAAAAAACTAGAATGTGGTATAGGGCTTTAAATGATCTTGGTAAAAAAGTTTATGCTCTTTATCCTTTTATTTGTGAACTTTGCTTCAAAGTGGGTCATTTCAATTTTCAATGCTCAGGCCATAATAATAGCCCTTCTAATCCACTAAGTACTGCAATTTTGTATTTTGATGACATGATCACTCCTAATCAGCATGATGAACTTACATTATTTTTGGGGTGTGAAGAGTTATCAAGAAAAACCTCTTTGGTAGATATGGGTGCTTTTGATATGAATAGTGTCCTGCATGGTTGTCATCTTTATTCTGTTGATAATTGCCACACAAATACTTACATAGAAAATATTATAGAAGATGAGATTTTACCAAAATATGATAGGACTAATATGTGTTTTGATCTTATTAATGAAAATTAGGAATCCTCCAAAGTTTCGTCTATTGTCTCTAACAATAAACCAGGATATATGAAGAAGCTTCCATTCAAGCCTCTCCCTCCTAAAGAGAACAAGAAAAAGAAGAAAAGGAGGAGTAAAAGGAGAGAGGAAATGGTATTTTCGCCTAAGCATGTTGCTCCTATTATAGGTTTTGATGAGTCTGAACTTGATGATGTTCCTATTCCTATTACCTATAGTAGTGATCATGATTGGGAAAATCACACTACTTTTAATATTGAAAATCTCTTCTGTACCAATTCTAAAAATGATGATATTAATAATTGTTGTACTATTAGTGCTATGCATGTTCCTTCCAATGATGATACGTTTACAAATGAACACACTTTGGAAGATAACTATTCTATTGCTTATGATGATACTATACCTCCAATATATGATGATTGCAATGATAAATATGATATTTTAAATCCACCTACTATTGAGGAGGAAATTAATTATGATTACAATATGCCTCCTATATTTGATGATTATGGTCATGAAAATAATAATGATAGCTATTTTGTTAAATTTGCTCCGACTACAATTAATAAGAATGACTATGTTTACGTGGGAAGTATTAATTCTTTTATGCATGTGGCTCATGATAAGAATATTTCATGTGATAGTTATATTGTTAATTTTAGTCATGATTCTACTGAAAGTTATTATGAGAGAGGGAAACATGGTTTTATGCATCTCAATAATATTAAGTTTCCCCTCTTTATGTTGAAAGTCTTGAAGTTGCACTTGTTTTGCTTTCCTATGCTTGTTTCCCTTGTGCTTTCATGACTTGTTTCTTTACAATATTCCTATGCATATGAAGTGGGTTAGACTTAAATGTGTTTTGAATTTGCTTCTTGATGCTCTCTTTTATTTCAATTCATATTTCTTTTGTGAACATCTTCTCAAACTATCATGCCTAACTTAAAGGAGTTAAAGAAAAGTACTTATTGCGAGATAACCCAAAAGTTTTAGATGAGTATTGGAAGTTATTACCTCTATAATAACCACTCCTTATCCTTTTTATTTGCTTTTTGTACCAAGAGTAACCTCTAATGAGACAGAAGTAATGATTGGGAAAGTTGCTGTTCCGAAACAGATTTTTGTGCTTCACCGTAAAAATTCGTGTAAAATCTCTATACGTCTTTTTGAAGCGTGAATTTTTTTGCTTCTGCCCCAGGTTGTTATCTAACTTTCGTTAGTTCAACACTTTTTTATTTGAGCAACAGAAGGTCTTCAAAAAAATTGGTTTTTACCTGTTGGTCTGTTTTGACAGATTTCTGCCATTATTTGCATTTGCTTTTTGTTGGTTCCTTTTTGAGTTCTTTTGGGGAATTGAGCTTTTTGAGGGAAGTGATACAGTAACTTGTGTTTTAATGGAAGTTTTATTGGTGTTGGAACTGAACCTAAATACTTATTATCTTGAGTGCACTAATGTTGCTAATAAAGATTGTGTGAAGTTTTGTATGAAAAAAAAATTTCAGGTGTATGGAAGGAATGAGTAATGAGATGAAGAATGGACTAAAGCTCAAGCTTAGGGATGCCACGCGTGTCACCCCAAGAAATATCCAAAAAGTACAAGCGTCAAAGCTTGGGGATGCCCAAGGCATCCACCTCTTCATCAATAAAAATCCCAGGTTTCTTCCAAACACTTCATTTTTATCGTTTCAAGCACATTTGTGTTGTTCTTGGAGCGTCTTCTTTTTTGTTTTTGTTTTTTGTTTTCGTTTGCTTGGTTTTCTTAGTTTGCTGAATAAATTGGTTGGACCCCCTCTTTCATGCATTGGTTTTCAAATAGTTTGGTTTGGATTGGAAAAGAGTAGGAAAGTTCATGCTTAAGTGGTAAAGAGAGCTTGTTTTTGACCGTGGCCCATGCTTTGTCATGCCATGCTTGATATTTTTTGGTTTTAGGATTAGTATTCTTTCCTGTAGCATGACTTGTTATAAGCAATTGAGATTGCTTAATGTGCCTTGAAAGAATCATGCATTGTTTTAGCATATTAAAGCATAGTATTGTGGTATTCTCCTTTGATGCTTTATTTGGGTTGACTTGGAACATGCTCACACCATGTTATGACTATCCCAAGTCACCATAAGCCTTTATGATACTTTAGTTTTCAACTTGTAGTATCACTTTATGCTTTGATCATTGATGTTTTGTCGCTCTACATGATTATGGCTATTATTGCTCTCTTAGTTTGTCGCTCACAGTCTTTTGCTAGCCTCCGCAACCAAGTATGAGTTCCACTCATGCATCCAACTCTCTAAACCAAGTCATTCCAAAGAGTCCACCATACCTACCTACTAGCATATGCTATTCCAAGTATATTCATGTTTTTATCTACCTTCGGAATTAAACTTGTTATGACAAAACTAGTGATTAAAGCTCTCACAAACTTGATGGCACACTTTACTTTTCTTGCCCTTAATAAACTTGAACCATTGTGTCGTCTATGTTGTATATGCTTGCACTTATTTTTTGGGGATTAGCAGAACCATGTTGTCATGGGGAATGCTTTCAACATTGCACTTGTACTTTGTACCTAGTTGATATCATGCTCTTTTGTCTATGGATGTCGTCGGTGTGAAATGAAAGGGGAGCTTGTAAGTCCATGGAGTTATGTATATGTGTTAGAGAAACGCCTGGGCCGTTGGTCTAATCCATGTTGTCATGGTAGAAACCTGCAGCGTAACCATAATGAGATGTCTATGAAGCATTCTTCTTATAAAAAAAGAGTCAGATATTGAGAAAAAAGAGAAAAAAAGATATGAGAAAAGAGGAAAGAGAGAAAAAGCACCATTTTCCCATGGTAAATAAGAAGATTGCTGAGATGCTTGTTGTCTGCTTGCCTTGTCATTTTGATATGGGGATTCTTCCGTATCATTGGGCAAGGGGTACCCGTTGGCGGTTCTCTATGATACACATGTACTTACGTTACAAGAACTTACCAGTGACTAAACTTGAGTAGCATGAGGAGCGTCCCTCGTATTCAAGGGACATGAGATTTCCAACTTATACTTCGTCAAGCATATACACCATAGTTTGTTCACTTTAACCTTAATCACTTCAAGATGCTTATGATAGGGGCAATAAGAGCTCAAAGCTAATAAGTACCATAATTTTTGGAAGCTCTTTATGAAACTTGAATCCATACTTCCTTCTATGAAGGCCTTTCTTTTACTTTTTATGTTGAGTCTCCACCTTCTATCTTTATGCACCTACTTTGAGAGTATAGTGGCCATTCTTAGTTCTATGTGCATTGTCCCAAGACTTGTTGATTGATGCATAGGTTTGATATTGCTTGTTTTAAACTATTTGTATCTAGTCACTCTTATGAACTTTGAAGGTGTTCTATGCATTTATGTTTGCTACTCTATGAGAGGCAAGCTGAATGACACTATGCTATGTTTTCATTATGTGAAACAAACAAACGTCTTGCAAAGCATTGTTATTCATGAATCTTTTGTTTGTGCCTTTTCATGTTGCAACATAGTTGCTATGTCTTATTGCTAGAACTTTATCTTTCATGCTATGTTGAAGTACTATGATCCCAACTATCCATGTTTTACAAATACTTTGATCAAGTTTATGATGGTGCCTGTCACCTCAAAAATTATTCTTTCTTTTTACCACTTACCTACTCGAGGACGAGCAGGAGTTAAGCTTGGGGATGTTGATACGTTGCAAACGTATCTATAATTTCAGATGTTCCATGCTTGGTTTATATGTACTTTCTTATGTTTTGTCCACACTTTGGAGTACTTTTCATATGATTTCTTGGACTAACCTATTAACAAGAGCCACAGTGCTAGCTGCCTGTTTTCTGCTGTTTTTGGTTCTAGAAAGTCAGAAAATGAATATTCTCGGAATTGGACCGGACAAAAGCCAAAGTCGTTATTTTCCCGGAAGATTCACGGAGCCAGAAGGAGAGACGAAGGGGGGCCAGAAGGTGGCCAAACCACCCCTAGGTGCGGGTCCCCCAGGCCGCGCCAGGGCATGGTGTGGCCCCTGGCTTCCCACCGACCTTGCCTCTCCGCCGATAAGATGCCTCCTGATGCAAAAACCCTAAATCGTCAAGCCTCCAGCCACGAAAAGTTCCGCAGCGCCACCACCACCGAAGGTGAAATTCGGGGGGACAGAAAGTCTCTGTTCCGGTACCCTGCCGGGACGGGGAAGTGCCCCGGGAGCCATCTCCATCGATCGCCACCACCATCTCCATCGCCATTGATGATTCCCATGATGAGGAGGGAGTAGTTCTTCCTCGAGGCTAAGGGTTCTACCGGTAGCTATGTGTTCATCTCTCTCTCTATGCGTGATCTTATTGAGATCATGAGCTTGTAATCTATAGATCTACCTTGCTACTCAAGTGCTTTAATAGATCTCTGCTCTCCCCATGTGTGTGAAGTTGATAGTGTGCACACCATGGTGGAACTTTGGCTAGAGATTACAAGTACTTGTTATGAGTTATATTTGGAGTTGGATGTCTTTATGAAATTATGGTGTTTGTTTGAACCATCTAGAGCTCAAGGTGACAGTGTGGGGTTATCTAGATGGGGAGAGCGGACTTTGAGGTGTGTTGTTATAGCCCTACCATGGATTAGAGTGTCCAACCGGAGAGTAGTTAAGAGTAGTATCATAAAGAGAAGATATTTATATGAGAGTGTTCACTAGTGAAAGTATGATCCCTAGGCCTTGTTTCTAAGCATTGAAACACCGTTTGCAACTAGATCTGTTACATGTTTGCTTGCTTCCATCTTTATTTCAGATTGCTTTTAGTCTCTTCCCACGTCAACCACATGCCATCAAAGCTATTTCTGGCACCGTTACCACTTATAATTATCCATACCACTTGTATTTCACTATCTCTTCGCTGAACTAGTGCACCTATACACCTGCCAAGTGTATTGGGTGTGTTGGGGAGACAAGAGACTTCTTGTATCTTGATTGCAGGGTTGCTTGAGAGGGGATACCTTTGACCACTTCCTCCCTGAGTTCGATAAACCTTGGGTGATCCACTTAAGGGAAAACTTGCTGCTGTTCTATAAACCTCTGCACTTGGAGGCCCAACAACTGTCTACAAGAATAGAAGTGCGTAGACATCACCAATCAAGTAAGAAAAAAGGCAAGCATTTCAACAGTGAGGCAGATTATCGGAAGAAGCCTAAGCTCCCTAAAGGTGCTGATGTATTTGGTATGGTGAAGTACCTAGAAGTAATCTTTGGAAAGGGTCCTGGCGGTCAATCTGTTCCGAAAGACCCCATTACCGGACACATGGCCATGAGGAAAAAGAAATCTATATTTTGGGAGCTTGAGTATTGGAAAGACCTAGAGGTCCGTTCTTTAATCGACGTGATGCACGTGACGAAGAATCTTTGCGTGAACCTGCTAGGCTTCCTGGGCGTGTATGGGAAGACAAAAGATACACCAGAAGCACGGGAGGACCAGAAACATATCAAAGACCGATACAACTAGCATACTGATAAAGGCCGTGAATACTTAAGCAGCTACGCTCTTACCAAAGCAGAGAAGGAAATCTTTTTTAAAGTCCTTTATAGTATCAAGGTCCCGGCTGGCTTCTCGTCAAATATAAAGGGAATAATAAATATGGCAGAGAAAAAATTCCAGAACCTGAAGTCTCATGATTGCCACATGATTATGACATAGTTGCTTCTGGTTGCATTGAGGGGGCTTCTACCGGAAAATGTTCGAGTAGCCATTGTGAAGCTATGTGCATTCCTCAATGTAATATCTCGGAAGGTAATCGATCAAGAAAGTCTGGAAAGGCTACAGAAGGATGTGGTCCAATGTCTTGTCGGTTTTGAGTTGGTGTTCCCCCCGTCCTTCTTCAATATTATGACACATCTCTTAGTTCACCTAGTCGAAGAGATTTCCATTTCACGGTCGTGTATTTCTGCCCAATATGTTCCCTTTCGAGAGGTTCATGGGAGTCTTAAAGAAATATATTCGTAACCATGCAAGGCCAGAAGGAAGCATCTCCAAGGGCTATGGAACAGAGGAGGTCATTGGGTTCTGTGTAGACTTTCTTCCTGACCTTAAGCCGATTGGTGTTCCTGAATCACGGTATGAGGGGAGACTGAGTGGAAAAGGCACGCTAGGAAAGAAAGCAATGATATTTAGGGACGGGCATTCTTTGAATCAAGCACACTACACAGTTCTACAAAGTTCTACCTACGTGGCTCTGTATATGGAGGAACACATGAATGTTGTACGCTCCAACTTCCCGGGGAAGGATGGCTATTGGATTAAAGAAAATCACATGGAGACTTTCGGCACTTGGTTGCAGTTACATCTCATGAATGACACCACTATTGGAGATCAGCTCTACTTGTTGGCTGCGACACCATCTGCGGCTGTATTGACTTTCTAAGGGTACGAGATAAATGGGAATACATTTTACATGAATGCCCAAGATAAAAAGAGCACCAACCAAAACAGTGGTGTCCGCTTTGATGCAACATGCGAGAATGGGAAAAATGACACATACTATGGTTACATAGAGGAGATATGGGAACTTGACTATGGACCTACTTTTAAGGTCCCTTTGTTTCGGTGCAGTTGGTTCAACATGAATGGAGAAGGGGTAAAGGTAGACCAGTTGTACGAAATGACAACAGTGGATCTCAAGAATATTGGTTACAGAGACGAACCATTCGTCCTAGCCAATGATGTGGCTTAGGTTTTTTATGTGAAGGACATGTCCTCTAGACCGAAAAAAGAAAAAAAAGGAAACAAATACATCAGACGATGAGCCTAGGCGTCACATAGTTCTTTCAGGGAAAAGAAACATCGCGGGAGTCGAGGACAAGACAAACATGTCAGCAGATTATGATAAGGTTGATGGAATTCTGCCCTTCACTGTGAAAACTAACCCAAGCATCCCGTTAAGCAAAGAAGATGCTCCATGGTTACGTCCTAAGAAGCGATCATAGGCAAGGGATCGACATATGCGACGAATGATTCATACCCTAAACCCTAAACCCTATGTAAATCTATGTAATGTATGGAAACTTTATGTGATGTATGAAAACTTTATATGAGAATTGGCTTCATAGAACACCCTGATTTGGTGGTACCAATGCCAAACTTTAATTTGGTGGTTGCTTCACAGAACACCCCGATTTCAACACCTCAAAAATGAAAATTGGCTTTACTGTGCGCCGAAAAGGAAAACTTCCTCCTGAGGACGGGATCCTAAGACATCTTCGAGAAGCTCCATAGTAGTGGTGTCCCTGGTCTCGCACACCATCTTGCAGTTCTTCACAAGAATGCATACCTATTTATAGATTAAGCAGCACAACATTGTGTCAGGCACTGATGACATAATGTCGACACACTCACCCCTGGCATAGTGCTGCCACCCACCCAAAATAGTGTCGTCATTTACTAGCTTAGTGCTGCCCACTGAGGACATAGTGTTGACATGTTGTTGCCACATACACATTTAGTCCCGGTTGGTGCCTCCAACCGGGACTAAAGGTTCATCATATCTTTAGTCCCAGTAGTTGGCTTTAATTTTGTTTTTTAGATTAGTACTGATTAATTGACTAACGGCAAGGATGAAGCTTCTTAGCCCAGGGCAGAGCCTCGCTGAACTTGAAGTAGATCTCTGATGAAATAGCATGTTGTGAACCTATAAATGATTTTAAAAAATCACAAGCATTAAATGATGTACATATCCCCGTCGAGCAACAAAATATCCTTCTTCTTCTTCTATCTGCCGTCACAAAATCCATTGCAACAAAATTAAGAACCAAAACTATGAAGGCATACATATATATAGTGGCGCCCTAGCATTTTAATCACCGACCGTTTAAGCAACCCAAAAACATGAACACGCCGGGGAGCTACCAATTAAATTAAATTAGGGAGTGCCTCTATGGCGAGCTCCTCGAAGATGTCTGAGGACGGGATCCTAAGACATCTTCGAGAAGCTCTGCCATAGTGGTGTCCCTGCTCTCGCACGCCATCGTTCAGTTTATATCTTCTCTAGCTAGATCAGTATGCTGGTGGAGCAAACTAATTTCACATATTAGAGAGTGCCTCTATGGCGAGCTCCTCGAAGATGTCTGAGGACAGGATCCTAATATATCTTCGAGAAGCTCTGCCGTAGTGATGTCCCTGGTCTCGCACACCATCTTGAAGTTCTTCACAAGAATGCATACCTATTTATAGATTAAGCAGCACAACATAGTGTCAGGCACTGATGACATAATGTCGACACACTCATCCCTGGCATAGTGCTGCCACCCACCCAAAATAGTGTCGTCATTTACTGGCTTAGTGCTGCCCACTGAGGACATAGTGTCCACATGTTGTCGCTACATCCACATTTAGTCCCGGTTGGTGCCTCCAACCGGGACTAAAGGTTCATCATATCTTTAGTCCCGGTTGTTGGCTTTAATTTTGTTTTTAGATTACTACTAATTAATTGACTAACGGCGGGCATGAAGCTTCTTAGCCCGGGGCAGAGCCTCGCTGAACGTGAAGTGGATCTCTGATGAAATAGCATGTTGTGAACCTATAAATGATTTAAAAAAAAATCACAAGCATTATATCATGTACTTCTAGTTCAAATCTGGGCAACCTCCTATCGATTCGGCAGGAATTTGTCTTTTTCATGAGGGATGGACGGAAAGGTTCCAAATACACCGGTTGTGAAATTTTCCATCTAAGGTGGTCTAGTATTTTTGAAAAATGGGTTGGTACCAATGCCAAAATTTAATTTGGTGGTTGCTTCACAGAACACCCCGATTTTGGCACCTCAAAAATGGAAATTGGCTTTTTCGTGCGTCGAAAAGGAAAACTTCCTCCTGCAACATCGTAAGGCATCCCAAGATGCTCATGTGTGCACAATATGGGCACATTATCACAAACTATGACCAGATTCTAGCCATAACATTGGTGGTTTGACCTAAATGCCATGAAACCTCGAACATGATAGGTCATTTTGTGAAGGATTTTTTATGATGTTTGCAATTTTTCAAGTTCAATATTTTTCCTTGCAACTATGACACATAATATGACACCACGCGAAGGTTTCACATTGTTTGGATCATTTTTGAATTTCTTATGCTTGTTTCAAACTATATTCAAAACGGCGGTCATGAAGCTTCTTAGCCCGGGGCAGAGCCTCGCTGAACTTGAAGTGGATCTCTGATGAAATAGCATGTTGTGAACCTATAAATGATTTTTAAAAAAATTCACAATCATTATATCATGTACTTGTAGTTCAAATCTGGGCAAACTCCTACCGATTCGGCAGGAATTTGTCTTTTTCATGCGGGATGGAAGGAAAGGTTCCAAATACACCGGTTGTGAAATTGTCCATCTAACGTGGTCTAGTATTTTTGAAAAATGGGTTGGTACCAATGCCAAACTTTAATTTGGTGGTTCCTTCACAGAACACCCCGATTTCGGCACCTCAAAAACGGAAATTGGCTTTTTCGTGCGTTAAAAAAGAAAACTTCCTCCTGCAACATCGTAAGCCATCCCAAGATGCTCATGTGTGCACAATATGGGCACATTATCACAAACTATGCCTTGATTCTAGCCATAACATTGGTGGTTTGACCTAAATGCCATGAAACCTCGAACATGATAGGTCATTTTGTGAAGGATTTTTTATGATGTTTGCAATTTTCAAGTTCAATATTTTTCCTTGCAACTATGACACATAATATGACACCACGCGAAGGTTTTACATTGTTTGGATCATTTTTGAATTTCTTATGCCTGTTTCAAACTATATTCAAAACGGCGGGCATGAAGCTTCTTAGCCCGGGGCAGAGCCTCGCTGAACTTGAAGTGGATCTCTGATGAAATAGCATGTTGTGAACCTATAAATGATTTTTAAAAAAATTCACATGCATTATATCATGTACTTGTAGTTCAAATCTGGCCAACCTCCTACCGATTCGGCAGGAATTTGTCTTTTTCATGAGGGATGGACGGAAAGGTTCCAAATACACCGGTTGTGAAATTTTCCATCTAAGGTGGTCTAGTATTTTTGAAAAATGGGTTGGTACCAATGCCAAAATTTAATTTGGTGGTTGCTTCACAGAACACCCCGATTTTGGCACCTCAAAAATGGAAATTGGTTTTTTCGTGCGTCGAAAAGGAAAACTTCCTCCTGCAACATCGTAAGGCATCCCAAGATGCTCATGTGTGCACAATATGGGCACATTATCACAAACTATGACCAGATTCTAGCCATAACATTGGTGGTTTGACCTAAATGCCATGAAACCTCGAACATGATAGGTCATTTTGTGAAGGATTTTTTATGATGTTTGCAATTTTCAAGTTCAATATTTTTCCTTGCAACTATGACACATAATATGACACCACGCGAAGGTTTTACATTGTTTGGATCATTTTTGAATTTCTTATGCCTGTTTCAAACTATATTCAAAACGGCGGGCATGAAGCTTCTTAGCCCGGGGCAGAGCCTCGCTGAACTTGAAGTGGATCTCTGATGAAATAGCATGTTGTGAACCTATAAATGATTTTTTTAAAAATTCACATGCATTATATCATGTACTTGTAGTTCAAATCTGGCCAACCTCCTACCGATTCGGCAGGAATTTGTCTTTTTCATGAGGGGTGGACGGAAAGGTTCCGGATACATCGGTGGGGAAATTGTCCATCTAAGGTGGTCTAGTATTTTTTAAAAATAGGTTGGTACCAATGCCAAACTTTAATTTGGTGGTTGCTTCACAGAACACCCCGATTTTGGCACATTAAAAATGGAAATTGTCTTTTTCATGCATCGAAAAGGAAAACTTCCTCCTGCAACATCGTAAGCCATCCCAATATGCACATGTGTGCACAATATGGGCACATTATCACAAACTATGCCCTGATTCTAGCCATAACATTGGTGGTTTGACCTAAATGCCATGAACCCTCGAACATGATAGGTTATTTTGTGCAGGATTTTTTATGATGTTTGCAATTTTCAAGTTCAATATTTTTCCTTGCAACTATGACACATAATATGACACCACACGAAGGTTTCACATTATTTGTATCATTTTTGAATTTCTTATGCCCGTTTCAAACTATATTCAAAATGGCGGGCATGAACCTTCTTAGCCCGGGTCAGAGCCTCGCTGAACTTGAAGTGGATCTATGATGAACTAGCATGTTGTGAACCTATAAATGATTTTAAAAAAATTCACAAGCATTATATCATGTACTTGTAGTTCAAATCTGGGCAACCTCCTACCGATTCGGCAGGAATTTGTCTTTTTCATGAGGGATGGACGGAAAGGTTCCAAATACACCGGTTGTGAAATTTTCCATCTAAGGTGGTCTAGTATTTTTGAAAAATGGGTTGGTACCAATGCCAAAATTTAATTTGGTGGTTGCTTCACAAAACACCCCGATTTCGGCACCTCAAAAATGGAAATTGGCTTTTTGTGTGTCGAAAAGGAAAACTTCCTCCTGCAACATCATAAGCCATCCCAAGATGCACATGTGTGCAAAATATGGGCACATTATCACAAACTATGCCCTTATTCTAGCCATAACATTGGTGGTTTGACCTAAATGCCATGAAACCTCGAACATGATAGGTCATTTTGTGAAAGATTTTTTATGATGTTTGCAATTTTTCAAGTTCAATATTTTTCCTTGCAACTATGACACATAATATGACACCACGCGAAGGTTTCAAATTGTTTGGATCATTTTTGAATTTCTTATGCCCGTTTCAAACAATATTCAAAACGACGGGCATTAAGCTTCTTAGCCCGGGGAAGAGCCTCACTGAATTTGAAGTGGATCTCTGATGAAATAGCATGTTGTGAACCTATAAATGATTTTAAAAAAATTCACAAGCATTATGTCATGTACTTGTAGTTCAAATCTGGCCAAGCTCCTACCGA
The DNA here is from genome assembly GCA_910589775.1 of Avena eriantha. Taxonomy (NCBI): domain Eukaryota; kingdom Viridiplantae; phylum Streptophyta; class Magnoliopsida; order Poales; family Poaceae; genus Avena; species Avena eriantha. The sequence goes on along the minus strand of OU342741.1, from coordinate 14,213,041 downwards.
TTCGACAGGAATTTGTCTTTTTCATGAGGATAGACGGAAAGGTTCCAGATACACCGGTTGGGAAATTGTCCATCTAAGGTGGTCAAGTATTTTTGAAAAATGGGTTGGTACCAATGCCAAACTTTAATTTGGTGGTTTCTTCAGAGAATACCCTGATTTTGGCACCTCAAAAATGGAAATTGTCTTTTTCGTGCGTCGAAAAGGAAAACTTCCTCCTGCAACATCGTAAGCCATCCCAAGATGCTCATGTGTGCATAATATGGGCATATTATCACAAACTACGCCCTGATTCTAGCCATAACATTGGTGATTTGACCTAAATGCCATGAAACCTCGAACATGATAGGTCATTTTGTGAAGGAATTTTTATGATGTTTGCAATTTTTCAAGTTCAATATTTTTCCTTGCAACTATGACACATAATATGACACCACGCGAAGGTTTCACATTGTTTGGATCATTTTTGAATTTCTTATGCCCGTTTCAAACTATATTCAAAACGGCGGGCATGAAGCTTCTTAGCCTGGGGTAGAGCCTCGCTGAAGTTGAAGTGATCTCTGATGAAATAGCATGTTGTGAACCTATAAATTATTTTTAAAAAATTCACAAGCATTATATCATGTACTTGTAGTTCAAATCTCGGCAACTTCCTGCCGATTCGGCAGGAATTTATCTTTTTATGAGGGATGGACGGAAAGGTTCTAGATACACCGGTTGGGAAATTGTTCATCTAAGATGGTCTAGTATTTTTGAAAAATGGGTTGGTACCAATGCCAAACTTTAATTTGGTGGTTGCTACGTCAAAAAAGGTTTTGAACACCCCATTTTCCCGCCGTTTGTTTCTTAGTTAATTGCAAATGGTAAAATTGTTAATAGTTTGTATAGTTAGAATAATTATTTTTGAAAACAGAAAATGATTTTAGATTAGTTATTTAAATAGATGCACTTTTCTGTTGAAAGTTTTTTCAAATTCCAAATTATGCAATAAATATTTGTTAATGAAATTTTAATTGAAAATACTAAAGTTGTATAGTTAAAATAAAAATATTTGAAAACAGAAAATTGTTTTTGATTAGTTATTTAAATTTGTGCACTTTCCTGTTTTTTTTTAAATTCCAAATAAATAATCATCTTATTAATCAAAGAAGAAAACAAATTTGAAAATGGCGGGAAGACCAAAAGTTTGACCAAAATCTGAAAAACGGGTCAACGATCCCGATTAGACCTACGAACCGGGACCAAGGACCCTAGGTGCGCGCGCACACGTGGCGGCCCCAGGAACGCTCCACCCCAGGCCATTGATCCCGGTTCATCCCTTCAACCGGGACCAATGAATCAAATGTCCCGGTTGATTGCATGAACCGAGACCAATGGCCTTGGGTGTGCGCACGTACGTGGAGGCCCCAGAAATGCTCCACCCTAGGCCATTGGTCCCGGTTCATCCCTTCAACCAGGACCAACGAATCAAACGTCTCGATTGATTGCATGAACCGGGACCAATGGCCCTGGGTGCGCGCACGCACGTGGCGGCCCCAGGAACGCTCCACCCCAGGCCATTGGTCCCAACCGGGACATTTGCCTCAAAGGTCCCGGTTGATGCGATGAACCGGGACCAATGGCTTGTACAGTATACATCGTCGACCCTTCTTCCTCCCCAACTCCCCCAAATCACAGAGCACATCGACGCGCGGCTAAGGAAAATTTGCGGCGGAGCAAATTCACGCTGTCAGGCTGCCAAAATCCAGAGCCGCTTCACGCCGTTGACGCCCGTCGCCGCCACGCCACCACCGTCGACGGCCGGAATCGAGACGCTCTCCTCTGGTCCGAAGTCGTCACCTTCCCGAGCTCTGGCCGCCGTTGATTTGCCTCCGTTCCGCCTCCTCTTGCTTCCCCGACCCCTCCATCGCAACCCCGGTGAGATTCCGGTGCCCATGCACCTCTCCGTCCTCTCCCTCGTGCTCTGGTTCGTGCTGTCGACGATGACCACCGAGCGTTGCCGCCAAACCTCCTCGGTGTCGTCGCTCCGGCGACCTCTTGCAAGCAGCGCCGCCACTTTCTAGTTCCCCGTGACGAGACGCGTCCAACATGCCCACCTGCGTGTCCAGGCGCGCACGGGATCAATGGATTAGTGCTCGACCTGGGAGCAATGGCGTCGATGACGTCATCATGACGTCAGGTTGTCATCATTTCTCTTTTTCTTTTAGTTAAATATTCTGTAATTGTTTTATTAATTGAAAATACTGACAGGTGGGTCTAGCAAGTCAGGTTTTTATTATTTTTGGAAATGTTTTCTGAAATTAATAAAAGTCTGACATGTGGGGCCAGATGCAAAATAATTTTAATAATTCCAAAAATGTTTATTTATTTAAAAATGATTTAAAAATGGATTAAAATTGGGAAAAATCATAACTAATTCATTTTAAATCAGAAAAATGTGTATAATATATCAAAATGTTCAGAAAATAAGCTCTACCATTTAAAAATATAAGCATTCATATTTATACAACTTTGAACCTTACTTTACATAGAGGAACACCGACACCCCTAAGTACCATGGGTTCGATGGTTTGTCCACCTAGGGCATTCCGAACCGATTTAGAAAATAAGTGCATAGTGTTTTGTATTATTTGCATTATAGTAACTTGCAAATCTTAATTTGCAGATACTATGGATCCAACACACCAAGATACTATGATTCTAGAACATCAGGAAAACATCCTCCACGGAATGATCTGCGAAAATGAAGATATCAATATCGATGTCACCAGGAAGTTTATGAACGAGTCCGGTGAGATAGATGAGTCTCTCAACCGAGGTGACGGCTCCGGTGAGGTAGAAGCCAAAGCCTGGGACAGGGAGAAGCCGATGAGGGAGAAGGCGATGGCTCCGGCGGAACCTTAAATCTCGCAAACACCGACGAGGTGTATATATGTATTTTTGTAATTAAAATATTGATGTCTATATATATACATGCATATATTAACACTCTTTCTTCTTTTAGCCCTCCGGATCGAGAACTTCTTCCGTAATAACGAAACGAGGCCCAACAAAAAAGTTGGATGACACTGTGAGGTATAGGATCGAAGTGGTCGGTGTAGACGGCGAACCGCAAGCTCCCGGTGATGTCGCAAAAAAATTTGTCAAGCAATGCGGAGTTCTTGTGTGGGACTACATCCCGATCACCATTCAAGAATGGAATCGGCCAAGCGGCGGTGGAGTCCCGTATGTCAGCGACAACACCAAAGATAAGCTTTTTGACAAGCTCATGATTAATTTCCTCCGTCCGATGCCAGATGTGAATCCAGAGAGGAGGAGAGAGCAAGAATGGCGCTTGTGCAAAGAGTCAAAAAGTTTGCTCTCATCAAGATGGCCGATGCATTCAAGAACTGAAAGAAGAAAATGTATAATAACTTTGTCAAGGTAGAGAAGACTCCGGATTTCAATCAAGGCGGCTATGCTAAGTTAAGACACCAGTGGGAAGATTTTGTGAAGTACAAGACATCGGAGAAAGCTAAGAAAAAGTCTAGAATAAATACGGAGAACGCTGCTAAGAAATTGTACCATCATAATATGGGGCCTGCTGGCTACGCCGGTTGCATGCCTAAGTGGGATGCACTTGAGGTCAATTATATTGTTGTCGGGATCACAACAGAGCCCACAACATGGACACCACGGGCAAGAAACTGGTTTTATGGCCATGGGGGCACGTTGGACGAAGAAGGGAGGGCAATATATAATCAGAAACACAAAGATCATCCCCTACTGCCCATCGACGATATTAGAAATGTAAAAGATGATGTTGCAGCGGGACGGTGCGTTCCCGATAGAGAGAACGACGAGCTCACACGCGCCCTTAAAAATGATGAACACAAAGGACGAGCACGAGGCACACCAGGCTCCAAGCCGTGGAATGTTGCATTCCCCGCGAAAATGAAGAGATATCCCGATAAAAGCCATTAGAGGAGAAAGAAAAGGGAGGGAGCTGAGAAAGCGGCTGCTGCAGACCGGCTGTGTAATGCAGAAGAAGCATTAAAGCGACACCAGAATCAACTCGACAGACTTAGCCAACAAGGTACTAGCGGCCAATCTCAGCGGCACATGGTAGAAGCTGCATTCGATGGTACCGACACCCTATCGAATAAGAAAAGCAGCGTCGCTTCCACACACTCCAGGATGTTGATGATGATGCACCGACAACGGCTCCTCCTAAACGGTACCCAATACATGATATCATGGAGAGCACAGCTTGTGAGCTAAAGGTGCAAGTTATAAACTTAAGGGTGACGGCGGCGATCGACATGGCCATACCAATTGCGTCTAACCCAACTTGGCATTGCAGACCGGTTCCAAAAGGGTACGCTGTCGTCACGGTGGATGATGTGAAGCAAGATTTTGAGGAGCTAAAGCTGGACCACCTTGTAGGGGAAGGTATGGAGCATGGACAACTAGGAGAAGCCAAAGGGGGGATATTGTATGGCCAAAGGAGCACATCGTGCTTACAAATTATGTGCCGCTAAGGCTACCCACTACTCAGAGCAGCAATCCACCTTCGCCGCCACCTCACCATTCTCCAGAGCAACCGTCGCCTTCACCGCCTCACCACTCAGCGCAGCCGTCTCCACCGCCGCCGCGTCAGCCGTCTCCGTCCCCTGAGCCTCAGAGACAAAAGCGTAAGTATACTAAGAGGGGCAGCACCACCAGCAGCAGCAAGAGCACGTTCCGATCACCGAAACTTAAGCTATCGTTCCTCCAAAAAGTATCTCATAAGAATATGAAGAAGCTACCTTGCGAGAAGACAGATGAGAAAATTCCTACGGCCGCAGATGCCCATTATGAAAAGTGCAAGATTGACATGACTAACAAGAAAAAGGCGATAGAGCCATTCTTTCCGGTCACCGCAGAAGATAAAGCCAAAGCAGCCGCGCTTAAGATTCAGCTTCACCAACCCATAGCGCTCACATCAGACTATAATCACTCTATTACCAAGTCGGCTGAGGCAAAAGAGCGGAGAGTCGGGAAAGAAGTTGCCTAGCTCGGACAACAGAAAAATCAATCGATCGAACCGCTCAAAGTGTATGATACCAATGAGTGGAGAGCCCAGGAGCGGCATGATCCAAACATTGATCCGGAGTTTGTTCAACCGTACAGAGAAAATGCCAAATTATATAGACTGTCTATTACTGAGTACATGAGCCGTATGGATGAGTTCGAGGGGTACCACGAAATAGCATACGTATACCGGTACAGGGATCCTCTCGTCAAACCCGAGAACAAAAATGCAAAGATTGCATAAGTGGTACATACAAGCCTGTGCTGAATCCAAAAACTGGATCTATGCTGGATATAAACACCACCATTACGGTCATGGAGATGGCTTCCTACTAATTCAATTTCTAGAATTATTTCAGTTTTATCAACGAGATGTCCTCGACAAAACTATCGTCAGTGCCTATTGTTTGTAAGTATTATTAATTTCTGTAATTAAGTCTTTCTAGCTCAGCTCATTCGTTGCTTGTATAATCTTACTCATCACTATACTAATTATATATGCAGAATGAAGATTCTCGAATGCAACAAAGGACAAATCTATGACCTTTGGTTTGTTGACTGCAATTTCGTTCATGAAGTTACTCTAAAAACAAAATCTAAAGAGACAGAGGATAACTTGGTACAAGCGTTTACGTATTTTAGCAACAGAAGGGAAATACTATTTCCTTACAACGCTGGGTGAGTGTTACTGTCTTGTACACATTTTATTTTCGCTTACTCGATGTTAAGCGTATAATTGACTCGTGTTATATTTTGTTAGTGTGTCCAGCTTTCACTATATTCTGTTAATCATTGATGTTGACACCAGAGTAGTAAAAGTCCTGGACTCGAAACGCACACCTTTAGAAAAGTGGGCGAACATGCAGGAATGCCTCCAGAAGGCTTGGAACGGTTCACCGCCAACACTATGGGTGTTTGGAAGATAGAGCTTACATTTCAACCATTGACTGTATGTACTACTTGCTAGATCCACGCATCTCTTTGATTCGAGTTTCAATACCACCATTATCATGCTTGATTATTATTTTAATTAAACTCCGTTCTTGTAAAGTGCTTGAGGCAGAAAGCCGGGAATAACTTATGTGGATACTATGTCTGCGAGTTTATTTGCCAGATGACCAAAGAGAAGGGCGCAAACCGAAACATCGAAAAAATTGGAGTACGATAAACAATAATCACAACTTTATTTTATTACCACCAATTGTGTTTAGTTTTATACATATATATTGATCCCCTTCTTTAGATTAGATCGAACGGATGCGAGACGGTCTTCTATCACAAGAACACGTTTAAGCAATTCAAGAGAAAATTGCCGGATTCTTATTAGAACAAGTCATAGATCCGAAAGGAGAATACTATTACCCGGTTCATTTGGAAGGGTGAAGTGTAAAAAAGAAGATATAAATTAGATCAAATTCATATAAGTACCGTTTGTAATTAATATGTTTCGACCTAGAAGACGGATGAGACAGTATATAATATATTTGTGATCATGATGTGTAATATATATATATATATTGTGGTTTTATTATTGCTGTATATATGTAGTACCATTAAATTGAATATAAAATACCAAATAAATAAATGAAAAAAACCTACCACGGCACAAAAATAGCCCGAAATGCAGAGACCAACGATCCCGATTTGTGCCATGAACCGGGACCAATGATCCACACCCCCTCGTTGCGCAAGCGTCCACGTGGATTCCCATAGTCCCGGTTTGTGCCACGAATCGAGACCAATGATCCAATCCCCCTCATAGCGCGGGTTCACATGGAGACCCATTGGTCCTGGTTCGTGCCCGAACCGGGACCAGCATTAATCCCGAGTGATTAGTCCCGGTTCGGATGGCCCTTATGAACCGGGACTAGGGGCCATTTTTTCACCAGTGGTAGTCATGATTTGGTCCAAGTCGCTAAAATGATGTTCCTCCTAGTGTACTCCATTAGGGCAGCCACAACGTTGTGCCAAAACTAGTTCTAAATTTGTATTTTGGCTTTTAGAACTAGTTCTTGCCATTGTAGGGGTGGTTCCAAATTCTACAAAAGAGGGAAGCGGAGCAAGTTGCTGCTCCGGTTCTATATTACTGCTGATAAATAAGATATTGGTATCATTGTGTTGAGTAGTGAGAGAAACTGATGGAGGTGGTCAAGGAGAGAGATAGAATAGGGATTTTTTAAAGGACTTTTAATCTGCTGTGGGCTATGGTTCTAAAGGAAGAGGGAGCTCCTACGCTGTGAGAATACTAAGAATTTGGCATTAGTTCCAATTTTCGTTACGTGGCATATTTGGCTTTTAGCAACACTGTGGCTGCCCTTAGTAACCAGAGTGATTATTATTGAAAGTCCCGCCAAATAAAAGATTAGGTGAGAGGTACAGTAGTAACTACTAGTAGTGATAGTGGGATATTCACTTCGGCTCCATAGTGATAGTTATGATTCTAGTTGAATCTTTCAAGCGATTTAGGACTTTCGGCCGCTATGCAATCCATGCTGTATTTTTAAATCGCTTTGTTGCTGTGCATATTCAGTTGCTTTTTTAACCTCTCTGTAGCTATGCTTGTACAGTACGTCCTAAGCACCGCATCAGTGAGCCGTTCGACCAGACTGCGAGAGCAGCACAAGCAGGCAGACTCGTAACATGCATGCCTACGTAGTTTTTCAATACCAGTATTCCACTTCGCCGATACAACTATGGACTGACCAGGTAAATACCTGGCACGCTGGTAATCGTCGTCCAGTCGCCGTCGCCGGTAGCCTGGTCGATCAGCCAGCTGCAAAGCACACGAAGCGACAAACTGCTAATGGGCCTGTCACTATTTTTTTTTGCCAAAATCTGGGGAGCCCACAGCCAGAGTGGGCCCCCTACTTTGGTCCGCCAGTGCGGAAATTGTCTTCGGCTCCCGAACACCAGTTCTTCTTTATTTACAAAAACATATTTATATGTTCTTTTAATAACTAGCATGGTGACCCTTGCATTTGCGAGGGCATCATTTCTAATGCGCTCAAAATGAAGAGAAATATATTCATATTTGCTCGGATATTCTCATTTTGTGATAGCAAATAGTATATGCCTAGAGTTACCTCGTAATTGTTATGCTTTTAAAAAATAGTACCATTTGTAAGATCGGATGTTTTATGTTCATCTAATGATCCCTGGTCTTTAGGTAGACTTGAAGATCTACTCCTTCTCTAAATACAATAAAAATAGGCTACATATATTTTACTTTTTAAGCATTTCTAGTTTAGCCCTTATTACCTTATTATGATTTTATTACATAATTTATAGATCCGAAGATTTATAGACTATTGTAGATGAATAGATAATATATTAGATCTTTTGCTAGACAGAGAAAAAAAATGTCAAGGATCCAATGGTATCATAGTTTTAAAAACCGGACTGGTTCACTGATTAAACCGGAAAAAATGGAAACAGAGGCCTCATCTTTTTTTTCAAGCGCACTGGACCCTCCAGCTAATGAACCAGGAAAATCCGGACAAAAAGCGGTGGTTTAATAGAAAACCGATATGCAATCAGACCAGTAGAAAACCCTCTACAAAAGAAAATTTAGCGCTAAGGTCATGATTCGATCCTGAAATCTCCCGGGAGCAGAGACTTCGATGTGCTAGCAAACTGGGCCAACTAGTGTTTGCATCAAAGTACTTCACGTATACTCTAAATACGTTTTTCTTTTCTAACAGATTAGTACTTTTCCCTCCATATTTTTTCCTTAATAAACCAGCACACTCTAAATATGTTTCTCTTTTCTAACAGATTAGTACTTTGCCCTCCATATTAATAAACCAGCACTGAACCGGAGGTCCAACCAGGACCTCACCAGTTTTGTCGCCGGTCCGGTTTTTTAAACTATGAATAGTATGGCTAGATTCTTAATTTAAGAAAATAGATAATCAGATATACTTTTTGAATTATCTTTGTGGGGTCTTAAAACTTATCTCTCATAAATTAAAGCGGCTGTGTATATAGTCGACTAGTATTCCACCTTCGTTTCTCTCATCTTCAATGAATGAGGACCAAACCTCTTGAAATTTAGATATCTAATTTCTTGGTTTCACATTTTCTTCTTAGGACACATGTCCAAGTGGTCGAGATGGTATTGTGCGAAATAAGGTTCTCATCTGTTTTTCTGTTGAACTTTCCAGCTTTTAGTTTAGTAAAAGACATTCGTTATTGTTACTCAAATCGGCTGGGTGGTCGCTTTGTATGTCAATACATGTCGTTTTGAACGGTTTTCCAACACGCAAATTTGGATGTTTATTACTTTCAATATCTATATGAAAATAGTGATAAACCTAAAATATAATTTTTAAATATATTTTTAGGAAAATAAAAGTATAAATGAATTTTATTTTAGCAACGTGGACACTTTTAAATAAGTTAAATGTTAATGTAATATAAATTTGATTTTCTGATTCAGAGATATAGAGAATGTTTTTGGTTCACAAGTAAAGCCAGAGAATAATAAGAAGTGCATGCGGACGGAGGGAGATATTTATGGAAAAAGCTCTATGAAATCTACTAAACAACTATAGTAAGGAAAAAATGGATAATTGTTTAATGAAATGTATTGACAGACAAAGATAGAGACATTATAGCATGTACAATGCAGTGACATCAGTCTTTTCTTACGTTTGACATGTCGGATTTTCGCTTAGTTGGAGGAGAGAGAATGAAGAAAGAGAAAGTTGCCTTCAGTTAACTAAAGGATGATACTTTAAAAATAAGAGAAGACTATTTTTCTCTATTGTACCTTTTGCCTTCTCTTATCAACATAATTTCTTACTATTATTACTCAATTTAATTCTTAGATATGACAATAAGAGAAGATCCACTGTACAACTTATTTTTATTATCTTCTTTAGATTATGTGATGGGCTAAGAGAAGACCCGTCTTCTCTAGCATTGTACATATCCTTATATTTTTTGTCAATAGTAAAGCAAAATCATTTTCAAAAAAAACTAATAAAAAGTGCATGCAAATTGAGCAGAATATTCTAGGAAATAGATTTTCGAAACTTCTAATCCCTTATGTCACACGCTAGTACAGTTGCCTGCACACACACACACACATATATATATATATATATATATATATATATATATATATATATATATATATATATATGAAAGGTAGTCGGTGCAGCAGCAGGGGCGGGATGCCAGGGTCCAAGCTCCACAAACGGATTTACTGTGGGTTTGTTCATCGGCCATGGATCCAACTTATGGTTAACCTCTGGGAAGGGTATTATAATATAGATAGAGACCACCGCAATGACAAGATGCAATGTAGGCAGGCGTGGCGAAGTGCGCCTTTCTATCTAGTATTCTAAACACGCAAGAACACGATCGAGTATGGAGACATCAACGAGATGAACTCCAGACGTAGCCACCTGCACCTCCATCGGGGACGAGACCACTTGAGGAAGCACCAGGGATTGCCGTTGTGTCGAGGTCGATGAAGTTCCTCCAATGAAGGAGGAAGAAGAGGCCCAAGCTATGAAGTTTGAGCATAGCAGGGCCACCTTCGTGATGGCAGCACACACTCGTCGTCTACGGCAGATGCGAACTCCACCATCTCCCAGAACAAGTTGCAAGCACTAACAACTCCTCCAGTCACTTTGTCTTCCTCCTCGCCACCATGGTCGGCCAGGAGGGAGCAGAAGAGTTTCAGTTCTTCAGCACTGTAGCCTGATGCCAAGGAGATACCAACACAGGATCACCAGATCTGGCTTAGACAACTCAGTGTCCTACTCCAAACTCGCGGAAATCAGCGGCACTTATTATGGATTAAAGGGACTATTAAAAGTTTATCTAGTCAATTGTTGATAGACATTCTTTAATATCGTGTTATTGTTAGAGTATATTTGTGAATTGTAGTTTCCCCATATGTTAGGGGGGCTTCCTGTATATTTGCATCTGTACATGTACTATATATTCTGGCCTTTGGCCCTCTAGTAATACCAGATCTATTACCCTAACATGGTATCAGAGCCGTAAGGCCTTTTTTTCTCTTCTCTCACCGCCGTCGCCGACACCGACACCGCCGCCGCCCGCCGCCGCCACCGACGTCGGCCGCCCCCGTCGCCGCCGTCCCCGCCGCCACCGGCCGCCCGCCCCCACCGCCGCCGACCGGATCCGCCCCCGGTCTGCCCCCCGGTCGCCGCCCTCCAGCCGCCGCCCTCCAGATCTGTTCTGATCTGATCTCGTTCGGCTAAAAAAAATGTCTTCCTCATCGGGCTATGTTGCGATTCCTCGCTGCCCGGTGATTTTTGATGGCGCGAATTATCCTGATTTCGCTGCCTTCATGCGCGTCCATATGCGCGGTCTTCGCCTTTGGGCTGTGCTTTCTGGTGAGGTCTCCTGTCCACCACGCCCCGTTGTGCCTCTAGTGCCTCGTGCCCCGACGCCCGTTGCCCTTGCCCCCGATGCTACTCAGGCGGTCAAGGATGCAGCCCAGAGTGCTGATGCTTCTGCTCGGGCTGATTATGAGCGCCAGGTCCAGGAGCATTCTACTGCTACTATGACCTACCGGCTGGATCTGGCTGACTACACTCAGTGGATAGATGAGGATGCTTGTGCTGCTGCTGTTCTCACTTCCAGTGTTCTGCCTCAGTATGCTACTGAGTTCATGGGTCTTCCCACTGCTGCTGCTCAGTGGGTTTTTCTTCGTCAGCGCTATCAGTCGTCTGGAGATGCTCTTTATCTGTCTGTGGTTCGTCAGGAGCATGATCTTAAGCAGGGTGATTCTACTATTGATGATTTCTATACTCAGAGTGCTGCTATTTGGCGTCAGCTTGACTCTCTTCGTACAACGGTGTGTAACACCTGTCCCTGCTGTCTGATTGTGCGCGCGGATTTGGAGTTTCAGCGCGTCTTTGAGTTCTTGTCGCGGCTCCGCAAGGAGTTTGAGCCGCGTCGTGCCCAACTGCTTGCCTGTGGTCGTGTTCCGCTCTCTGAGGTACTGGCTGAGCTTCGTGCTGAGGAGACTCGTCTTCATGGTGCTGGTCTTCTTGAGGTTCCTTCTGTTCTTGCTGCTCGTGGTCCCCCCGTGCCACCGGCTTCGTCGCGGTCTCTCGCACCGCCGCTACTTTCTGCTCCACCGGCCCAGGGTCAGAGTCAGTCTCAGCAGCCCCGTGGTTCTCGTCCTCCCCGTGCTCACTGTGGCAAGCCTGGCCACGATATCTCTGGTTGCTGGACGAGGGATCCACGCTTACGTCAGCAGTATCTTGCTCGTCGCTAGTCTGGTTCTTCAGGATCTTCTGATGTTGCCTCTGGACCTCCTACTGGTGCTTCTGGACCCCCTACTGGTGCTCTGTCTGATCAGGATATTATTCGTGGTCTTTGTAGTCTGCTCGCTGCTACAGGCTCCTCCTCGTCGGGTACTGCTGGTTCTGTGACTAGTTCTTCTGGCACCGCGCGACCATCATCTTCTACACAGTCAGGTACGTCATCCCCGTGGTATCTAGATTCTGGAGGTTCTTTTCATATGACTTCTGTGGCTTCTATTCTTTTTGCTATTTGCTCTCTTATTTCTCCTGTCCGTGTTATTACGGCTGATGGTACCTCTCTTCCTGTTTCCAGTCGAGGCACCCTCTCTACTTCCTCCTTCTCTGTTCCTGATGTTTCTCATGTTCCCAGCCTTAAGATGAACCTTTTCTCTGCTAGTCAGCTTACTGATTCTGGTTGTCGTGTCATTCTTGATGCTGATTCTTGTGCTGTTCAGGACCGTCGTACACAGGCTCTGGTTGGAGCTGGCCCTCGCAGCATTGAGTCTTCGGGGCTATGGGAGTTAGACTGGCTTCGCGTTCCTTCCGCTGACACTTCTTCTGCCACTTCTCCTGCGGTTGCTGCGTCTGTCACTCGCTCGTTTCAGCAGTGGCATCATCGGCCGGGTCATCTTTGTGGCTCCCGTTTATCATCCTTAGTTCGTCGTGATCTTTTGGGGCTTGTCTCAGGAGATGTATCGTCGTTGCATTCGTGTCAGGGTTGTAGGTTAGGTAAACAGATTCAGTTTCCCTATCCTACTAGTGTGTCTGTATCTCAGCGACCTTATGATTTAGTTCATTCAGATGTGTGGGGTCCGACTCCCTTTGCTTCAAAAGGGAGCCACCGATACTATATTTTGTTTATTGATGATTTTTCACGGTACACCTGGTTATTTTTTATGCGCTCTCGCAACGAGGTGCTTGCTATTTATCAGCGCTTTGTGGCTATGGTTCGTACTCAGTATTCCACGCCTATTCGTGTTTTTCGTGTTGATTCTGCAGGAGAGTATATCTCTCAGCACCTGCGTGGCATCCTTGCTGAGCAGGGCCCCCTTGCTCAGTTCTCGTGTCCCGGCGCCCATGCTCAAAATGGTGTCGCCGAGCGTAAGCATCGTCATATTCTTGAGACTACCCGCGCTATGATGATTGCTTCCTCTCTTCCGCCGCATTTCTGGGCTGAGGTTGTCGCTACGTCGACTTACCTCATTAATATCCAGCCTCCAGCTGCTCTTCAGGGTGGCATTCCTCTCGAGCGTCTCTCTGGCTCCTATCCAGACTACTCGGCTCTTCATTTATTTGGCTGCGTTTGCAATGTCCTTCTCCCTCCTTGTGAACACACCAAATTAACCGCTCAGTCTGTTGAGTGTGTTTTTCTTGGCTACAGTGATGAGCATAAGGACTATCGCTGTTGGGACCCCGTTGGTCGTCGTATGCACATCTCTCGTGATGTCACGTTCGATGAGACGCGTCCTTTCTATCCTCGCCCCACCTCTGGTACTTACCCAACGGATGATCTCTCTTTTCTTCTTTTTCCTGATACACCTTCCGCTGTCTCTTCTCCTCCACCTCCTCCTTCTGCTGCGCCTCCTTTGTCTTCGGCGCCATCCTCTCCTCCGTCTAGTTCCCCCAGTTCTCCTCGGTCTCCAGCTTCGGATCCTTCCTCCGTGCCTCCTTCTTCCTCCTCTTCTGATGAGTCATCTTCCGCGGATGAGCTTCCTTCCTCACGACCTATTCGTCAGCATCGTGCTCCAGACCGTTACTCCCCTAGTTAGTATGGTTTCTCTGTAGTTTCCGAGCCGACTTCTTATCGGGATGCTCCGTGTCATCCTGAATGGCAGCTTGCCATGGCTGAGGAGATTGCTGCGCTTGAGCGCACAGGCACCTGGGATCTTGTCTCTCCCCCTTCTGGTGTTCGTCCTATCACATGTAAGTGGGTCTATAAAATTAAGACCCGCTCTGATGGATCTCTTGAGCATTATAAAGCGCGTCTTGTGGCTCGTGGTTTTCAGCAGGAACATGGTCGTGACTATGATGAGACTTTTGCTCCTGTGGCACATATGACCACTGTGCGTACTCTTCTTGATGTTGCTTCTGTCCGACGCTGGTCTATGTCCCAGCTTGATGTTCAGAATGCTTTTCTTAATGGCAAGTTGAGTGAGGAGGTTTATATGCAGCCTCCTCCTGGGTATTCTGTTCCCGACGGGATGGTTTGTCATCTTCGACGTTCTCTTTATGGCCTGAAACAGGCCCCTCGTGCCTAGTTTGAGCGCTTTGCCTCTGTGGTGACTGCTGCTGGTTTCTCTCCTAGTTCTCATGATCCAGCGCTTTTTATTCACACTTCTCCTCGTGGACGCACTCTTCTCCTTCTCTATGTTGATGATATGATCATTACTGGTGATGATCCTGAGTATATTGCCTTTGTCAAGGCTCGTCTTCATGATCAGTTTCTTATGACTGATCTTGGTCCTCTTCGCTATTTTCTTGGATTGAGGTTTCATCCACTTCTGATGGGTTTTCTATCTCTCAGGAAAAGTATATTCAGGATCTTCTTGCTCGGGCTGCTCTTGCGAATGAGCGCACCGTTGAGACTCCTATGGAGCTTCATGTTAAGCTTCGTCCTACGGATGGTGATCCTCTTCCCGATCCCACTCGTTATCGCCATCTTGTTGGGAGTCTCGTTTATCTTGCTGTCACCCGTCCTGATATCTCTTATCCTGTTCATATTCTGAGCCAGTTTGTCTCAGCTCCTACCACTGTTCACTACGGTCATCTTCTTCGTGTCCTTCGTTATCTTCGTGGCACGATTACTCGTCGCCTTTTCTTCTCTCGTTCTAGCTCTCTCCAGCTCCAGTGCTACTCGGATGCTACGTGGGCGAATGATCCTACGGATCGTCGTTCACTTTCTGCTTACTGTGTGTTTCTTGGTGGTTCGCTTGTTGCTTGGAAGACGAAGAAACAGGTAGCGGTTTCCCGTTCGAGTGTTGAGGCTAAGTTGCGGGCTATGGCTTCGGTGACTGCCGAGGTGACCTGGTTACGGTGGTTACTTGCAGATTTTGGGGTCTCTGTTACGACACCCACTCCACTTTTGTCAGACAGTACAGGTGCTATCAGTATTGCACATGATCCGGTCAAGCATGAGCTGACCAAGCATATTGGTGTTGATGCTTTTTATACACGTGCTCAGGTGCAGGATCAGGTTGTTGCGCTCCATTATGTGCCTTCAGACTTGCAGTTGGCAGATTTCTTTACAAAGGCAAAAACCCGCGCTCAGCATGATTTCTTACTCTCGAAACTCAGTGTTGTGGATCCACCATGAGTTTGAGGGGGGGTGTTAGAGTGTATTTGTGTATTGTAGTTTTTCCATATGTTAGGGGGCTTCCTGTATATTTGCACCTGTACATGTACTATATATTCTGGCCTTTGGCCCTCTGGTAATACCAGATCTATTACCCTAACAGTTATAACTCGGTCAATTTAGAAATAGTTAATTCTCCTATGTCATAGTCATCTGATGACGATCATTTCATCCCTTTTGTATTAGCTCGAAAACGGCATGGCTCATCATTATGATTTATAAGTACTTATTTCTCCATCGCCATAGAAATAGCAAAATTTGTATTAATTCTTAAAGTTTAAGATACAAGTTGTGTATTGTTTCCAATCGTTAGAATGTGTTAATAACTACACAGATATGAAGAATAAATTACAGAGACTAGCTCCACATTTAATAATGTATTTGTACAAAATATTTTGTTTGTGTATTGATAATGCCGTTAAGCCGTTGATTTTTCACTAAATCTATAAACCTTGTTCATTGACCTGGCAAAAAAAAAAACTTGTTCATTGGAATCGGTGGGGTTATTTTATTGGCTTCAACAGCTACTTGTGTACGGATAATTCTGCTCAGCACAGTCTAACATCATGTTTAGGAAACCAACACCCGCAACTAAAAAGAAAATTAGGAAACCACTGGCCCTCCTTTCTTTTTCTTGTGGCCAAGCAATTTAAAACAGAATCATCCCCGACAGGACGCATTACACCGTGTTGTCTTGCTCCATGGGTCGGGCAGAATTGCTCCATGCGTTCTGAGGCCCGAGAGCCACTGGTGCAGGCCCTGCATTCATAACGTGTGGATAGGATGGCAAAGGGGTCTGATCAAACTTGGACTGATATAGTGATATGATCCACCTGAGGCATTAATACCTCTTCTCCTAAATGATGTAACCTTGGTTTCAAATGAATAAATAGGTTTTAAGATGTCAAAAAGAGTACACATAGCCTACAAATAGACTAAGTGGCCTTGTGCCACACAGGTATGTAAGTACGTTTCCTCGAAAAGAAAGTTATGCCCACTTTTTTCCACATAAAACAAAGTTTAGCATCTCACCCTAGATATTTTCCCGTCTTGATTGGAACGGTATGTGTCAAAGGATCACAGTCCTTTCACTCTCTCGGAAGAGAAATGTTGTACACGGTTGTGCACTAACCTCTGAATCATATGCTACCTCTCCAAAGAAGCTACTCCCTACGGTTAACTAGATACATAGGAATCTATATAAAGTTGAGACCATTCATATGGAACAGAGAGAGTATCAAGGAATCCTACGGTAATACTACCGCTGAATCCTCCTTTTTTATTTAGACAAAGTGCATGCGGTTTTATTAGACTCAAAAAACTTGCATCAAGATGATACAAATTATAGAGTCCACACCCGGCCTCTCCACAGTTAGGATGCACATGGTCGAAAAGCAAAAAAGAAAAGAAAAACCAAAGACGACAACGACAACAACAACGGCGACGACGGCGACGACACATCCTCTTCGGTGCACTCATTCGCCGTGAGATGTGGGTCTCCAGCCGTCCCATTGTTGGTGGGTGCACCATTGGCGGGACCACCGTTTGCGACTGGGATGCTACCGTTGGTCGGACCAGTGCCAGCCTTTTCGTGACTAGCACCGGAGTCGCTCATGTTGATGACGACGCACATGTAGTGATTGGGGAAACTGCTTCTTACGCAGCTTTCAGATCCAGAGCCGTAGGCTCCGTCTTCAGTGGCTAGATCGTCCAGATCGGATTCGCAACTGCTGCCGCTGATCGTGTTCCCAACTGTTGTCGGGGCGTTGAGTTCGCTCAGGATGCCGATCGGCGGTGGAAACCACGATGCAGGAGCAATCGCGGAAACCGTGGGCTGGTCAGGGAGGCGGAGTGTGCCCAGCTGACCAACTTGGAAGCGCAAGCTCCCGATTGCCAGGCCGATCCATTCGCCCACGGACTCGAAAGTCGGGCGAGGGGGCCGGTGTATGGACGGTGAAGTCGAAAGCACCGAAGAGGAGGCGAGTCTCTACTGTTGCAGAGTTGTAGATCACGGTTGACGGGGCCGAAGAAGCCACGACATCAGCCCTCCCAATTCCCACAGACGGCGCCAATTGACGAGGGTTTAACTAGTCAATGCCCATTGTTATGGACTTGGGTTTTGGAGAAGAAAAGAGCGCTGGAGGCATCAATCGGCTAGCAAACAAGCACACAGGGACGCAAGATTCACCCAGGTTCAAGCCTGATAGAGGTCCCTACTCCTGCTTGTCTGCTCTTGGAATTATCGAGGGAGTCGAAAGTTACAGGGGGTGCAGAGATGCATTCTGGCGAGGTTGTGGAAACTAGGATTGTGATTGTCCTCCTCGCCGCCTCCTCCTAGCCTTTATATAGATAGGCTAGGTCTCAGGTAGCAGGTCGAGTGGGTTACAAGTTAGGTATTACCCCTTTAAACTTTTTATCTTAAGCTTTGCCTTGCGCCATAAGCAGTCGGAGTCTCCGTAGGTCACCCGAATCTGGTATTGAGCCCTGGTAACGTCACAGGCTTCTGCCATATTAAGTCGTATATACCAAACTCGAGTACCTGTAAGGTATGTCCACGTCACGTATTGTTTCCAATTGTTAAAATGTGTTAACTTCATATGTATGAAGAATAGATTACAAAGACTAGGTCCACATTTAATAATGTATTTGTACAAAAGAGGTTGTTTGTGTATTGATAATTCCATTAAGCCGTTGATTTTTCAGTAAATTCATAAACCTTGTTCATTGGTATTGGCCATTGGGAGGGTTATTTTATTTGCTTCCCCAGCTACTTCTGTACGCATAATTCTGCTCAGCACAGTCCAGCATCTTTTCAGGAAACCACTGTTCCTTTTATTTTCTTGCGGCCAAGCAATTCAAAACAGAATCATCCCGGAGAGGACGCATTACACCGTGTTGTCTTCCTCCATGGGCCGGACAGAATTGCTCAATGCGTTCTGAGGCCCGAGAGCCACTGGTGCAGGCCCTGCATTCATAACGTGTGGATAGGATGGCAAAGGGGTCTGATCAAACTTGGACTGATATAGTGATATGATCCACCTGAGGCATTAATACCTCTTCTCCTAAATGATGTAACCTTGGTTTCAAATGAATAAATAGGTTTTAAGATGTCAAAAAGAGTACACATAGCCTACAAATAGACTAAGTGGCCTTGTGCCACACAGGTATGTAAGTACGTTTCCTCGAAAAGAAAGTTATGCCCACTTTTTTCCACATAAAACAAAGTTTAGCATCTCACCCTAGATATTTTCCCGTCTTGATTGGAACGGTCCGTGTCAAAGGATCACAGTCCTTTCACTCTCTCGGAAGAGAAATGTTGTACACGGTTGTGCACTAACCTCTGAATCATATGCTACCTCTCCAAAGAAGCTACTCCCTACGGTTAACTAGATACATAGGAATCTATATAAAGTTGAGACCATTCATATGGAACAGAGAGAGTATCAAGGAATCCTACGGTAATACTACCGCTGAATCCTCCTTTTTTATTTAGACAAAGTGCATGCGGTTTTATTAGACTCAAAAAACTTGCATCAAGATGATACAAATTATAGAGTCCACACCCGGCCTCTCCACAGTTAGGATGCACATGGTCAAAAAGCAAAAAAGAAAAGAAAAACCAAAGACGACAACGACAACAACAACGGCGACGACGGCGACGACACATCCTCTTCGGTGCACTCATTCGCCGTGAGATGTGGGTCTCCAGCCGTCCCATTGTTGGTGGGTGCACCATTGGCGGGACCACCGTTTGCGACTGGGATGCTACCGTTGGTCGGACCAGTGCCAGCCTTTTCGTGACTAGCACCGGAGTCGCTCATGTTGATGACGACGCACATGTAGTGATTGGGGAAACTGCTTCTTACGCAGCTTTCAGATCCAGAGCCGTAGGCTCCGTCTTCAGTGGCTAGATCGTCCAGATCGGATTCGCAACTGCTGCCGCTGATCGTGTTCCCAACTGTTGTCGGGGCGTTGAGTTCGCTCAGGATGCCGATCGGCGGTGGAAACCACGATGCAGGAGCAATCGCGGAAACCGTGGGCTGGTCAGGGAGGCGGAGTGTGCCCAGCTGACCAACTTGGAAGCGCAAGCTCCCGATTGCCAGGCCGATCCATTCGCCCACGGACTCGAAAGTCGGGCGAGGGGGCCGGTGTATGGACGGTGAAGTCGAAAGCACCGAAGAGGAGGCGAGTCTCTACTGTTGCAGAGTTGTAGATCACGGTTGACGGGGCCGAAGAAGCCACGACATCAGCCCTCCCAATTCCCACAGACGGCGCCAATTGACGAGGGTTTAACTAGTCAATGCCCATTGTTATGGACTTGGGTTTTGGAGAAGAAAAGAGCGCTGGAGGCATCAATCGGCTAGCAAACAAGCACACAGGGACGCAAGATTCACCCAGGTTCAAGCCTGATAGAGGTCCCTACTCCTGCTTGTCTGCTCTTGGAATTATCGAGGGAGTCGAAAGTTATAGGGGGTGCAGAGATGCATTCTGGCGAGGTTGTGGAAACTAGGATTGTGATTGTCCTCCTCGTCGCCTCCTCCTAGCCTTTATATAGATAGACTAGGTCTCAGGTAGCAGGTCGAGTGGGTTACAAGTTAGTTATTACCCCTTTAAACTTTTTATCTTAAGCTTTGCCTTGCGCCATAAGCAGTCGGAGTCTCCGTAGGTCACCCGAATCTGGTATTGAGCCCTGGTAACGTCACAGGCTTCTGCCATATTAAGTCGTATATACCAAACTCGAGTACCTGTAAGGTATGTCCACGTCACGTATTGTTTCCAATTGTTAAAATGTGTTAACTTCATATGTATGAAGAATAGATTACAAAGACTAGGTCCACATTTAATAATGTATTTGTACAAAAGAGGTTGTTTGTGTATTGATAATTCCATTAAGCCGTTGATTTTTTAGTAAATTCATAAACCTTGTTCATTGGTATTGGCCATTGGGAGGGTTATTTTATTTGCTTCCCCAGCTACTTCTGTACGCATAATTCTGCTCAGCACAGTCCAGCATCTTTTCAGGAAACCACTGTTCCTTTTATTTTCTTGCGGCCAAGCAATTCAAAACAGAATCATCCCGGAGAGGACGCATTACACCGTGTTGTCTTCCTCCATGGGCCGGACAGAATTGCTCAATGCGTTCTGAGGCCCGAGAGCCACTGGTGCAGGCGCTGCATTCATAACGTGTGGATAGGATGGCAAAGGGGTCTGATCAAACTTGGACTGATATAGTGATATGATCCACCTGAGGCATTAATACCTCTTCTCCTAAATGATGTAACCTTGGTTTCAAATGAATAAATAGGTTTTAAGATGTCAAAAAGAGTACACATAGCCTACAAATAGACTAAGTGGCCTTGTGCCACACAGGTATGTAAGTACGTTTCCTCGAAAAGAAAGTTATGCCCACTTTTTTCCACATAAAACAAAGTTTAGCATCTCACCCTAGATATTTTCCCGTCTTGATTGGAACGGTCCGTGTCAAAGGATCACAGTCCTTTCACTCTCTCGGAAGAGAAATGTTGTACACGGTTGTGCACTAACCTCTGAATCATATGCTACCTCTCCAAAGAAGCTACTCCCTACGGTTAACTAGATACATAGGAATCTATATAAAGTTGAGACCATTCATATGGAACAGAGAGAGTATCAAGGAATCCTACGGTAATACTACCGCTGAATCCTCCTTTTTTATTTAGACAAAGTGCATGCGGTTTTATTAGACTCAAAAAACTTGCATCAAGATGATACAAATTATAGAGTCCACACCCGGCCTCTCCACAGTTAGGATGCACATGGTCGAAAAGCAAAAAAGAAAAGAAAAACCAAAGACGACAACGACAACAACAACGGCGACGACGGCGACGACACATCCTCTTCGGTGCACTCATTCGCCGTGAGATGTGGGTCTCCAGCCGTCCCATTGTTGGTGGGTGCACCATTGGCGGGACCACCGTTTGCGACTGGGATGCTACCGTTGGTCGGACCAGTGCCAGCCTTTTCGTAACTAGCACCGGAGTCGCTCATGTTGATGACGACGCACATGTAGTGATTGGGGAAACTGCTTCTTACGCAGCTTTTAGATCCAGAGCCGTAGGCTCCGTCTTCAGTGGCTAGATCGTCCAGATCGGATTCGCAACTGCTGCCGCTGATCGTGTTCCCAACTGTTGTCGGGGCGTTGAGTTCGCTCAGGATGCCGATCGGCGATGGAAACCACGATGCAGGAGCAATCGCGGAAACCGTGGGCTGGTCAGGGAGGCGGAGTGTGCCCAGCTGACCAACTTGGAAGCGCAAGCTCCCGATTGCCAGGCCGATCCATTCGCCCACGGACTCGAAAGTTGGGCGAGGGGGCCGGTGTATGGACGGTGAAGTCGAAAGCACCGAAGAGGAGGCGAGTCTCTACTGTTGCAGAGTTGTAGATCACGGTTGACGGGGCCGAAGAAGCCACGACATCAGCCCTCCCAATTCCCACAGACGGCGCCAATTGACGAGGGTTTAACTAGTCAATGCCCATTGTTATGGACTTGGGTTTTGGAGAAGAAAAGAGCGCTGGAGGCATCAATCGGCTAGCAAACAAGCACACAGGGACGCAAGATTCACCCAGGTTCAAGCCTGATAGAGGTCCCTACTCCTGCTTGTCTGCTCTTGGAATTATCGAGGGAGTCGAAAGTTACAGGGGGTGCAGAGATGCATTCTGGCGAGGTTGTGGAAACTAGGATTGTGATTGTCCTCCTCGTCGCCTCCTCCTAGCCTTTATATAGATAGACTAGGTCTCAGGTAGCAGGTCGAGTGGGTTACAAGTTAGTTATTACCCCTTTAAACTTTTTATCTTAAGCTTTGCCTTGCGCCATAAGCAGTCGGAGTCTCCGTAGGTCACCCGAATCTGGTACTGAGCCCTGGTAACGTCACAGGCTTCTGCCATATTAAGTCGTATATACCAAACTCGAGTACCTGTAAGGTATGTCCACGTCACGTATTGTTTCCAATTGTTAAAATGTGTTAACTTCATATGTATGAAGAATAGATTACAAAGACTAGGTCCACATTTAATAATGTATTTGTACAAAAGAGGTTGTTTGTGTATTGATAATTCCATTAAGCCGTTGATTTTTCAGTAAATTCATAAACCTTGTTCATTGGTATTGGCCATTGGGAGGGTTATTTTATTTGCTTCCCCAGCTACTTCTGTACGCATAATTCTGCTCAGCACAGTCCAGCATCTTTTCAGGAAACCACTGTTCCTTTTATTTTCTTGCGGCCAAGCAATTCAAAACAGAATCATCCCGGAGAGGACGCATTACACCGTGTTGTCTTCCTCCATGGGCCGGACAGAATTGCTCAATGCGTTCTGAGGCCCGAGAGCCACTGGTGCAGGCCCTGCATTCATAACGTGTGGATAGGATGGCAAAGGGGTCCGATCAAACTTGGACTGATATGATCCACCTGAGGCATTAATAACTCTTCTCCTAGATGATATAACCTTTGGTTTCAAACGAATAAAGAGGTTTTAAGATGTCAAAAAAAGTAGACATAGCCTACAAATTGACTAATTGGCCTTGTGCCACAGAGGTATGTAAGTACTTTTTCTCAAAACAAAAGTTACGCCAGTTTTTCTGACATAAAAAAGGTTTAGCATTTCACCCTAGATATTTTCCAGTCTTGATTGGAACGGTCCGTGTCAAAGGATCACAGTCCTTTCACTCTCTCGGAAGAGAAATGCTGCACACTGTTGTGCACTAACCTCTGAATCATATGCTACCTCTCGAAAGAAGCTACTCCCTCCGATTAACTAGATACATACGAATTTATATAAAGTTGAGACCATTCATATGGAACGGAGAGAGTATCGGAATCCTACGGCAATACTACCGCTGAATCCTCTTTTTTATTTATTTAGACAAAGTGCGTTTTTATTAGACTCAAACAACTTACATCAAGATGATACAAGTAGGATGCACATGGTTGAAAAGCAAAAAAAGAAAAGAAAACCAAAGATCTCGCTGAAGCAAGCATAGACTCGCAACAATAACAGGAACAATGTGCACGACACCTCGACTCTGAGAAAGGTTCTCCAAAAACGATGCCTTAAAGAAGAAAACAATATACAAACCAGATCATCGTCCGGGCTGACCAGCATGTTCTGATCCTGAGTTTTCACCCTGGAGAAGGTCCCAACTCCAGACAATGCCTTCAAAAAGAGATGACTTTGGAGCCACCATTGCCGGATACCACCACGAAGGCCATACATAGGGTTTTCACCCCGGATATCGAGAACGAGACATGGAACTCCAAGAGCACTGACAACAAGGAAGTCAGATAATCACCACCACCTAGCAGGGACGGCTGCTAAAGCTGCAAAAATCCGGTTACTAGGTACCCATACGTCTTCACCCCATTTCTCTCTGTATATGTCACCATCATAATAATGTTGCAGACCTCACTCAATGAGCATGTAGGTCTTTTGATCCTCGATTCGCCTTTACAAGCCCACCACCAATCGTCCCATGGATGATCTCGGCGCAAGTGGACCTTGTAAATGCCAATGGTCCACCGCCGACTGCTGCCCCGGTCATATGAGCCGTGTAGGCATTTTGACTAACGGCTATCCGAAGAACAATATAGAATGTAATCTGCCGTAAAGAGGAATACTGTAGGGTTGGAATATAATCGCTACAGGGGAATAGATGAAATTCTCTGGCTGCTTTTGGAGCTCGTTTTGGGTCTTGGGGGATAAGCAGTGATTCGGGGCCTGATCACACCCGCCCGTCGCAGCCAGCCTTGCTCTCGCACGGAAGATGGCATCCTAACAAGAATGGATGTACACACTGAGCGACTCGATCGGCGACAAAAGCGTGCACGGTCCAAGTGCACAGCGAGCGCAGTGTACATCGACGAGTAGAGACCACTCCCCGCTACTGCGCCGGTACGTGGCTCTGCCGGCTCGTCTGCGGTGCGGTCCCGCGCGCGGTTTCAGTTTCCTGTAGACGCCGTGAGCAGGCCGCTGCACGTACGTACGTCGGCCGGCCGGCAGCACCCACCGTCGTCTCATGTGCACCTGCACCGGTCATCGTTTACGCCGGACTTCCGGTCCCCGCGCGCGCGTGCTCCTGCAAACTTGGGAGCGCACAGGCTGCGATGATCAGCACCATGTACTAGACTACTACTAGTACACTGTAAACCGCCGGGTGCGCAGCTTGTGGACTGCACTGCACATCATGCCGGCCAGCTGCCATGGTTGGGCCAGCTACGGTGGTGCCGTGCGGTTTACTCTAGACAAGATCACCGCGAAGGTCAACCTTAAACTTAAACACGACGTGACGGTTCATGAATCATCATTGATGCTAGTCGCTGCTGGTGCGGCTAACAAAAGCTTACAACATAGCGAGCCTCGCCGCGCACTCGCCCGGTAGTGCAACGATGATGCGGCGCAACTATCCGGCAACTATCTGGAGTCTCGACTCGCTTTCCGCGGGAAAACATTTCATTAGTATTACTTTCTCGCTGAGGTGCCAGGAGCGCTCTGGTCTTGTCTATTGTGATGGAGATATTTGTACTAGTAGCTAACTAAGCCGTCGTTTCATTTGAATTATCATTTCTATAGGTTGATGCAAGCATGGGACCCTCTCCGCTCCGGTGTGGCCTTTTTGTTGGCTTCACCTTCACATCTCTCACGTCATCCGGCGGTGGTCGCAATAATGCGTTCGGTCAAGTCCTGTAGTCATGTCTTTTTCAACAGATCTTATACAAAATGCTCTCTAGACCAATACAAAATGTTGGGTTCTCTCTCTCGCTCCTAGCGGTTGCGTTCATGAGCTGTGCAAGTGAAGTACAGATCGTACTACTCCCTTCGTATCGATTGGTTTACATGGCTTAATTAAAAAAAATATTTGCCCCACAATACATTCTCTCTAGAGCCTGCATACATTTAGTTACCGGTAGTAACTCGCTAGTAGTAGTGTATTTTAACTTGAATTTTTATACCTGGCGTTGATTGATTGTGTCGCTGCAGGGTGAGTATGTTCCGACGAAGAAACGAATTATTTCCGCACGAAATTTGTAGGTGTATATTAGTACTGTACTAGAAGTCGGTACCGCAAGTTGGTAACTAGTATTTCTTGGGGCGCCTCTGTACGCGTGCTTTCAAAGGGCACTTGGCTAAACTAGTACTCCCCCGTTTCAAAATAAATGACTTGAGTTTGTCTAGATTCGCATGTATCTATATATTAAGAAAATTTTAATACCATAATTAGAGATATGGTAACAGCATAGTGCCACTTTCCAATTTTTTCGAATATATACCACTTTTGGGGTGAGTAGTTACAAATAGGTTACTTTTTTGGCTAATTAAGTTTTAATAGCAAAACTAACACGTTGGAGTCACGATTGAACCGGTACGGTAACATCAGCCGCCAGGAGAGGCGACGCGAAGGAGAAAACCCCATCTAGGGTTCCGCACCCCTCGCCGTCTCTGGTGGCCCTAGGGCTTTGGAGGTGTGGCGGACCACGGCCTCTTGCCAGCGGGAGTTTTCTGTTTCTTTGTTTCGGCTGTTGTTTAGTGTCTTCTTCGGGATGTTGAGGCGACGGCTACGTCCTGAAGTCAGAATAAGGTCCTCTCCGCTTTATCCTCGCTCCGGTGGTGCATCTAGCACTAATGGAGGGCGCGTGGAGTCGTTTGTCCGGCGGATCTCTTAGGATTTTGTCCATTTTCGTGTTTGTCGGTTTGTTTTCAGGTTAGTCTCTTCCGTTCTACGGATGACATCATTGGTGATGGTTGTTGGTCTAGTGCGCTGGTCCATTGTGGCCTTAGCACGACGACTTTTCGTCTCTCTACTGCAACAAGCTCTACTACGACAAGTTTTGCCCGGCTCCGTTGATGGAGGGGCGAGGACGGCGGCACACCTTCGGCTCGCGCTAGTGTTTGTAGTCGTCGCTAGGTGGTCCAATGACCTATTTGTATTTTTTTTATTACTTTTGGGTCTCTTTGTACTGTTGTTGATGATTATTAATATATAGGTGGAATTTCGCAAAAAAAACCCAGCAAAACTAACATAATGGACCCACAATTAAGTGATGACATGGACCTAGGGCCCACATGTCATCCATCTCATCTACTTCCCACTCCTCTCTCTTTTCTCTCGTATCCTTCTTCTTCCTTCTGCAACCGCTCTCCCTACCCCTCTCGACCTTCCCGAGCTCCGTCGTTAAGCCAACGACCCCCGCCTCATTGCCCACATCTCCCTTGCTGATGGAATTGAAGCTAAACTTCCATAATCAACACCACCATCCATGCCCTGTTCATCATGTGGTAGCCGAAGTTGATGTCACCTCCGACCTTTTCTGAGCTTGCTGGCCTTCCCCTTGCATTTCTGGTGAGATCCCGCTCCTCCTGCTACTCTCCATTTTCCTGCTTGAGCACCATAGTCACTTGCCATCGATCATCATCGTCTGTCATGTGGCCGCATCGCCGTCAAGGTTGTCAGCGGCGCTGATTGATGAGGTGGACCTGGCCCACATGTCATCCCCTCATATCTCTTCTCCTTCTTCATATCTCCCATCGCCACCCCCTCCTGCTATTTCCCGCTGGTCCCGAGGGCCCGACCACGTCCTAGGATGCCGTGGAAGGGAGCATGCAGGGCTAAGCCGACAGGCGCGTTTGATACGGAGTTCAAGGGGACCAAAAGCGCGCAACACCACTAGTAAAAGGTCAGGATGGGTAGGGAGCACGGTTGCTAGAAGAAGAAGGATGCGAGAGAAGAGAGAGAGGGAGAAGATGAGAGGATTTGACAGGTGGGCCCTAGGTCCATGTCATTGCTTAATTGTGAGCTCATTATGTTAGTTTGCTGTTAAATACGATTAGCCAAAAAAAATGACCTATCTGTAACAGCTGGCCCCAAAAATGGTATGTCTCTGAAAAAATTGCAACTGCGGCACTAAACTGTTACTCTAGCCTCAATTGGGATACTCCCTTCGACCCAAATTAGTTGACTTGGTTTTGTCTAAATTCGGATGTATCTAGCACTAAAACAAGTCTAGATGCATGCGAATCTCGACAAATCTATTTGGATAGGAGGAAGTACTAAAATGTAATTTAGTCTGGCTAAACCCACCCCCGAATCTTGTGATGAGCTAGGGTACCACACCTACTCGCAAGCTGTGATCATGGGGTTTAGTACCCCAAAATAAAATTTAAGGTGGTCGTAGAACCGTTGGATCTTAATTTAGACAGTGTGTCCTAATACTCCTGGGCAGCTCATCAAACGAGCCAATCGCAAACAAACTAAACAAAAAGCACCGCATCGATTAACTAATGGCAGCCAACTCCAATTAGAAAAAGATGTTTGACAAAAAAGGAGGTCGCAAGATGGACGCATGCCTAGGTTCGGTACTGCGGCCAAGCTTTTGCACAATACTAGAATTTGCAGAGATCGATGGACGCATTCGTGTGTACTAGTACGTGAAGGCCTCCGCTCCAGCTCACGCGGCCAGATCGATCGCTTTGGCATGAATCGGTTACTTTCCCCGCGGGGCCACCTAGGAGATTCTGAGCTACCTCTGGCTTTACGGCCAATGGCGACCCGTCTAATCCCCCTGCGCTTATCCGTGGTCGACACCAAGCATATTGGCTGGTGATTAATTAGTTCTAATCCCAGACCGATGTTCTAGTGACAGACCCATGTGACTGTAGAAACCAGTTAATCGGACATCACTGTCAGGCCTGTCGCTGTGTGGCCATACGCGACGCTGCTTAATTAGTCGTAAGTAGTAGCTAGTAGTTTATGTGCAGTAGTAATTAACTTAGTTCTCCTATTGTTGCGATCTAGCCTAGCGTGTGATTTACGGCGTCCTCATCTTGCTGACCGTGCCATGCACTTCGTCTGTTGCGACTCACACAACAGGCGTGCCAAGGGTGGTTAAGCTCTAACGGTTTCCTTTCTCGAAAGAGTTGTCAGAGCATGTTTGGGATACTCCCGGGTAGGGTCATGTCAGGATATAAATACTGAGTTAGCCGGGGTACGGCAAGGTTAAAGCAATTGCTGGGCGAGTCACCTTAATCAGGCCGGATCACGGAGTAACCCGGACCAGGGACGTCCACCTTACTTGGTCTCAACCGACTTAAGCCGTATGTCGGTAATATATATCTAACTTGTATGCAGGAATAGGTATGGCCGGATCAACTATGCAGGATCCGGGTTACATCAAGCTTGCAAGAGAAGAAAGGTATCTCGCTGGTCAAAAGGTGGCTACTGTACGCGGAGCGAGAGCGAAGCGGACAGAGGCCGGACCACCGAGGCGTGGCCAACAAAGGTGACGAAGCCAATGTCGGGTGACGCAGGCGCCGCAGAGGCTCACGTAGCCTCTGCATGGGTGACGCGGGGGGAAAAGTAACCCGGTCGGCTTACTATTTTGGGAGGAGGCATATTCCCTGGAATGTGCCTCCACGTGTGCCCTAAGTGGAGACCTAGCCACCTCTATATAAGGAGGGCTAGGGCTTCTGTAGAGGGGGTGGATTTCTGGGAGATTGCTCTGAGGGCTAGCTAGTGGCGAGAGCAAGAGAGTTCTTTCTTCCTCCTCTTCCCAATACAGCTATAGGAGCACTTGTAATCTGTGAAGGAGAATCAAATACAAAGCTTCTGTGTGTGGAATCACCACACTATCTCTCCCTGGATTCCCCTAGTGCATTTAGTCCCACATTTAGCCTATACATGACATCTGCCGTGACACCACCACGACAGAGCACCTCTAACCGACTCTGCAAACTCGCGAACTAAAAACTCACCGTCCTCTCTCAATACTCTAACGCCCACAACAGATATGGACCAAACTGTCTCAGGACGTTCTGAACCTAAGATATTGAACTCGCATTTTGCAGATCAGAATTCACCCGGCACAAGTTAGAAACGGTAATTTAAACCGAAAATCCCTTTTGGCTTATGGGTGCATTTGCATCCATTATAAGAAAACATATTTCGAAAAGACTACTTTCTCTTTTCGCCGTGTCCGGCCGGCGGACTGCCGGTGCGTACATCTTTCCGAACCTTTGAGCGATGTGTGCGTGCCGGAAAGTAATTAAAGAGCCTGTGCGGCTGGTGACGATGTGTGCGCGACTAGAATTCAGAAGCTGGTGACGTTGTTCCGACGTGCTGAGCGGAGCAACGGAAATCAAAGGCAACGGGCACCTCTGTGTCGGCGATCACGCACGGAATGAATTGACCTGACTCATGCTTCCGTTCCGTGCCTCGTGTCGTGTCGTGTCGTGTCCTGTCGGGTCGACTGGCTGGACCTCTTTTTTTGTGTGCTGAATTGCACTTTCTAGCCGTCGTCAAAAGCCTATCCGGATATATATCGCACTTATGTCTGTCTTTTTTCATGGAAAAAAACGGAGCTTAAATTGCAACAAACTGAGAAAATAAGGCCGTTCACAATGGATGGCTCTTAGCAGTGTATACTAGGCATTTTGTCTATGTGGCACTATAGTTAATGAGGAAAGAGAGTGGAGTTGTCTCTTAGGCTAGTCCTAGCGGGAGTATCATGAGTATCATGCATGCTACTTTGATAAAAATCTGATGTGGCACCATAATTAATGAAGAGAGAGGTGTTAGTAGTATCATAATATGATACCGTATCATAGCTCGTGAAACTAGGTAATTTAATGACCAATACATCTCATACACACAATTGCATTGATATTGTACAAAAAATTAAATACAATGGTACTATAATACTACTAGAAGATACTAACCACTAGAGAGGTAGTATCATACAATAGTATCATATGCATGATATTAGTAATATGATACTCCCACTATGACCAGCCTTAGCTAAGAAACACCTCTTCCACGAAACCATAGGCAAAAAACCATGGTTAGGCCAATTAAATGCATGCGTGTCATCTGAATCATTAAATGTAGAGACACTACTTAAAAAACAATGCATTGAAGAAGTTATATCTTAACCATTTATTTTTTCTAGGATGACGTGTTAAGATACATCCCACGGTGAAAACCTAATACTCCTGCTACGTGGGAATTAATTTTTTTTCCACGAAAATCTAAGCCAAAAGCTCTCCTACGTCACTGTCGGAAACAGTGCGGTGAAGCCCCGCGATCACACGGGGAATTGGAACCCCGAGGTGACCCAGCGGACAACTGACACCACGTACGGCTGGCTTGTCCAAGTTGCTCCGACTGCGTGTCTGCACTCCATAGGATCCATGTCACTCACCCCGGCCCTGAGCGTTATTGCTTGCAAGGGGGGAAAGAGGCAGGCCGGGAGCTAGCTCCGTTATTTTCCCCCATAACTCGACCGATCGGTTTACACATCGTACCGCACGGTCCACGTGCACAAACAAAGTGTCTTCCATCGTGCCAAGTGCGCAAAGCTCTGGCCGTGTGTGACGCAATCGTTACATTTTGCGGCCTTTTGTTCGTAGAAGAACTGTCCTTCGATGCACCCTCCATTCTAAAATTATACTAAGATGTTTTAGCTTTTTTTTTAAAGCGCACGTATGTAGACACTTTTTATTGTCTATGTTTAGACCACGAGTGCTTCGATGCACCATTTTGTTTGTAGAAGAACTGTCCTTCGATGCAACCTCCGTTCTAAAATTATACTAAGATGTTTAAGTTTTTGAAACACATGTATCTATATGCTTTTTAGTGTGTATACTTACTAATTTTGGTCTAAACATACACAATAAAAAGTGTCTACATACGTGCGTTTTAAAAAAAAGCTAAAACATCTTACTATAATTTAGAACCGAGGGAAGCACTCGTGGAAACATGTTCAAATTTCACATACACACGTTTCCATTCATGTATTCCACGGCATGGCTATGGTTTTTTTTGCTTTAACAAAAGAATATATGATGTCTGGATCGCCGAAGTACTTTAGGCCTATATGCTATATGTCCATCTCATCGCAAAAGAAATGTAGAATCTATGAATATGAACTTTGAATGAATAAATCAAAAAAGGTAGATGAAAGATTTGATGCTCCACTTTGGTAAATTGAGTGGTGGGTATTGGTTCTTTTCCGGGAGGTTTGGGATCGATATGTAGTCACCGGGGCACAATATTATTCCTGTTCCACTACTTTTCTTTGTAGTCTTTACTAGTTAAACTTGAATCTCGTATTTAATTTATGGTACCACAAAACGGTCCACATGCACAAAGTGTCTCTCATCAAGCCAAGTACACAAAACATGGATGGTGTATAATGCAATTTCATTTTTCATCAACACGCCTTTCGTTCATATCAGACATGTAGTACTTCTCTCCAAAATACTAGTGTGCCATGCTTATACTAGTCCGTGCCAGAGCATGACCAACATTGTACAAGGAGTAAAAGAGACTAAATGTGAGCTGATGAGGTCAAACTAAAATATTTTATCAAATTTATGGTAAAAGATGGCTAAATACATAGTAGTTGTATAAAAAACTTTGGCAAATGAGCTATATTCTAACTAAGCTTCGAATGCTAGTGTTCTATATTCTGCAAGATGAACATGTTATGTATTCAAATTTCACATACCCTAATGAGAAACATCCTGAAAACATAACTCTACGAATACGACAACTAATAACAATATTCTACAACTAATGTTATTGCCCTATTTTTGTGTTAGTTAAAAAAACTTTGCTAACCGAAACAAAAAACAGTTGTTCTCTTAATCGCCGAAGTATGTTCTGTATAAATGGCTTCTGGCAAGTAGTTTAACCCTATTAGATATGTCCATTCCATCACCAAAGAAATGTGCAATCTATGCATATAAACTTTGAAGATATAAATGGAAAGGGATAGAGATAGATCAGATGCTCTGCTTTGACAGAATGAGTGTTGGGTATTGGTTCATTTCCACGAGGTTTGGGATCAATATGCGGTCATCAACAGACACAATATTCATATTCTACTAGTACTAATTTTACTTTGTAGTCTTTGCTAGTTCACTTGAATATTATATTTTATTTGGTTGGCTCTAAACCACGACGGTGTGCATTATGTATGCGTAGGTATGACAATATACAAGAATCTCACGGGGCAGTGACAAGTGCGCTAGAAGGTTCATGTCCAAGCGAGCTTCCTTATTAAAAAAAACCCCAAGCAAGCATTGTGCCTGACTACCCCGGACAATACTCGGCCTTCTTATTTCCACATAGAAACCCGCATGAAAAATGAGGACATGAGAAAGTGCAATCCCTTTATTGCTATAACTGTGTATGATGTTCCCCGAAAAGAAATCTTGTATTTGGCCTTATTTTGGCTCACATGCACCTTTTTCTTCTTCACTCCATTTCAAATAATTTTAACATTAGCTTTCTAGCTTCACAAACACTGATTTTCAAGTTTTCAATCTAAATAGTTAGATACATAGCAGAGGTCAAACATATTGATGCTTGATTTAAGACATGCCCAAAACTTTACCTTTTCAGCTACCTACCTAATCGGCCATTTGTTTTTCTTTGAAATCAACACAAAGAGAATCTTCTCCCTAGCATATATTCTCTGTTACAAAATGCATGCACATTGTCCAATCCTATAGAATGTGATAGAAACCATATGTGAGGCGTCTCATCCTGTATTGTTCAAATTTGATATTTCAGATGTCTCAACTTGTGCATTTACAATATGCAAGAACACGTATACCTCAACAACCATTTGACAATACGTTCCACGACAACATGCATGAGTGTTATAGTTGTCTAGTTGACCTATAAAAACAGTATATGTCCATTTGAAAAACCTTTACTTTCTAGTGTTTGCAAGTTCACTTGAATATCATATTTTATTTGATTGGCTCTAAACCTTGACGGTGAGCATTATGTGTGCATAGGTATGACAATATAATGGAATCTCACAGGGTGGTGACGAGAGTGCTACATCGTTCATTTCCAAGTGAGCTTCCTTGCCAAAAAATGTGTTCAAGGAAGCATTGTGCCTGAATACCTGGGACAATACTCGACTTTTTTTCTTTGCACATCGAAACCCACACGAAAAATGAGGACATGCACAATTACAATCCATTTGTCGCTATAAGTTTGTACGAAGTTCCCCACAAAGAAATCATGTGTTTGGCTTTGTTTTGGCTCACATGCACCTTTTCCGTCTTCACTTCATTTCAAATAATTCTAATACTAGCTTTCTTTCTTCACAAACACTGATTTTCTCCGGCAAATGTTTTTCTTTACATTTTAGACACTAACACAACCTTCCAAGTATACCCACCACTAGTTTTCATTGCAATATTTCTATAATCCGGATCAAGATTGCAATATCATTTCAAAAGTACTTCCCAAGAGAAATATATGCATAGTATTGTCATCTTAAATAGTTAGAGCTATAACAACGGTCAAACATATCAATGTTTGATTTAAGACATGTCCAAAACCTCACCTTTTCGTGTACCAAATGGAGTATTTGTTTTCCTTTGAAATCAACACGAAGGGAATCCTGGCCCTAGCATACGATTTTCATTGCAAAATGCATGCATAGTGTCCAGTCTTATAGAATGTGATGGAAATCATGTGAGACTTCTCAACCAGTATTTTTCAAATTTAATATGCCTCAACTTGTGCATTTACAGTCTGCAAGAACAGGCATACCTCAACAACTATTTGACAATATGTGCCACGTCAACATGCATGAGTGTCGTAGTTGTCTAGTTGACATAGAAAATAGTATAATACGAAAATAATACTACTGTACACGACGTATCCGTAATTGACCAAGCTTTGTCAATGACTCAGTGCTGATTCTATAGACGTGTCAGTCCAAGCATGGCCAGGGCAGACGCAAAATTCCTACTCGTTCTTTTGTAAATTGGTCAAGATGCAGCTAACCTAAAAATATCACATCAGTACACTAATATGCAAATTGGCTGGGCTTTTTCAACGGCAGAGTTTGCTTCCTCGGAATCAAATTTCTCGTGTCTTGCTAATTGGTCCACATGATGCTGCATCCGGCGAGATTGGGTTCGGGCTAACATTGACTGGCTTCCCGCATCTAGTTTTTGTGCAATTTGGCATGTCTGCTTGCACACATTTATGTTTTATTTCCTTTTAAATATAATTTTCAGGTGTTTGGTACTTTGCTTTGCACCTGATCACATGAGTTATGATCACCCATTTTAAATTAACTGATATTACTATTAGACACATCACACATAGCACACACATCATACAAATTATGATATAACTACTTAATACTTACTTAGCACGTTCTAGAACACCCGCAAGCCACAATTAGAGATTCTTACTAACTCTCATGATCAAAAGCAGCACATCGAAAGCCATCATAGAAGTTCACCATCACAACTTCACCATCGCCAACTACAACTACATACCTACGTAGCTAACTTAAACACAAATGATCACCTGTCCGCCGTCTAGCCGTGGTCACGACATGTGTACTTTTTGATGCTGGAGGAGCCGACCTTGTAGATCGTCATCTTGACGACGGATGGCTAAAGCTTGAACTCTAGGACGTCGTCGCGCTCCAAGTCGTACAAGACCAGCTCTAGCCAGATCTTTCTCAGCACCACCCACTAGTAGAAAATGGGTCTTTGGTCCAGCCCTCAAAGCCATTCATCCCGGTTCAAATAACAAATTGGGACCAATGCCAGGCATCGGTCCCGGTTCATGCCGCCAGGACATCGGTCCCGGTTCATCTCGGGGTATTGATCCTGGTTTATGCCACGAACCGGGACCAAAGGGTCCCTCTTTAGTCCCGGTTCGGGACATAAATCAGGATAATTTTTTTTTGTAAGAAAATGTTATAAAAACTTCAGATGGCCGCCATTTGTGCTTACGATGTCGTAAAAAATCGTATAATATATCAAAATTATCGACAAACAATTATGATATCAATGCCAACCGCCTTCAGCCATTTGCAATTTTTTTAGATTTTTGAAATTCCAAAAGAGTCAAAATTCAGATTTTTAATTTTATTAAAAAAGTTCAAGAAAATAAAAATGACATATCTGGATTCCTCACATTTTTCTGATAATAATGCACATATTATTTGTGGAATTTCGATTTATGGATTTAAAGATATGAATTATGCCATATTAAATGAATTAATGTAAAAATAATAATAAAACATATTTTATTTCTATATTTATTCAATATTAGTATTACTTAGTCATTTTTCTACATTAAAATCATGTTTGTAACTCAAATTATAAGAATGTGTGACTCACAAAATGCATGGGTTAATATCATTAATAGCATAGTATAGACATAAGGTTACAAGTGGTACATAAAAAGGGGGATGGAAAGGAACCAAGATGTTAAGCTTGCTAGGAGTGGAGTAGTTTTAGGATGGGTGACCGACCGGGAAGTTTAACCAAAGATTGGAATTTGACAAAAACTAAGTGTGATTGAGAGGCTTCGGATGAGAGATTAACCAGTCCAAATATTCATAGATTCAAAAAAAATGAAAAAAAAATATTTTTTGAAAAAAAATAAAAGACCTTTGGTCCCGAACCGGGACCAAAGGTCCTACTGTAAGCACACGCGACGGCGGGCCACGTGGAGACCCATTGGTCCCGGTTCGTGCTAGAACCGGGACCAGCATTAGTCCCGAGTGATTGGTCCCGGTTCAAAATCTGGGACCAATGGCCCTTATGAACCAGGACCAAAGGGGGGGGTTCTACTAGTGGGCAAAGCTTGTCATAGTAGAGCTTGTTGTAGTAGACAGATGGGAAGTCGTCGTGCTAAGGCCCCATAGGACCAGCGCACAAGAGTAGCAACCATCGCCGAAGATGACAACCATAGACCGGAATAGACTGACATCAAACCACACTGACGAACACGGAAAACGATCGGATCCCAAGAGATCCGCCAGACACACGACTCCACGCGCCCTCCGTTGGCACCAGATGCACCACCGCAGCGAGGATAGGGCGAGAAGGACTTTATTCTGACTTCAGGACGTAGCCACCGCCTCAACATCCCGAAGAAGACACTGAAAAAAGGCTAAACAAAAACGAAAACCCTTCTACCGACGAGATGCCGTGGTCCGCCACACCTGCAAGGACGTAAGGCCACCGGAGGCGAAGCGGACCTGCGGCATCGCCGGCGAGGGGTCGAAACCCTAGATGGGTTTAGGTGATCGCTTGGCAGCTGCCTCTACTCCGTACCGGTTCGGTAACTTGCAAGATCTGTAAAATAACTGGCATCTTCTTTAGGTATCATTATCAGAACTCCATGTATGTGTTATTTCTTTTTTGAGAATTGCCTATCTAAGTTCTAAATAGAGCTAAGGACACAGGTTGGAAAACCAAACACAAATCTAGCCAGGTTCATCAAACAATGCGGGCATCAGGTCGAACCAATCCAGTTCTTTTTTTAGGAGAGAACCAAGCTAGGTATGTCATAGTCGATCTAGAGACACCGGACCACCAGCGCTCCTCCAATTGGCCCAACGAAAGCCGTAGACAGCCCACCTCTTCCCTTCCCCTTTCTCCTGCAAAATAACGCCCTGGAAAACTGGAACTGCTACCGATGTTTAAGATGCATACATACACTTAATTGATTGGCAAAAATCTAGGTAGGGCACGTGCCCTGCCTTGCCCAAAGGGGTCCTCCGCCACTACCGGTGAGGGATGCCAGCCCCTCCCCTCCGTGCCACAGTCCAGCTTCCCAACCTTGGCAGGAAGCAAAACAAAAGACCAGCCATAACATATGAAGCATTGCCAAGTCGGCAGTGCTACTAAGAGCTTTCCCAAATCCATGAATACAACTACACATGAAGTACTTCAAAGTACAGACACAAAGTGCACATGAACAAGTGCTAATCATATGCCCAATTTGGGGATTTCGCTATTTCCAATCCCCAATTTCGAATGCATAAAATCAAATCCCTATATAGCAACTGCAAATAAATCCCTAAATTTCAATTCCCAACCGCTGTCGACTCCTAACGTGCTCGATTCAATCCCCAACCGTAACCTAGATTGCACTTTATTGCGCGCCACTATCAAGGACGAGCCCGAGAAGGGGCCGCGCGCACACTCGTGTGGCCGAGGCGGCGACACCATCCTTGAGTCGTCACCGTTGCGTGGGCGACAGAGATGGCGACTACATCGTGTTCTACCGCCGACTTACATGTATTAGGTTTTTCTTCTTTATTTTTAGTTGTATTTTATTCGGCACCAATCGGTGGAGATGCTCTAAGGATTCGTGGCCTGATATTACACCCACCCGTCGCGCAGCCAGCCATGCTCTAGCACAGAAGATGAAGGAGAAGAGGAAATTATCCCAGGCCGTTCTGTGTTGGCAAGAATGCATGTAACCCCTGACCCTGAATGATTAGACATCGAGAGTGTGTACAATGTGCACGGTCCAAGTGCACAGCGAGCGCCCTGTACAGCGACTAGTGTAGTGGTCGATCATCCGCAGGTCTGCAACGAGCCAAACGGA
The DNA here is from genome assembly GCA_910589775.1 of Avena eriantha. NCBI lineage: Eukaryota > Viridiplantae > Streptophyta > Magnoliopsida > Poales > Poaceae > Avena > Avena eriantha. Next base: position 14,174,933 of record OU342741.1, on the reverse strand, counting down.
AATCTCGATCGACGCCGACACTGCCAAGAACAGCCAGAAGAAAAGCATACGGCTACGTACGGAAATCTCAATCGACGTCTCTTGGCCTCTCGGGCGGTCGGTCGTAGGGAGGGCCAAAACGCACCCTATTTTCGTGTGTAGAGACCACTCCCCCCTACCGCGCCCGGTATGTAGGTATCGCCCTACCAGCGCGGTTTCAGTTTGCTGTAGACGCCGTCAGCAGGCCGCTGCTCGGTCTGCACGTATACGTCCATCTCTGCAGTCTGCACCGGTCATCGTTTACGCCGGACTCCGGTCCCTGGCTGCGATGATTAACATCATGTACGTAGTACGCTGTAAATTAAGCCGCCGGTGCGCAGCGTGTGGACTGCACATCGTTCCGGCCAGCTGCCACGGTTGGGCCAGCTGCGGTCTACTGTAGAGAAGATCACGGCGGAGGTCAACCTTAAACACCACGTGACGGTTAATGAATCATGGTTGATGCTGGTGACCGGTGAGGCTAACAAAAGGTTACAACATAGCGTGCCCCGCCGCGCACTCAGCCGGTAGTGCGATGATGATGCCGCGCAACTATCTGGAGTCTGTCTGCGAGGAGCGCTTTGGTCTTGTTTATTGTGACGGACGGAGATATTTGTGATTAGCTTCCTTTGATTATAGGTTGATGCAAGCATGGGACCCTCTGCGGGGGTGAGGCCTTTTTGTTGGCTTCACAACTCTCGCGTCACGCGGAGGTGGCCTCAATAATGTTTTCGATCAAGTCCTGTCCTTTTCAACACATCTTATGCTGATGCTTCCACTCTCTAAATCATTACAAGATTTAATCATGTGGATGATGTACTCATTTACTTGTCGATCTTAAAATCTGATGATGTACTCATTCACTTGCCGCAAAGTACATGACATCCGTGATCGCACACGTCCGGAACCCGACCACCTCCGAGTTCTCGCTCAGCGGAAGCAACAAATTCTTCTAGAGAAAGCTACCAAGAACATATACTTCACTAATCTGAAGGCATACGAAATATTCTAGAGGGGAGACTTCACGATGACGTGTAAAGTGAGAGGAGAAGGAGATGGCCTTGTTAGAATACGTGTAGGATTTAGAGATACACTATGACTCATCTTCTTGTACTCCAAGTCTCCCCTTCCGTGTACGTCTATATATAACCCCCAAGGGTCAACAAATCAATACAAAATTTCGGCCACATAGTTCTGGTATAGATATCGACGCCTATTTTAGAAGATTTATCTCGAGGACACAGAAGGTTTGACGACCAACTATACGGCGGGATCACTATGATCCGGCCGTATAGTTGCGTCCGTATAGATGTGATCCGTATAAATAAACCCTAGTTGGTGGCACCGCCGCAACTATACGGCGGGAACTACATATCCCGCCCATATAGTTGCGGCAGTATAGTTCGGCGCGACCTCATAATCGCGCCGGGCGGCTAGGTTTCTTCTTCCTCCTCAATTTTTCTCTCATATTCTCTCTCCAAACCTCTCAAAACCCACCTAGAACTCTTGATTCTTCGCGGATTTCATTCATTTGAGTGGGGGAATCAACAGATCGTACATCAAGATGAACAAAATTGGTAGCATTTTTTCGCAAGAGCAAGCGCCAACGTGGTGAGAGTTCGGGGCACCAGGCCGAGCTCAACCCCAAGCTAGCCATTGTTTCGTCAAGGAGGGTGCTGCCCACACGTTGGGCCGATCACAGCTTTCTCACCGCGGTAGGATTGAGGGCGGACTTCGACCTCGTGTGTGATAAGGCCGGGCTAACACTACTCGGCTACGCAAGCTACAACACCTACGCCTCCTACGATGACCACAGGGAGAAAGATAATGCGTGCGTGGTATTATATTAGTATTCTTTTTCAAGTAAATATCTATTGTAGGCCTATATAAATTTTTGGGCCCTCCAAATTCTAGGGCCTGGTGCGAGCCACATATTTGGTCCAACAGTGGGCCCGGCCCTGGATGCAAGCATGGGACCCCCTGATGGGTGTGGCCTTTTTTGTTGGTTTCACAGCTCTCGCGTCATGCGGTGGTGGCCGCAATAATGTGTTCGGTCAAGTCTGTCTTTTGCAACACATCTTATACAAAATGCTGTTGCCGCTGCTTCTGCACTCTAAATCAATACAAAATGTTATGGTTCTCTCTCCTAGCGGTTGTGTTCACGAGCTGTACCGATCGATCGTACTACTTTCTATAGTATATTTTTAACTTGATTTTTTATACTTGGTGATGATTGACTATGTCGCTGCAGGGTGGGTATGTTGTGAATTATTTCCGCATGAATTTCTTAGGAGTATGTTAGTAGTACTGCAAGTTGCCCTTTGTACGCGTGCTTTGGTAGGGCATCACTTGGCTAAACCCACCCGCCGAATCTTGTGACGAGCCAGGCAAGACCTAAACACCACTACTAGTCGCAAGATGTGATCATTTCAGGTGGTCCTAGAACCGTTGAATCTTAATTTAGATAGTTTGTCGGCAGCTCAAACGAACCAATCGAAACAAAAAGCTCGCACCGAGGTAATCAAGATGGAACGCATGACTAGGTTCGGTACTGCCGCTGCCAAGCCTTTCGACAATAGAATTTTGCAGAGATAGAGGCATTCGTACACACTGGCGGACATTCTTGGAGGCCAAAAGGGCCATGCCCCCCCTACTCAATTGCAGTTTGCACTAGTATACTATTTAGTATTTATCATTTCTAAGAAAACACAATATACTACAAGTTAGCCCACTCAACTATCATCTAATGTCTTTTGGCCTCTCTGTAATGATGGTCAACGTCCGCCACTGTTCGTACATACATGTAGGCCTCCGTGTGACATGAATCAGTTGTTACTTTCCTACGTACTCAATCAGCCAGATCGATCGCTTTCTTTCTTGGCATGGCACGAATTAACTTTCCCGGTCGGCCGCGTGAACGCGTAGGCCATGGAAGGAAGTGAGAGACCGAATGACATTTTCTCCCCCATTGTTCACATCGCGAGTAATTAAATTGTATCCTCATGCACTCTCCTTAGTAGATTGGTTCCCCCTCCCCTGACTGGCCTCGCCGGTGTCAGGAGTGGTGGGAAACCCAATCTATGGGTGGAGCTTTTAGTAAAAGTAGTGTTTTCAACATATTAGGTTAGGGTTTTCTTAGCAATCTTTGTCTTGGCCTTCACCTCAATGGAGATGGCATTATCTACAATCAGCGATCTCCGGTCCTTCGTTCGACAATTAGATCTGTTTTCCAATGTCAATGGTGGTGCTGAAATATCAAACTCTCTAGGTATGGGTATTTCAAATCTGTTTTGGATTTTTCCTGTGGTTGCAGCGAGAATATTGTTCGGTTAATTTTCCCGGGAATATTGTTGTCGATTCTCTTGCTGATGTTGATTGATTACTTTAATGGTTGCGTGCGTGCATGCGGTCTTGGCATTGCGTCACATATTACAATTATGGGAGAATCATCATTAGTACTTATAAGTCTGTGGTTTGGTATTTATATCAGTTTTGTTCGGCTGCCTTCAAGAAAGTGCAAGATTGTGTCATGAAACAAGAAACAGTATGAAGACCTTGAAGATTTGCTCTTTACTTTTAGACTATTTTGTAATCGATGGAGTCAGTTGATGTATCTCTACCATGTACAATTCCCCTGGTCCATAAAACGAAAGGTGCTGGGCAAGCGCAGAGAAGTCGTCTGAAGGGGAGTTTCATAGAAATGTTCAACTTCGATCAACCGGTCCCATGCCTAAAAAATAAAGATGGTCAAAAATATGGGTGATATACAGCCCCATGTGGGTTCACCGAAAAAATAAAATCATGAAGTTTATGGTATTGATTGTCAAAAAAAAATACTTTCCCTGCCGGGCGGACCACCTAGGAGATTCCAATCGAGATACTCTGACCAATGGCGGCCCGTACAATCCTAGCCTGCGCTTATCCATGGTCGACACCGAGCATTGGATGGTGGTTAGTTCTAATCCCAAACTGAGCTAGCTAGGTTCTCGCTGATAGACCCATGTGACGGTAGAAGCCAGTTAATCGGAGTCACTGTCAGCCTGTCTTCTGTGTGCCGTACGCGAGGTAAAGCTACGGCTTCTTAATTAATCTTCGAAGAACTCGTCATTGTGATCATCTACGGGAGCGATAAATAAAGTTTTTAGTAAGCGCTCTCCGTGACTATTCAAGTTTATCATCACGACTCATATTTCTGGTACGTCGTTTTCTTTGATGGGCCACCGCAACCTTTGCACCAACGATGATTTTATTGGCAAATGATCAGTACGTGTACCGTGATCCGATCCGTTGCTATACTATGGGTTGTTCTTGCGTATGCACTGCTACTATTCATATTATTTAATACATATAGTATGTTAGAGTTTCACGTGATCATAGTTGTTGTAGTGTTGAGTTATATTCTGAAATTAATTATTCCCACTGGTTCGTATTAATGACTTTAACTTTGTCTAGATTTGTATGAATCTAGTTAAGTATTTAGGCTAAATGCATCTGAATTTAGATAAAGTTAAGAACGTTAATATAGATCAGAGGCAGTAAAATTATGTTTAATACTACTAATCCACTAATCGTGATGTACTGACTTTAACTTTAGGGACCCTTCTACAAGACTTGGCAACAGCAGATGAAAGTGTGTTTCCAAAGAAATAAACTCGTGCCTATCTTTGGCCAATCAGGTGTAGCAACAAAAAATTATACCAAGCAGAGAATAAGAAAAAATCAATTACAGTTAAAGAATATTTACGGCTCTAATCTAACCATGTTGGCCTATCCAACAACTGTGACAAGATCATCTTGGACGAAATCGAGACAGGCGCCTATTCCGGTGAAAAGATGGACAAATTGGACACAAAAATCAATTGTAATGGGAGCTTCAAGACAGAGAGGAAGAAAATAGCATTCTACAAACGCATGGATGATATGAAAGAACATTGAAGAGTATTGTGTGCTAATCATGGACGGGGGACAGGCTCCATCAAGACCACATGAGGTCGAACAAAATATTAGGTTCTTGAGGGTGGGGAAGATAACTGCCAAGAAAGAAGAGTTATTCTTCATGAGAAGTCAGAGTTGGACTATGGCGTCTAAGTCGGACTGCTAGCTTTGTATTTCCGTTGCAACGACACGGGCACTTGTGCTATGTACTAAAATGTATACGCAGATCGATGCGGTCACACATAAGTGTACGTGTAGGTCTCCGCGCTCACGCAGCCAGATGGATCGTTTTCTCTCGTGGGCTCGTGGCATGGTATCGTGAGTTTAGTTACTTTCCCGGCCTGCGGGCCACCTACGAGATTCGGAGCTATACCTCTTGGTCAATGGCGACTCGTGTAATGCCCCGCGCTTATCCGTGGTCGACACAGAGCATTGGCTAGTGACAGACCCATGCATGTGACGGCAGAAACCAGTTAATCGTGCTAAATCGCGCGTCGCTGTCAGCTGTTGCTGTGTGGCCATACGCGAGCGAAAGCTGCCGCTGGTTAATTACTCCTAGTACGTATAGTTTATATGCGGTATTAATAATTAACTTAATTCTCTTGCGATCTAGCGTGCGATTTTCAGCGTCCTCACCTGACCTGTTCTCTTGAGCTTTGTCTCTTTGCTGTCCGTCCGTGGCATCTTTTTGAGTGGTCTGTTAGAGTATTGTACAATGTTATTATGATAGTTTAGGATAGTTAGGATTCTAGTCTAACTTGTCTTATACAAGTTGATCACTGTACGCCTATATATATTCGCCCATTAGGTTCAATAATAGATCCATCATATTCCGAGTGACAAGATCCTTGACCTAGCCGCCGCCGCATCCACCTAGTGTCGCCGCCGTCCGCCGTGTCGCCGCGCTAGCCGAGCAACACACTTATACCGCGCTGCCCCCGGGGAGGTCGATCTCCATGATCTCCGCCGGGGGTCGCGCAACCCGTACGCAGGGTTCGTCCACCGATCCATGATCGGCTGCCCTGTAAGTTTTTTTTTCCGATCTCTTGATCGATTTTCTTTTTTGGTTTACAGATCTTAGATCGGATTGAGTTGCCCACCGCCGTCGTCATCGTCGCGCCTCTACTCCAACCATCGGCAACGAGGATCTACACCGCGCCGGTGCGCTTGCCTCCTCCGCTGCAGCGTCTGTCTTGACGGGCTGACGTGGCCTCACGGCAGGCTGCCGCGCACCACGGACGGCTACTACGCATTCCCTGGAAGGCTACCATGGCCGCCCCCCTCGGATCCTCTTCGTCGCCATCGTTTGGGACTTAACCGACAACGCCACCGTCGACTCTGATCTACGCGTCATCCGCGCCCTGGCGCATACGACGCAACATCGGTCTGATCAACCGATCCCGCGCCTGTTTACGCCAACCACGTCCCCGAGCACGCGCCTACCACCGATCGAGCTATGAGTCGTCACTGCGTCGCCCCCTTGGGCCACAGCGCCGCCGCCTTTGGTCCACGCTACCGGCTTCAACGCGCCTTCCTTGGTGTGTACGTCGGTGGTGGTCTCCTAGCCGCTGCACCAACTTGCGCCCTGCGGCTATGCCGCCTCCTCAGGTCGTAGCGTCGCTGTACGCAGTCTACTTTACTGTCCAGATGCATCGATGTCCTCGGCTTTCACCACGCCAACTCCTACAGGTGCGGATCGCTGTCGTCTGCACATGGTCTTCGTCACGTCATCGGGTTCTTCCTCGCCTACTTCGAGCACTGTCGTCGCGCTTCACAAGGTAACCTGCAGGGCGCCCTCTCGTCGTCGCAGGTCCCGCCGACTACCCCATCGCCACTCTAGGCATCCAGCATGACTACCCCAGGTCACCGTTGTTTTCGCCGCCTTCTACGTCTTCATCCACTATAACTTCGTCGCCAGTGTCATCGCCTCATCCCCGACTACACCACCTGCTACTCTATTCCGACAAACCATGGACAGAACCGTCACCTCTCCTTAACCACTCCGCGCGTCGCAACCGCTCTGGAGGCTTCCTCTGCTAGTCTTTCTAACATGGCGACAAGAATGGTCCCTGCCCCCGCACGCTTGGTACTGGCAACACCGGGAGTGCCTTCGTCCCTAACGTGTTCCCGAGTCAGGCAAGCTCGGATCGGCGTCTCGTCTTCATCGGCTTCGACAACGTCTTCTTCAGTATTGACCCCTCTACGACTGCCTCAACCGCGTCACCGACGACTTCTTATTTGCATACTCGGTTCTGGCAAAACCGGAGTGTGCGTTCGTCCCCGACGTGCGCCTAGTTCTTGCAAAACTATGGCCACACCTCATCCTCGACGGCTCAGACTGCATCGGCTTCGACATCGACACCCTCGACGACTGCCTCGACGCATCTCCGTCATCCTCCTCGTGCACTATGCGCATGCGGCTTCACATGCGGCTACCTCGACATCGGCATCCCCGACCACGACATCAACAATTGTGACCCCTCGGACAACTACCTCGACCATGGCACCGACTCACGCTCTCGGCTCCCACGACATCGGCACAAGGCCTACCACCTTGCTTGAGCATCACCAGCTTCCTCTAAAGTCCAAGCAACCGTGACGCGACACCGTCCACAACATTCTCGCAACGACTGTGGGGGGATGTCAGTCTACTGGATGCTACTTCGGTTTATCTCTAGTCTGGCCGTCCGCGACATTCCAGTTGTTCATGACGCTACTGCTATGACTACGGAGGGATGTTAGTGTATTATACTTACACGGTTATTGTGATAGTTTAGGATAGTTAGGATTCTATCCTAACTTGTCTTGTACGCCAAGTTGATCACGGTACGCCTATATATACTCGCCCATGAGGCTCAATAATACATCCATCATATTCTGCCAATCTCCCTCTCTACCTGACGTGGGCATACCTTACAGGTACTTAAGTTTGGTATATACAGCCTGATCTGGCAGAAGCCCACGTCGTTACCAGGGCCCAATCAAAGATTCGGGTGACCAAAGGAGACTTTGACTGCTTGCGACACACGGCAAATTCAAAGATAGAAACTTAAAAGGGACAAACCCTAATTTGTAACCCTCGTCAATTGGCGTCGTCTGTGGGAAACGAACCCACGACCACGTCAACCGCCTAATAATGTGGCACCATATTCCAAGTCATCCCTTCTGGCGGCGGTGGTGGTCCAGCGGCAACAGCCGCGACATCCACATCTGGCCGATGCAATCGAACAAGCACCAATGCAGCCTTGGCACCTGCGACCAGCTGTTGGTGCACACACTCGCGGACCGCGCTGATATCTTGAAACTTCGCCAGCAGAGCTAACAAGATTGAAGGCACCAGGTCCAGGGGAAACATCGCCTGAAAAATATGCCTAAGGCACGACTGTGCCTTTTTCAAACACTGAAGCACCCTCACTGCATGATCCTGCAGCGTCGCTAGCGCGACTGCACGATCGTGGTCCACCCAGCAGTACCCACTAGCCTGCAGCTGCTCCTGGGTCAAGTCATTCATTCGAATGGCAACCGGATTGCTCTCATCCCGCGGATGACGAGCGCTAACAACTACAAGAAGCAAGGCCAGAGCATAAGACAGAGCATCGCCGCGAATAGCTAAAGAAAAGGATAAGAAGATAGAGAGCAAACACTTAAATTACTCGTTCAACTACGCAACTTCGTCTAGAAGATACTTCTCGCGAGCACTGACCTTCTCAGCCTTCGACTTCCACATGTCCGCGTTACTGCGGATTATGGGCAACTCACGCTCCAACTGCTTTATGCGATCGCGTAGTCGCGCAAGCAGCGACAGATCCTCCAGCTTTGAACGCGGTCGTGCCACAGTTTCATCGGTGGGGAGAGTCAGGAGGACCACTCGAAGGACCCTATTACAGCTAAACAAGAGGCAAATAAGACCAACTACACATCAATAAAAGGATGGAGTGCATTAAAATTCAGCAAAGTATCAAGAGGGGTACCCCACAAAATACGGTTCAGCAAAAGGAGAAGCTAAGCTATTACACAAGACAGCTAAGGAAGGTTCTGCCTTTTCGATTTCGACTTTGGGGGCTTCCTCGAATCTGTGGCAGTCTCTGACGCCACAGACTTCCCAGTTGTAGCCCCAGACGCCGCAGCCTTTGCTGCCTTCACACGCTACAACTCCGCCGAATAATTGGCGACTATTTCAATGAGCCGAGGCCCATATTTATTGCAATTACCGGCGAAGGGAGCGAACACTACCTCCTTGCCATCTGCGGTGACCGGCATCGCCTCGAAGATCTCGCTGGGGTCCAGCTCCATGCCGTGGGCTTGCGCCATCACGAGTACCATAGTCACGCCAACTGATCGTTGCGCATTCTTGAATTCCATCGGCACGCCCTCTGCGAAAGACTCCACCAGGTCATCAAGATTTTCGATTAATTTGGCCTTGGGAGCCATCTCCTCTCGAAGGCGACTCAGTACGCCCTTAGCCTTCCCAAGTGTGTCTTGGAGAGAGACGATGAGGTCCTCGACTGCAGCCACGACGCCAGCCAAGGCATCCGCGCGGGCAAAGGCCTAGGCGTCTAAGTTCATGCTGACAACATCTGAAGAACACACGTATCAGAACATCAACATGTATACAAAATGTAGGGGAAAATGCAAGTGAAGCAGCGTAATCCCTGAGAGCGCTTTCGTGATAGAGAAGAGCTGTTCTACGAACAACTTTTCCCTCTCAGCGGTGGAAGAGCGCAAATATTCCACGCACTTTTGCAACTCCTCTAGAGCCTCGACTGCCTCGACGTGTTTCTTCTCCATTGTGTCAAGTCCATTCTCGAGGGAAGTAACGTGACGAAGAAGCTCATTATACTCACCTGCAAGGGACGGAACATGGCAAAACCTAAGTTTACTAACCTCTACACAAGAAGAGCGGAGAGACAAGTATAACGCTAACCTTCCAAAGCACGATGGCGGTTATCCAGCATGGCATGCTGTCAACCTAAGGACATGATCTGCTCGGCAAGGCGAGCAGAATTCTTCAAGATAGGCTACACCAAAGAAAAGAAGTATCAGCATTAGCAAAAATTCGACTGCCAGCAGCAAGAGACACTTACATGTTCCTATAGGGACTTTGAAGGTTCCTGTCGGGTCGACGTCCATGCAACCATCCGGTGCCCCCCCCCCCCAGTGTGGGGGGAACTTGAAGAATTGGCGCCGGAGTGGGCCACCACCGGAGGAGAAGGAGATTGTGCTGCCACTTCTTCATCTTTGGAGTCTGTGAGTCCGGTATCCTTGACAATTTGGCAGTCGTCGGGGGACGACGACACCGTTTACTGCAAAATATCTCGCACTACTTCAGAAGAAGAAGATTTTGAGAAAACAAGACGAACTCATAAACATATAAAGACTTACCCATCAAAAAAATTGAGGTCGAAGGAATCTCCCGACGACTCCTTCGGCAACCTCAGTTTCTTCCGCGAGGGAGGAGCCATGGCGCGCACAGGCACAACGGGGATCGGCTCCTCTACAGCAGCAAGAGGACCCTCCGGTGTCGTCGGTGATGAGCCATCCGAGTTCTCGCTACGAGAGCGCTTGCGAGTCCCATGTCCGCTAGACTCGAGGGCTTTCTCCTCCAACCCAACAGGGACGGTGGAGCCCGACTCATCCTCTTCTTCCACGTCGCGAGGAATAATTCCTTCGGGCTGAGGAGGCAAGTTGGTGGCTACGGTCTAGTCCTAAAAACAGAAGAAGCATCAGTATGAAAAACAAAACACCTAACAAGCAATTGAAAATCAAGAAAACTTCAAAGAGAAATCCACCTCAAGCGGAGGATTCCTGGCGCAGAATGGAGGCACGACTGAGTCACCCGGGAGATCCTCCTTGGTGGTGTCCTTGGTCAGCAGTCGAAACCGCATGTCTACCTCACCAGAAGAGATGCCCTCTGTAGAGATACGAGTGACATCACCAGTACCAATCCAGTAGAACATCAGGTGTACCCTAGCCTGCAGAGGCTGTACTCGGCGACGCATCCAAGTGCGAATGAGCTCTGCGCCGCCTACTTCTTTGCCTATGTGGTGTTCGAGGTTGCAGACACGCTGATACAGGGTCTCTGATTCCTTGACTTTGGTGGGCATCACAACGTTCTTCCAGGCCCTTCTCCTCTTGCAGGCCGCCACCGGATCGAAGGGTGCAAGTCCATAGTGCTCTTCGCCGGCTTTCTGGTCGCGGATGTAGAACCACTTCCCCCGCCGTCATTGGACATACAAAGTGAGTTTGATGGAGAAATAAGTGACGTTGGAGTTGACATGGATCCGCAACCTCCTATATCATAGACTACTAAACCCGACGCCGACTGACGTTTGAGCTTAAAGAGTTTTTTGAAGAGGCTGAAGTGCGGCTCGATTCCGAGCCAGCACTCGCAAAGAGTAATGAAGCAGACGATGTGGAGGATAGAGTTTGGGGTCAGCTGGTACAGCTGGAGCCCATAGAAACAAAGAAGACCCCTAACGAACAGATGAAGGGAGAGCGAAAGACCGCGAATGATGAAAGCAAGGAACATCACTCGAAAACCCGCAGCAGGACTGGCGATTACCTCATCGCCAGGAATGCGAGAGTCATCCTCCGCGGTAGAGAGCGCTCCGTACTGGCGTTGGGTGAACATCTCAGAGGACTTGATGACGGATGGGCGCCATGACCCATTGGTGACGCGAGTCCCCCGGCATTTCTTCTTCCCAACTCCGGCGGCGCTGGTCCCCGGGCCCTTCTTCTTGGCCGCAACAGCGGCAACCATAGATCCAGCGGCAGAGGATCCCTTCTTCTTGCCCATCTTGCGCTGGCAGTGTGAGCGCAGGAAGTAGCTGGGGAAGATACGGAGTTGGTCCAGTGCCGCAAGGGATATGCGATCAATGGAATAGCAAGGGCAGCAATGGCAGAGGTGCATGAACGAGAAGAAGATGTGGGAAAATTACCGCATGATGAACCTCTACTTAACCTCACAGTAAATGCCATCCAACAGCTAGGAGAAAACCAACCCGACGTGTGGCACACACCGACGTTGATGCGTGGCAAGGGTAAACCACGAACCGTCGCTCCACTCCTCCCATTACACGCGAGAATTGAGAAGACACGGTTAAACCAGAAGATTACGCACGCCTGGTCAAGTCCAAGTCAGAAAATGGGATCCACTACTCGTCACGTTCCGTCAAAGCCGCTCAAACGGGCAACCGAGGTCATCTCATCGTCAGTACTGATGTCATTAACTCCAGCAGGAGCACATTTTAACTACTCTAGTCCTTACTCGAGTCTTCGACTCAACCAAGCACTCAGGGACTACTCCTAACAGGAGCGCTGGCCGCGCACCCCGACGAACTTTGTATGCCATCCAAGTAATACGCGAAAATATTTTTTCTCACACAAACCCTTCACGCGAATCAACGATTCGATTGTGGACATCGGGTTACTCCCATAGGGAGCGCGGAAAACACATTCGAGTGAAACAAGCAAAAGACGACAGCAGTCGTAAAATACTTATAGTCCCCACTCGAGTCTACGACTCGAATAGGCACTCAGGGGATACTCCCATAGGGAGCGCTGGCCGCGCACCCTATGATTTTTCTTATACATTGCACTTTGTGTTGATTACATCCATACTCGAAAACTCTGGCGACTCTGTCTCATATTTTCCTGCAAAGAGACTACGTCTCCTGGGTCACCCGAATTATCTCCACGATGACAAAAATTCGGATGGCGCGCTTACAACATGAAGATAAGACCTGAATAAGGCCTAGCAACGCATATGTTATGCTCTATCAGAAACAATCCGTACCTACATGTACGATGAATAAGCCTCGACGGATGCGTTGAGTGCTCACGCTTATACACTGGGATTCGACTCTATAATACCTCCGCAGCCTGAGTCGAATTACACCAGCACTTTTACGAATTCAAATCCGGGGACTCGAGTTTGAGTAGATTGCATTGTTTTCCCTAAGGCAGTTAACTGATATCGATACATCAGATAAATCAGGCACGTATATCAACAATATCTATAATACAAATTAGAGCACTCGGAAATATACTCAGTTATACATTCGAAAGACTTCATAAGACTCTGCTCGAATCTGCGATTCAACCAGGCTCTCAGGGGCTATTGACGTGGGCATACCTTACAGGTACTCGAGTTTGGTATATACAGCCTGATCTGGTAGAAGCCCATGTCGTTACGAGGGTCCAATCAAAGATTCGGGTGACCGAAGGAGACTCTGACTGCTTGCGACACACGACATGTTCAAAGATAGAAAGTTTAAAGGGACAAACCTAACATGTAACCGACTCGACCTGCTACCCGGAACCTAGCCTAGCTATATAAAGGCTAGAAGGGGGCGCCGAGGAAGACAATCACAACCCTAATTTCCACAACCTCGCTAGATTACATTTACGCACCCCTTATAACTTTTGACTCTCTCGATAATTTCAAGAGCAGAGAAGTAGGAGTAGGGAGCTCTACGAGCCTTGAACCTGGGTAAATATTGCGTCCCTGTGTGCTTATTTTCTAGACGATCGATGCCTCCAGCGCTCCCTGCTTCTACAAAACTCAAGTCCATAACGATGGACATTTACGGGTTTAACCCTCGTCACTACCCTTCTACGTCTCGGGTCGTCGTCGTCGGTCATTTGCTACTGGACCGCACGTCTCTTCTGTCTCATCTGCGGTCCTGCGCGGTTTCAGTTTCCTGTAGACGCCGTCAGCAGACTGCTGCACGGCATGCGCGCGCGTATGTTGGCAGGCCGGCATCACCCGCCGTCGTCTTGTACACACGTACATAGGTCCTTGTGCAACGGCCATGCATTGTTCTCGCCGGACTCCGGTCCCCGGTGGCACCCGCGCGCTCCTACGGACTCGCGCACGGATGATTAGCAGTACAGCAGTACACAGTGAACCGCCGTTGCGCGGCTGCACATCATGTCGATCGGCCACCAACACGCACGCCGGCCAGCTGCCACGCCGGTCTACTTTAGAGTTAGAGGGGGAGATCACGGCGGCTGGGTTCGGTGAGTGGTCAACCTTAAACACGACGTGACCGTTTTTTTTACAATAAAAGGGTCAAAGGACCCTAGAAGCTGCGAATTAAAACGTGGCAGGTACAAGGATAAGGATGGCCCCTAGCAGAAAACACCCTAGCAAAGCTAGAAAAGATGAAAAGGGGCCTCCACATTACAAAAGCACCTCGGAACAAAGAATAAAATGCAATCAGGTCCTTGAGTGCCTCCACCACACAACTCTGGCGACCTCGAGCCGGCCGGCGAGGTCGAGGTCTCTTGCTCGTTACGCCTACCAAACCGGAGAGGAAGCAGGCCACCAGCCATCTTGGCAACGACGGGGACGAACCACTTGCCCTTGTCAAGACGTCGAGCTCTGGCAGCAAGCTTTGAATAAGGGCCTCCGACGGAGGTAGAATCCCTCAGTCGCCCTTTGACTAGAAGAGGCAGAGGTCTAGCAGAATCACTGCGCACAGACCACTGCGAAGAAGCACTTGCGGACACAACTTCAGCGCGCTACAGAATCAACGGCGGCCTCCACCAAACATCTTGTTGTTCCTCGCCACCACGGCCGGCCAACGGAGAGATGAAGAAGCAGTAGTCGACGATGAGGTAGAAGCCCAACAGAGCTTTATGAACAAGCCTCTAGCACCGCCCCTCCCCACCAAGCCTTCATCCATTGAAGACAGGCGAGAGGGATAGAGGAGAGACCTCCCGGCGCCGCTCCCCAGCACCGCGGAGTAACTCGAGGTAGCAATTCCCATCCACCAAAGCCCGAACGCGGTCTCACTCCTCCCGCCACCACGGCAGGCCAGAGGAAGACATCCAACTCGGCATCGGAGAATAGTCACTACAACCAAAGCAGCTTTATTGTAGGAGGCCAGGAGCTCCATCGCCGTTGCCAATCCATCAAGGATCGGCAAAACGCCGACAAGGAGATCGAGGAGACGTCAGGTCTGGCTGCTGCAAACACCGGCGCCGCCCTCCTCTACGGGCATAGAGCCCACAACTGGCACAGGGCCACAACAACTAACTAACCTAACTACCCCGGGACCCCCCCCCCCCCTTCGCCCACCCCACCGGCATCGCCGGTGGCGAGAGCTCCGGGAGGGCCCGGCAACCTAGACAAGGAGGACAAGAAGAGGCGGAGACAGGAGAGGACGAGAGGCTTCTAGAGAAGAGAGAGAGGATAAATGACACTTTATGTGATGTGATCGACGTGACGGTTGGGTTCATGATTGATGACACCGCTTCTTCTGCTGCTGTGGCTTAGGACATGTAAAATAATGCTGAGTCAGCTGTCTGCAACGGGTGGTTATAAGTGATTTTACTGACATGGAGAGGAGAGAGTGAGACTGTCTATAAAGTTTTAGACAGTCTATAGAATCTTAGAGACAGCTTACAGACAATAATTTTATCGTTATATCAGTGATGTCTGTAACTTATACTCACACACTATGGCTAAAAATAGATCTTACATAGAATATTGTACAAGTTGTCTATAATATTGTATACACATTATATTATAGACACCGCCTATCTAAACTAATGCTCATGCCCTTAATACAAAAGTTTACATAGTGAAGCTGACGCGTCACGGCGCACTCATGCATGCAAGCGCGGTAATGCAATGATGATGCCGCGCAACTGACAATCCAGCAACTATCTGGAGCCTGCGAGGAGCGCTTTGGCCTTGTTGTTTATTGGGGTGGAGATATTCGTGTTACTTTGATAGGACTACACTCTTTTTCATTAGGTTGATGCGAGCATGGGCCCCTCCGATGTGGCCTCATGCGCGCGGTGCTGGACGGAACCATAATGGGTTTGGTCAAGTCATGTCTTTTTCGTCAGATCTTATACTAGTACAAAATGCTCTCTAAATCGTTAAAAAATGTTGGGTTGTCTCTCTCCTAGCGGTTGCATCATGAGCTGTGCAAGTGAAGTACCGATCGTACTACGGTAGTGTATTTTAACTTGGATTTTTATACTTGCCGAATGATTGATTGTGTTGCTGCAGGGTAAGTATATTCCGACGAAGAAACGAATTATCTCCGCATGAATTTCCAATGAGTATACTAGTACTCCGTCCGTTTCAAAATATAAGATGTTTTAGCTTTGTGAATAAAGTTTATCTTGACCTCTTTTATACGTAGATTCACTCCAAATCTAAATAAACTTATATACTAAAACAAGTCTAGATACACTCTTTTTATAAGTTAAACATCTTATATTCCGAAACGGAGGGAGTACTACGTAGTATTAGAATTCGGTACTCCACCGGCGATGGAATGGTTTTCTTTTAAAAATGAGCCTTATTTCGTGTTTTCCATAAGGCTCAACACAGGACAATTTAGAACAAGTGAAGTTCGATTGCACAATATATATTTTTAGTTGAATTTTATACTTGACGATGATTCATTATGTCGCTGCAGGGTGTGTATATTGCGAACTATTTGCGCATGAATTTCGTAAGAGTATGTTAATACTCCCTCCCTCCATCCTGAAAACGATGTCACGGAAAAACTAAATGTATCTAGACACTGTTTACTACTAGATAGATAAATCCGGATTTAGATAATTTGCGGTATGTTTTTTTTAGGACGGAGGGAGTACTTTCGGCACTGCAAGTTGGTACTTTCCTATGGCATCTGGCTAAACCCACCCCCCAAATCCCCGCAAAAAAAAAAAAAACACCCCACAAATCGTGTGACTAGTGCTAGGGTAGAGCTAAATACTACCCCTACTCGCAAGCTGTGATCGTGGGGTTTAGTACCCCAAAATAAAATTGATGGTGGGCTTAGAACCGTTGGATCTTAATTTAGATAGTGTGTCTTTCGCCTGGGCAGCTCAAACGAACCAGTCACAAACAAACTAAATAAAAAGCTCGCATCGATGAGTGGCAGCCCAGAGCCAACTCCAATTGGAAACAGATCTTTGCTACCTCTTGGCGGCCAACGGCGATCCGTCTAATCCCCCTGCGCTTATCCGTGGTCGACACCGAGCATTGGCTGGTGATTAGTTCTAATCCCAGACCGAGATAGTTTCTCGGTGACAGACCAACCCATGTGACGGTAGAAACCAGGCGCTTAATCGGACATCACTGTCAACCTGTCGCTGTGTGGCCATAGCCATACGCGAGGTAAAGCTGCCGCTGCTTAGTTAGGCGTACGTAGGAGTAGCTGATAATCATTAACTTTAATTCTCCGACGGAGTAGTAGTATTAGTAGTAGCTATCTAGCGTGCGATTTGCGGCGTCCTCACCTGACTTGTTGTCTTGAGGTTTGTCTCTTTGCTGTCCGTGGCATCATGCACTGCATCTGTCCCGGGCTCCCGGCCCACACAACAGGCGTGCGTGCCAAGGGTGGTTAAGTTCTAACTGTTTTCCTTTCCCTAAAGATATGTCTAATAACAGGAGATGCTTCCACTGGCCGGGAGGAAAGAAGGATTCGGATCGGCGGGGCGATTCCCCTCTCTTTTTGACAGCGTCAGATGGAGGAGGCGATGCTTTGGCGAGGAGGTTGTTTTCGCTCGCGGCCAAGTCTGCCACGGGCCACGGCGCATGCTGCGCGGCGAGCCACACCACCAAAGTACCGGTATAGGTACTAATGTCTGCACTGCCTCTTTTTCATGTGGGAAACACAGCTTATTTTGCAGACTGAGAAAATAATTCAGTACAACAGACTTACTTTTTTCCACGAAAATTTCAGCCAAAGGCAATACTACTACTACCACGTCACTGTCGGAAACAGTACGGTGATCCCCCCACGAATAGGTGCATGGGGACTTGGAACCCCGAGGTGACCCAGCCGACGAACTCACACCGCGACACCACGTACGGCTGGCCTGTCCAAATTGGGTCGACCGCGTGCCTGCACTCCATACAATCGATCCAACTTACACTACACCACGGTTGATTATTAGGGCTAAAAAATGTGCCTTAAAAAATAGCAAAAGTGGCTTAAAAGATCTTTGAAGGTATTAACAAAAATGCCACCTTCGAACGCTGCAACTACGATTTAGTGCTAGCGTTCGGTATATCCTAGACACTATCATTGTGCCGTATAAAATTTTTTAAAGCCACCGCCCTACTTGCATCTCTTTTAATTCCACACCACACCCCTTCTCACTCGTCTCCCCACATCACCGTCGCCGCCCGCGCCATCCTGGTCCAGCCCTGCCACCGGCCCAACCCCGCACATGTCCAGTCCAGGCCCTCCTCCACCGACACGCGCCTCCCCCGAAATCGTCGCCGTCTACCCATCCCCGGCCGCCGCCACGCCCTGCCGCCGCCGGCCTAGGCCCACACCGGTCCGCGCCGCGACAGATCCACCGGCACCGCGGCGACCCCGTCCTCTCCGCCGTCGACTCGCGCCTCCCCCGACCTCGCGCCGCCGCAGGTAGACCCTTGCCCCTCTTAGTGTATTTAGTTTAGTGATTTTAGGTCATTTTGGATGTATAGCAAATTTAGGTGATTTTATTGTAGGGATACAAAATCTAGATGATTTTAGATATATAGAAAATTTAGATAATTGTAGGGGTATAAAATCTAGATGAATTTGGCTTGATTTTGATTTTCGACTTCCATATGGCCGATGATTAAAAATGGTAGGATGTGGTCTCGGGATGGTATGAGCGAGCCTTGTGAGATGCACAAATAAATAATTTGTGCATCCTACTTAACCCGCTTATGTCGTCCCTGAAATTATTTTGCGTCCAAAGTATGAGGCCCTGCTTTTAGTGCACTTGTGACATCTTGCATTTGTAAGATCATTTGCTTGCCTTTATGTTTGATTTTCCTAATATATTTAAACATAGCTATAAATACTTGAACATATTTAATATATTAGATGAACATGCAACAAATGCATCTCTGCAAACTATGGACATAAAAATTGTCAGGATAAGAAGTTTATCATATTGCTTCCTGAAGATTTTGAGATTATGACGGTATATTTAGCGTAATTTTGATTTCCAACCTTGCATGCATTTTGATGAAAACTAATTAACTATTGTTTTCATATAATTTTTTCTTAGACCATCCCTTGTCACGCAAGAAAGGAGTTTCTTGACCATGTGAATAGACATGCCAATTACCAGGGACAATTTGAGGTCACCTTGGTGGAAGATACAATACCCGACAAAACCTACAAGATTATAGTCGTCAACGAGACAAATCAAACTTACTTTACAGAACCTGGCATGGGTATACCTTACAAGCCCAGGAAGGATTCGGGTGACCCATTGGAGTTCGACTTCTTGAAGGACACGACAAAGTGTAGATAGAAAATTAAAGGAAACCCTAATCTGTAATCGACTCGACCTTCTACCCCGAGATCTAGCCTCTCTATATAAAGGCAAGAAGTGTGGTGAGGAGATACAATACACACAACTCCGCATACACCTCGCCCGATTGCATCTTTCCACCCTTGTAACTTTTGACTCTCTCGTAATCAAAGAGTAGACAAGCAGGAGTAGGGTCCTCTACGAGGCCTGGACATGGGTAAAACCTCGTGTCATCTGTGTGCTTGTTTGCTAGCCGATCGATGCCTCCAGCGCTCCCCACTTTCTCGAATCTAAGTCCACAAATGATTGACATTGATGAGTTAACCCCTCGTCAGGACCACGTTGGAGAAAATTGGTAGAAAGGTATGGGATGGATGCCGGGATGAGGTTGAGAATCTACCTCGACAAAACTTCTGGAGTTATCTTTTTCTCGTACGAGATCCCTGACTCAGAGTCTTCAGACTATGAAGATCATTCTCTTAGGTAGAACTAGTTCTAAATTTGAAGACCATGCCCTTAGTAAGAATATGCTAGATAGTATTCTAAGTTAGTTGTTGTATCGTTGTATTCTGAATGATATTCAGTATTAATTGATGTATCCTGTTATTTGATATTACTGCTACAATCAAGGTTTTCAGATTTTTTGTAATTTCCGAATCATAGTTAATGGCCTTCAGGCAGGCTCAAACACCACTATAGGTAGACTTACTAGTGGCGTTCAGTTCGCACGCCACTAGTACCTAATTTAGTACTGCCGTGTACCCCACACGCCACCACTATAACCTACCAGTGGCGCGAGGTTATAGGTGTGTGACGTCACGAACCCGTTTTCGGTCGAGCAACGAGCCAAACGGAAATCTGGATCGACGCGGACAGGCCACGATATAGCCCGAAGAAAACACACCTTTTTTTCAAGAGAGTATGAGAAAACGTATCTTAATTCTATAGAGGGCAGAATGTTACCGTATTACCGGTGCCGGAGCTATGTACAAGTCAGAGGGGGCCACCGCCCCCCAGACTTGAAGCAATCTCTGAAGAAAAAAATATTTTTGGCACTTAGATGAGAATTTTTTGACCTATTTGCCCCCCCTCCCCCCCTAAACATATACTCCCTCGGTTTCAAAATATAAGATGTTTTAGTTTTGTAAAAAAAAATGTATCTAGACTTTTTTTAGGTTTGTTCTAAATCTGGATGAATCTACACACTAGAAAATATTTAGATACATTCCTTTCATAAATCTAAAACATCTTATATTTTGATATGGAGGGAGTACATATTACCTTTTGCCCCCCCCCCCAGCGATCCCAGGCTAGCTCCGCCACTGCGTATTACAAGAAGCGATCAAGGTGCAAACAGATAAGACCACTAGAACTCCAAAGAAAAACTAAGCCTATACTCGTGTCCTGGCCGCTCGGGCCGTCGATCGGTCTAGGCACGGCCAAAGCCAAAACGCACCCTATTATTCGTGTGTAGAGATCCACTCCCCACCAAACCCCCACTACTGCGCCGGTACGTACATTACTACTGTATCGCCTACCGGCTACCAGGCTGATGTCCCGTCTGCGGACCTGCGCGGTTTCAGTTTCCTGTAGACGGCGTCAGCAGGCCGCTGCACGTACCGGTACAGCCTGCGCGTACGTCGGCCGGCAGCTCCGGCCATCGTCTCATATGCACGTACATAGTACGTACGTCCACCTGCACCGGTCATCGTTTACGCCGGACTCCGGTCCCCGGCTCCCCGCGCACGCGTGCTCCTGCAAACTTGCGCGCGCACATGCTGCGATGATTAACACCATGTTACAGTACTGTAATTTAAACCGTCGGTGCGCAGCGCGTGGACTTGCACATCATGCCGGCCAGCCGCCGTGGTTCCGTGCGGTTTACTCTAGAGAAGATCACTGTGGGGGATCAACCTTAATTAAACACGACGTGACGGTTCACGAATCATGATTGTAAGCAAAAAAAAAAGAAAAAAAACTTACACAGCGAGCACTCACGGCTCGCCCGGTAGACAGTAGTCCGCTGATGATGCCGCCCAATTAGCCGGAGTCCGGAACTCGCTTTCCGCGGGAGGTGCGTCATGCGTGGAGCGCTTTTGGTCTTGTTTATTGTGACGGAGATATTTGTGCTACTGCTAAGCCGTCTTTTCCTTTGATTGTCATTACTACTGTAGGTTGATGCAAGCATGGATACACAGCTCTGCTGTGACATTTTTTGTTGGCTTCACAGCTCTCACGTCACGCGGCGGTGGACGCAATAAATGTTTTCAGTCAAGTCCTGTCTTTTTCAACAGCTCTTATTACAAAATGCTGCTGTTGCTTCTGCTCTCTAAATCGATACAAAATTATGTTGGGTTCCCTCTCACAGCGGTTGAGCTGTGCAAGATAGTCATTTTACGATTTAGAGTTATAGTAAGCGTTTTTAGAAAGCTGTTTTAGCTTGCCAAAAAAACTTATATTGTAACGGAGGTAGTATTAGATTAGATGTATTCGTATCTAGACAAAATTAAATCTATTAATATGTAATTCGACTATAGAATTTGAAGATCGATGCCTTTCGAGTTTCGACAATAGAATTTGAAGATCGATGTGCGCTAGCTCACGCAGCTACTAGATCCATCGCTTTCTCTCCTGGCATGGCATGAATTTACTTTCCCCGCCGGGCGGGTCACCTAGAAGATTCCAATCTAATGTCACCTAGAAGATTCCAAACTTACACTAGATTTTGGCAAATAAACTTGGCAGTGCGATTCGGTGGGATCTCACTTGACTTCTTTTCTCTTGCACTGCAAAATCTCTTTGAGCGGTCCATCCGCAGGTATTGGACGAGCCAAACCGAAATCTCGATCAACGCCGACGCGGCCAAGAATGAAAAGCATGCGTAGTCTCGGGTCGTCAGTCGTAGGTAGAGCCAAAACGCACCCTATTTTCGTGTCTAGAGACAACTCCGCCCGTACTGGGCCGGTACGTACGTACGTATCGCCCTACCCTGCCTGCCTCGTCTGAGACCCCTGCGCGGTTTCAGTTTCCTGTAGACGCCGTCAGCAGGCCTCTGCACATACATCTGCCGGCAGCACCCGCCGTCGTCTCATACGCACGTACGTCCTTCTGCATATTTCCCTTCTCGCCGGACTCTGGTCCCCGGCGGTACGCGCGCACAAACACATCCGCGGAGTAGTACACGGTGAACCGCCGGTGCGCAGCGTGTGGGCTGCATGCACATCCTGCCTGCCAAGTGCCAACGAGACGCACGCCGGCCAGCTGCCACGGCGGTCTACTTTAGAGGGGGGAGATCACGGCGGCCGGGTTCGGTGAGTGGTCAACCTTAAACACGACGTGACGTGACGGTTGGGTTCATGATTGATGACACCGCTTCTGCTGCTGCTTAACAAAAGTTTACATAGTGAGCCTCGCCGCGCACTCACTAGTAGGAGTAGTAAGCTTTTGCTAAGCAATGATGATGCCGCGCAACTATCCGGCAACTATCTGGAGTCTGCAAGGAGCGCTTTGGCTCTGTTTAATGGGTCCTTTTTGTTGGCTTCAGAGCTCTCGCGTCATCCGGTGCTGGCGGCAATAATGGGTTCGGTCAGGTGCTGTCTTTTTCAACAGATCTTATACTACTACTACTACTCCTACAAAATGCTCTCTGAATCAATACAAAAGTATGTTGGGTTCTCTCTCCTGGCGGTTGTGTCCTTGACTCCTTGAGCTGTGCAAGCCAAGTACCGATCGATTGTACTACTATAGTATATTTTTAACTTGAATTTTTATACTGGCTTATGATTGATTATGTCGCTGCAGGGTGGGTATGTATGTTGCGAATTATTTTCCACATGAATTTCGGTAGTGCAAGTTGCCCTTGCACCCGTGCTTTGGCTTTGGTAGGGCACTTGGCTAAACCGACCTGCCGAATCTTGTGACGAGCTAGGCTAGACCTAAACACCGTACCCCTCCTAGTCGCAAGCTGTGATCATGTGGTTCAGCACTTCAAAATTTTCAGGTGGTCCTAGAACCGTTGGATCTTAATTTGGATAGTTTGTCCTACTCCTACTCCTACTCCTAGGCAGCTCAAACGAACTAATCGCAAACGAACTAAACAAAAAGCTCGCACCGGATGAACCAATGGCAGCCCACACTCCAATTAGAAACAAATGTTTGAGAAAAAGGAGGTGGCTTCCAAGGTACGGAAATCAAGATCGACGCATGGCTAGTTTCGGTATGCTGCCAGGCCTTTTGACAATACTAGAATTTGTAGAGATCGACGCATTTATAGGCACGTGTAGGCCTCCGCGGAAGGCCGAAGCTCACGCAGCTACTACTAGATCGATCGCTTTCTCTCGTGGCATGGCATGAATTTACTTTCCCGGCCTGCGGGCCACCTAGGAGCGAGATTCCGAGCTACCTCTTCTTGGCCAATGGCGATCCGTATAATCCCTCTGCGCTTATCCGTGGTCGACAGCGAGCATTGGGTGGTGGTTAGTTCTAATCCCAGACCGAGGCTCTCGGCGGCGACAGCCCATGTGATTACGGTAGAAATTAACCAGTTAATTATAATCGCGCGAGTCACTGTCAGCCCTGTCGCTGTGTGGCCATATGCGAGGTAAAGCTGCCCCTGATTAGTTAGCCGTAGGTACGAGTAGCTAGTTTATGTGCTAGTAATAATTAACTTTAGTTCTCCTATTGTTACGATCTAGCGTGCGATTTGCGGCGTCTTCACCTGACTTGTTCTTCTCTTCAGCTTTGTCTCTTTGCTGTCCGTCCGTGGCATCATGCACTGCATCTGTTCCGACTCACACAACAGGCGTGCTAGTCAGGGTGGTTAAGCTCTAACGGTTTTCCTTTCTCTAAAGAGTTGTTTAACAGGAGATGCTTCCACTGGCCGGGAAGAAAGAAGGAATCGGATCGAGAGGCTGCTTTTTTTCATCTTTCGCCAGCAAGAGAGGCGAGGTTGTTTGCGCTCGCGGCGAGCCACACCACACCCACACAGTATTCCGCCGGCCGTCGAGTCGTGTCCTGTCGGGCCGCCGGACAGTGTGCGTGCGTGCATCTTTCAAAACTTTGAGCGATGTGTGCGTGCAAAAAAAGTAAAGAGCCTTTGCAGCTGGTGACGATGCGGGTATCCCTACGTGCGTGACCGGCAGCGAAAGCTCGAGTCGAAGAGTGGAGGTCGCTCGGTAACTCCAGTCGATCAGTCCCATTCATTCTTGCCCGAAACAAGTGGGCTATTCATTCCAGTGCCACCTTTGTTCAATCGAGTCCATGGTCGAATGCTGTTCCATGGACGAGCTGAGCGGAGCAACGGAATTCAGGGGGCAACGGGCACCTCTGTGTCGGAGATCAGGCACGGACAAAAATGAACTGACGCACGCGTCCGTGCGTCATGTCGGGTCGAGTCGAGGTCGCACTACCTCTCTTTATAGCCGTCCTCAAAAGCCTGCCCGAATATATATCATCACACATGTCTGGATATATACTGAAACCGAGCTTAATTTGCAGCGAACTAAAAAAAATACTAGTACTGTAGGACGGACTTATTTTTTCCCCACGGAAATTTCAGGCAAAGCGGCTCTACACATCACTGTCGGAAACAGTGCGGTGATGCCCCACGAATAGTCGCATGGGGAATTGGAATCCCGAGCTGACCCAGCGGACAGCCGACAGCGTGACACCACGTACTACGGCTGGCCTCTCCAAGTAGAATTAGTTGACTTGGATTTATCTAGATTCGGATGTATCTAATGCTAAAACATATCTAGATACATCCGAATCTAGACTCGAGTCAACTAATATGGGTCGGAGGGGAATAATAGTTTTCCATGTCACTAATAAAAATATAATATATCTCAATCGCACAAGTACGTTATGTGTAAATAATAGCTTCCAACAAGTACTTTAGCCAGTATATGCTACATGTCCATCTCACCACAAAAAAAAAGTGTAGAATCTATGAATAGAAACTTTGAATGAATAAATCAAAAAGGCCGGATGGAAGATTTGATGCTCCACTTTGGTAAATTGAGTAGTGGGTATTGGTTCTTTTCCAGCAGGTCTGGGGTCGATATGTAGTCACCAGAACACAATATTCTTCTTGTCCCATATTACTACTTTGCTTTGTAGTCTTAGCTAATTGAACTCGAATCCCATATTTATTTTATCGTACCGCAAAATGGTCCGCATGCACAAAGTGTCTTTCATCAAACCAAGTGCATAAAACATTGGTGGTATATAATGCAATTTCATTTCTCAACATGCATTTGTTCACTTCTCTGCAAGATACTATGATGTTATGCTTATACTAGTTTGTATTGGCGCATCGTGACCAGCATTATAGAAGGAGCCAAAAAGATTAAATGAGAGCGGGGAGGTCAAACTAACATATTTTGTCAAAATTTTGGTAAAAAGATGCTAAATACATAGTAGTTGTATGCAAACAAATCATTGGCAAATGTGCTATATTCTAACTAAGCTCCACCACTACTAGTGTTCTATATTCTAAAATATATATTGTACAACATGGACATGTTATGTATTCAAATTTCACACACAAAATTGAAAAGTCCCAAAGACTTAACTCTGTGATTACGACATTAACTAATAATAGTATGATGCTATAACTGTTGTTATTGCCTATTTTTACTAAAAACGACTTTGCTAACTGAAACTAAAACATCTGATGTGACAATCGCCAACGTATGTTCAGTATAAATGGCTTCCACCAAGTAGTTGCGCCCTATTAGATATGTCCATTTCATCACAAAAGAATGGGGAATCTATCAATATAAACTTTGAAGAGATAAATGAAAAGGGATGATGAAAGATTAGATGCTCTTTTTTGGTAGATTGAGTGGTGGGTATTGGTTCATTTCCACGAGGTTTGGGATTGATGTGCAGTCATCAATGGGAACAATATTCATATTCTATTAGTACCTTTACTTTGTAGTCTTTGCAAGTTCACTTGAATCCTATATTTTATTTGGTTGGCTCTAAACCTTCACCGTGTGCATTATGTGTGCGTAGGTATGACAATATAACGGAATCTCATGGGGAGTGACGAGAGCGCTAGAACGTTCATGTCCAAGCGAGGTTTTGACAATACTCGACCTTCTTCTTTCCACATAGAAACCCACACGAAAAATGAGGGCATGAGCAATTGCAATCCCTTTTGTCGCTATAAGTCTGTACGACATTACCACCAAGGAAATTTTTGTATTTGGCTTCATTTTGGCTCACATCCACCGTTTTCTTATTCACTTCATTTCAAATAATTTTAAGATTAGCTTTCTTCCTTCACAAACAGTGATTTTGCTGGTAAATGTTTTTCCAAGTGCTAGTTTTCATTGCAAAATGTGTGTAACCTAAATCAAGATTATAATATTGTTTTGAAAGTGCTTCTCGAGAAAAATATATGCATATGATTTTCAAGTTTTCAATAGAGCTATAACAATGTTTGAATTTTTAGACATGTCAAAACATTACCATTTCGTGTACCAGATTGAGTATTTGCTTTGTTTCGAAATCAACGCAAAGGGAATCCTCATCGCAACATATGTTTTCTGTTACAAATGCATGCACTCTGTCCAGTCCTATACAATGTGTTAGAAATCATGCGAGGCATCTCAACCTGTATCTTTCAATTCCTTTCAAAAAAAACTGTATCTTTCAATTTGATATTTTGATGCCTCAACTTGTGTATAATTAGAATATGAAAGAACACGCATACATCAACAACTATTTGACAATATGTACCACGGCAATAAACATGGATGTCGCAGTTGACTTGGAAAAACAATACTAGTACAAACAATATACTAGCTTTTCTTGCTTCAAAGACATTGATTTTCACCGGTAAATGATTTTGGTTTTACTTTTTAGACTCTAATACTACTTTCCAAATATAACCTGACCACTAGTTTCCATTGCAATACTTGTATTACCCGAATCAAAATTATAATGTTATTACTATGGACGTACTTCTCTGAGAGAAATATAAGCATATGATTTTCAACTTTCCAATCTAAATAGCTAGAGCTATAGCGGCAGTCAAAAGTATCGATCTTTGATTTAAGACATGTCCAAAACTTCACTTTTTTCGTGTATTTGTTTTCCTTTGAAATCAACACAAAGGGAATCATCGCCCTAGCATACGTTTTCTCGTTGAAAAATGTATGTGCAGTGTCCAGTCCTATAGAATGTGATAGAAATCTTTGTGAAGTCTCTCAACCTATATTTTTTCAAATTTGATTGCCTCAACTTGTGCATTAAGAATTGCAAGAATACGCGTACCTCAACAACTATTTGACAATACGTGCCAGTGTGCCATGGCAACATGGATGAATGTCGCTAGTTGTCTAGTTGACCTGGAAAATAGTATAATACGAGAAAATATACCAGTATTACTACGCAAAAAAAAACTTTGACAATGCTGATTCTAAGACGTGTCGGTCTGAGCGTGGCTGGGCAGATGCAAAATACTAGTATCAAATTGGCCGCTAACCTAGAAACATCACATGCGTACAGTTAAAAAAATAGCAAATTGGCCGCGCTTTTTCAACGGCTGAGGATTAGTCAAGGACATTACGATCGGTGTGAGATTTGCCGCGTCCATGTAGCGGGATGCCTCCAACCGCCAGCGTCTGCCAATGAGAAGACGATACGTGTGACATTCCCATTGGGTACCCGCTGCCTTCACCGAAAGCAAAAGCCAGGGGCTTCGCACGTGCGCCTGCCTCGCCTTGGGACGGAGCCCGTATGATGACATCGACGGGTTGTCTATGTAGGCCCGTTTCGTCAGAGGTCTTCTCAGCTGAAATTTGTTCCGATGTCGTGTCGTGTCACCGATCTACTGTATCAGCGACAGTCCAAAATTGATCAATTCAGTTTTCCTCCCATCTAAGTCACGGTGCCAACTTGCTACCGAGCGGAACCGCTAGCTCGGCGGATCATCGTTCCAGAATTTTTAACACAGTTATTCCTAGCGACTTTTTTTCACGCCAACACGGTGACTAAGGTTGTGCCTCAGCGTATATAAGAGCATCCCCACCAACGGCCCCCAAATGGTAGTTGGCAGCACCGCCGGCACAGCGCTATGGGGGCGCCGACAGAGGCTCGTTTCTTTTCGGGAGGCCGTGTACCCACGGCCGAACCTAATAAACACAAATTCAAACCAAAATCAAAAGACGCCGATTTTAGCAAAGTTCGTTAAACTTCTACCGAAGTTATATTAAACTTAAATAAAAACAGTCGCCTTTCTAGTTGTACATTTAGAAGGCGTTGTAGTCCAGCCCAACATCGCCGCCGCCGTTGTCCGCCCCGTCGCCACCGTCCGTGCCGTCGTCGTCCCAAAAGTTGCTGGAGAGGTTGTTGTCCTCCTGCAGCGGCGTCTCCGGCCCCGGCTTGGGCTATTGCTCCGGCGAGGGCATCTTGTCGTCCACCTCGATCAACACGCTATTGTCGCCGACGGACCATAAGACGGTTGTCGTCTCCCACAGGGGTTACGCCGTGTTGAAGGAGGTCTCCATCAGCAGCCCCTGACCCGGCGCATCACCGGGGTCGTTGGCGTCACGGGACCTGTCCTGCACCTCGAGCTCCAGCTACCACCGTGCCTTCTCCTTCTTCTCCTCCTTCACTGGCGGCACCTGTGTGAGCTCCTCCTTGGGGCAGCGGAGGCCATTTGAGGTCTCAGAGGCCGAACCGGAGCCGGGCTCGCGGATGACAATGTCGTGGGAGGCGGTAGAGGCACAGGGCGGCGGGTACGTGGAGGCGCGCGGCGACAAGGTCCTAGAGAGGGATCGGGCACGCGACGCCAAAGGTAGGACCGGCTGGCGACGCGCCAGGGGGTAACCACGTGCGCGTAGCTCGGCGTCGACGTCACGGCCGTACCACCATGCACTGCGTCCGACCCGGTTGAACCAATCGGTGTAGGCACCGTAGAGGCGCGCGAGCTCTACCTCCTTCTCCTGCTAGAAAAGGGGCAACTAGAGCGCTAGATCGCCCAATGCCCACTCCGGCTTGTCGACCTGCTTCGGGGTTATTGAACTGTATAAGTGGATTGCCTAACTCTTTCCATCAGATCGGTCTTTTGGAATAGTTGGTTAGTGCATGAAGCTTAACATGGTATCGGAGCCTAAGGTCTCGAGTTTGAGTCCTGGTTTTCACAATTAATCCTATAAATTGATGTTGCCCCCCCTATGTCTACGTATCGGCCTCTTGCGCCATATCACTCTGTATACACGTGTTGACTTGTATTCCCGTCACACGTGAGGTGGGTGTTGAACTGTATAAGTGGATTGCCAACTCTTTCCATCAGATCGGTCTTTTGGAATAGTTGGTTCGTGCATGAAACTTAACAGGGGTAAGCTGGCGGCGGCGACGGTTGATATAGCTGCGTAGGTGGTCATCTTCCGGGATAGGCGGCATAGCATAGCCCGCGGCGGAAATGTTCCAGCCGTGTGGGAGCCGGTGATCCGGTGGCACGAGAAGCTGGTGCTCGTACAGCACCCTCGCCTCTTCTTGGTTGAGGTTGCGGTTGGCACGCACCTCCTCCTCCTCCACCATCGCAGCTTTCGCCGCCATTGATCCGGAACCGCCGGTGAAAGGATAGAGATGTCGCCTAGAGGGGGGTGAATAGGCAATTTCAAAACTATTACGGTTTTGGCTTGATAGAATACGGAATTAAACTAACGTTTATTTTACAAGCACAAAACCTAAATAAACTAGGCTCAACTAAGTGCACCAACAACAAGATAAGCTAAGCAAGATAGCACAAGATAAATATACCACAAGTGATAAGCAAGATATAAGTACTTCAAGCTCGATGGCTATCACAAGGAAAGTAAGCTCGGGTATAGAGATAACCGAGGCACGCGGAGACGAAGATGTATTCCCGTGTTCCCTTACAAGTAAGGTACATCACGTTGGAGAGGTGTGGGATTCCACGAAGGATTTCCCAACGCCACGAAGGCTCACCTTCTTCTCCGAGTCTATCCCACGAAGGAATAGGCCCTTTCCTTATGGCTAGCTTTTCCTCCACTCCGGAGATGGCAAGCTCCACAACCACTTCACAAGCTCCACGAAGGAGAAGCCCGGGTCCCTTCACAATCTTCCACAAAGAGGACACCGCGACACCAACCACCAAGCCAACTAGGAGGTCACCCTCCAAGAGCAACAAGCTCACGGTCTCTCACTCGAACAAATCGTAATGGAGAGCTCAACACTTATGCAAAAATGCAAAGCAAGAACACCAATGGCATTCAAATCCCTCACTCTCAAATCCCACCAAAGCAACAAGTGCTAGGGAGGAATTAGAGAGGAAGAACAATGGTGGAAGTCAACCAATGACTCCAAGATCTAGATCCAATGGGTTCCCCTCACTTAGAGGAGGAATTGATTGGTGGGGATTGTAGATCTAGATCTCCTCTTCCAAAGCCCTCAAAAAGATGCAAGAATCATAGGAGGGAAGGGAGAGGAAGCAAGCTCAAGAGGTTCAACAATGGAGGTCAATTTCGTGGTCAAGAACACACAAAAACGTTGGGGAAAGAACACCCTTTTATAGGGGAAAGCAAATATGGCCGTTGGGACGAAACAGCGCGAACCCGGTTTGAAGTCCGGTTGGACCGGCCCCAAAACCGGACAACTCGGTTCCCAGGCCGGTGGACCGGACTACAAACCGAAATACTTCTGTATGCCAACCCGGAATAGACTCGGTCACGAAAACCGGAAAACCCGGT
This sequence comes from Avena eriantha, assembly GCA_910589775.1. Lineage (NCBI taxonomy): Eukaryota > Viridiplantae > Streptophyta > Magnoliopsida > Poales > Poaceae > Avena > Avena eriantha. The sequence continues at coordinate 14,143,962 of OU342741.1, read as the reverse complement.
CTGAGATCCGGTCAACCGGAGCTGGAACCAGACCGTCCGGTGTGGGACTCGGTTGGACCGGATCCACAACCGGGATGAAACTGACTTCACAAAAAACGCAATAACTTTTGCATCCGGACTCCAATTTCGATGATCTTGGGCTTGTTTTGACGAGGACAACAAGCTCTACAATATGGTGCATGAAAACATCATAGTACAACAAAGGAAGGTAGAACGAAATGAGGAAAGTCATGGAGCCTCCCTATAAGAAGAACCGGTAAACCTTCAAACTCGAAAACGCCATATAAGATGCATACGAATTCCGCTTTCGATGAACTTGGGCTTGTTGAAGAGCTAGCAACAAGCTCAAGAACCTCACATAGAGAAAATACCAAGAAGCAACAAAATAGTAATATGCAAAATATGCAAAGGATTGAGCTCCCTATGACGATGTGATCAAGTTACCCAACCGAAAGCCCCTCTTGATAGTGCGGCTATCTATCCTATAACCCGGTCTCCCAACAACCACCTTGAGACCGGTAAAAGGAAAACCTGGCAAGGACATACCTTTGCCTTGCGCATCCAGCTTTATCTTGATGACAACGCTTCAAGCTCCATCCAAGCCGGAATGCATCACTTGATCATTGTTGCTTCGTGAAGATTCATAATTTGCTCCCCCATACACCACTATGGGATAGCTTCATTAAGACACATCTTTACATACCCATTATCACCAATATGGATGGCAATCTTCAAGCAAATGATCTTCTCGAGTTGCTTATCTTGAACTTGCCCTTCTCAAACTTTGATGACGATCACCGCTTGATGTCATCCTCTCATGGGCTATATGAGATCTTCACTTTTGAAGCATTCCCATGGAAAGATACTTATCCCATATGGAAAACGCAAAGGCACATATATAATGGGTTAGTTCATGATGCATAAATGACAAGGCTTACCATACCACAAGATCCATGTGGTACATTCTTTATGCTTCATGTGTTGACCAACTTGAAATCACTCTTCACTCTTTGTATTGGTCAACCAAGTATCTTCTCATGCTCCATCTCAATATCTTGAGGTACATAAAGAATTCTTCATTTGATTACATGCTCTAAATCTTAGTCAACCATAGCTCAACTAATGAGGCTATCATGACACCGGCTTAGAGCCATATCTTGAATTCTTCTATTGAGATCACACTCTCAAGATCTTGAACATATCATATTCTTCTCTTCAATTTGATGAACTTGATGCCAAAACTCAAGGTATATCTTTATCTTCATGGCATCCATACTTGAATCCAACATATGGACTACAAGCATGACCTATGGAATATTCCTTCATAAAAACTCAATGAAAACATTAGTCCATTGGGATTGTCATTAATCACCAAAACCACACATAGGGGCAATTACCTTTTCAGTCTCCCCCATTTTGGTAATTGATGACAATCACAATAAGAGGGTTTATATAATGAATATTAGAAACAAGTACGCAACTTATCCGAGAATAAGTTGTATACAAGAGGTTGTATTTGATATGGTTAAGTAACACAAAGATACTAGCCCATATCAAAACTGCTTCTACTCACACAAACTACAACTAATGCAAGATATGTGAGTAGAACCAACATATATAGAGCAAACTCCCCCACAATATATGCACGTGTGATGAGCTTGAATTTCATTGCATACATTGTCAAGCATAACCTTTGGGAGAGTTTCCACTATATATTCAACCATGCAATACATAATAAAGATGAAATGCATGAAAGGCAAACACTTAAGAATAAACCAATCTTAAGTAGAAACCATTTCCCTTAAAACCCTCTAAACTTCTCCCTCATTGACAACAAGTGCCAAAATGGATGACAAAGTTAGAAGGCCAATATAGTTCAAGTTCCTCCCAAGGTGTGCATTTCTCATAATATGAGTGAAATCATATGCACATATCCAATGACGAATACTTGGAGGAAATCAACTATATTTAGGATCAAATATTGCTAAAAGGATAACAAGGTGAAGAAACTTCAACGGATGAAGCAAGCAATCAAAAGATCCAAATAATCAAGTGGACAAGTAGTTGTCTAAATGAAATAAGGAAGATCCCCAAGGTTTGTGCATAAATTAGTTGTTTCATTTGAATACAATATGCACAAACATGGAATCCTCACTCCCTCCATATCATTTAGAACACAACCAAGATACAATGAGTAGAGATATAAATCAATACACTTGTCAAGACAAGATTAAGTCCAAAAGAAACCAAATATGAGATATGAGTGCATGAAGATGCAATGAAAGTAAACCGAGCACTCATAAATAAAGACCTTACCAAAACCATTAAAAACTAAGCGGATAAGTGAGATGGTTGGCAAAAGGCAAGGATATCAAGGCGAGAGATTAAAACTCTTGTGTATATAAGTTTCTAATTGGGAAATCATGGGAATAATCCACAAAGAAAGATCCACACATAAGAGGTTAATAAAGATAAGAAAACATGATATCCAAGAGGAAGTCATAAGATATACCCAAAAAAATGATATTTTGCTTAAGTGCATATATATAGCCCATGGCTCTATTTTCTCTTATGGTATATCAATGAACTTCACCAAAGAAAAATAAAGCCTCAAAAACATCACAACTAACACTAAGGGAACTAATGCTAGTTGGGATATTTTGAGAAAGGCAACAAGTATCAAAAGGAAGGATTCAATGCAATTTCAACAATATTGCACATGAGAGTACGTTGAGGAATTGATATGCAATAAATTGCTAGAAGGCATATTTGGGATTGGTGAAGCATGAACATGATTTTATATACTCCCCATTATATGCATCATCTCAAATTACTCACATAAGCAATAAGGATAGAAAAGTCTTTTAAATATCCTTGCAAGAACCGCAACATTTACAAACAAATAAAATCATGCCAAGATGCAACCTACAAGAGATTGGATGGAAGAATAGTATGCATGAATAAGATACTTGTTACAGAGATAGCAATGGTATGATGTAGTAGATAAGAATTCTTTGATCATCCTAGCTTGGCTCCAATTATCATGTGGTGACAACACGTTCCTTATAGATAAGACAAGCATCCATTGCATCTCCAATGTACCTAAAACAACATTCAAGTACATCTTGCTCCCCAAACTTATTGGGTCCAAAGTGGTTAGACTAACCACAACACATAGGACATGTGTTCCATAAAAATATGTGCATATTTAGAGATGAAATTTGAATTTCATGCACATCATAGCCGTTTAAGGATTTGATGGAGTATACCCTATATATTGGATCAAAGAAAGCAAAACATGATATAAGATATCCATTTAGTAAACATGCATGCACGAGACTTTCAAGAACCGATGAATATAGAATTTGGACAAAACACCAAAATATTCAAGAAGGCATACAAGGTGTGACAAAACACATTTGCTGTCCAAACTGTTGGGTCTGCAGCATAGAAAACAAAAAAATTCCTACGATGAGAACTATACGCCAAGATCTATCTACTAGATACAGAGCAACGGGTGGACATACATCCATGGAGAACTTACCCTCGAAGACAACGAGTTTTGTTAACGAGTAGGAACTCGTGGTTGATGTAGTCGTACGCTTGCCGATCTCAAGATCGTGTGGAAGTCCGAGCGCCGCAAATCAGCAGCGCATCCGTCCTCGCACACACGTTCAAGCCACCGGACAACCTCCACCTCCTCGCTCCAGCGAATCAGTGGAAGCAGCAACTCCTTCCAGACGCAAGGCCACCGAGAACATGTATCTCGCTAATCCGAGACCATGGGGGAATATCTAGAGGGGGAGAGAGATCCTTCACGAGGAGGTGTAAGGATGAAGGAGGGAATAGGTGGCCTTTTATAGGAGGAGGGGGGGTGCCCCCTCTATCCATGGCCGGCGCATGGGGGGGTGACCCCTCACCTCCCCCATTCATGTGGTGGTAACCCCTCCACATTAAAATGCCCCTTAACATTCTCTTTTAAAGTCTCCACTTTAAATGCATTAAATTTCTCCAAATTTAATGCTCTCTCATTTAATAAAACTCTTTTATTTATTTTATTCAGAATTTTGTTAATTAATTTAATTAACAAACATTCACATAAAACCCCTTGCAACATTTCAATATTACATGCAGAACCACTTTCTGCAATTTCACCCGAAACAATTCCGATTTTGTATCGAAACATTTCCTGCGCTTTGCAAACCTTTTGTCTGGAACATATGTGCTCCTAAATGGTGTCTGGCAACCCTTAAGTGTGTCACCATACGGTTCGCGAATAATGCAGACATGATTGAGACTCCTCTCAGATCAATAATCAGAAGCGGGACCTGGAGATCCATACTGACTCCTGCATATTCAACGATGACTTCTGTGATCATGAGAACCTTTAACATCAACAATTTAATCCCTTTGTCTCATGATATAATACATGTCCGATATTCGATCATCGGTATCCAAATACCTAGTTTGATCTCGTTACCGACATGCACTCTTTTCTCGTTCCCGTGATATAACATTCTAGTGATCACATCACTTGCTTGCAAGCTATCTTAATGTGATATCACCGAGAGGGCCCATAGTATATCTATCCGTCATCTGGATTGACAAATTCCACTCTTGATCCATGAGCCTCAACATAACACCTTCGTAGTACTGAACCCATCTTTATAGTCACCCTGTTACGGTGTGACGTTTGATGTTATCAAGATACTCTTCCGGTGTTAGCAATTAACATGATCTCATGGTCTAAGGACTAAGACTACTTTGTATGATGTTATAGCAATATAAACATAATGACTTGATCGTAATGCTATACTTCGGATGAATGTTCATCACATCATTTCACAAATGTTGTGACCTTGTTATTAACAACATCCAATGTCCATGATCAGGAAACTTTGATCATCTTGTTAATCAACAAGCTAGTCTATAAGAGAGGCATAACTAGGAACCCTTTTTGTTTATTAAACACACATGTATTGATGTTTCCTATCAATACAATTATAGCATGCAAAATAAACATCTATCATATACAAGAAATATATAATAACAACTTTATTATTGCCTCTCAGGGAATATTTCCTTCAGTCTCCCACTTGCACTAGAGACAATAATCTAGTTCACATAGTGATAAATCTAACACCCATGGAGTTCTGGTGTTGATCATGTTTTGCCCTAGGGAGTACTTTAGTCAACGGATCTGCTACATTTAGGTCCGTGTGCACTTTACAAATCTTTATATCTCCATCCTTGACATGCTCGCGGATGGAGTGAAACCGGCGCTTAATATGTTTGGAATTCTTGTGAGACCTTGGTTCCTTTGCGTTGGCTATGGCTCCATTATTGTCACAATAGATCACCATCGGGTCCAACGCACTGGGAACCACACCCAGTTCTGTAATGAACTCTTTCATCCAAACTGCCTCCTGCGCCGCTTCTGAAGCAGCAACAAATTCCGCCTCCGTTGTTGATCCAGCCACCACAGGTTGTTTGGAACTCCTCCAACTAACTGCTGCTCCGTTTAAGAGAAATACGTATCCGGATTGAGACTTAGAGTCATCCGGATTGGTGTCAAAGCTAGCATCGACATAACACTTAACGACTAGCTCTTCTTCACCTCCGTATATAAGAAACATATCCTTAGTTCTTCTCAAGTACTTGAGGATGTTCTTTACCGCTATCCAGTGTTCTGAACCTGGATCAGATTGGTACCTACTAGTCAAACTAATAGCATGTGCCACATCCGGTCTTGTACATAGCATGGCATACATAATAGAGCCTATGGCCGAGGCATAGGGGATCTTATCCATCATCTCTCTTTCTTCCGCCGTAGCTGGACTTTGAGTCTTACTCAATGCCTTGCCTTGCAATATAGGTAAGAACCCCTTCTTACTTTCGTCCATATTAAAATTCTTTAATATCTTATCAAGGTATGTACTCTGCGATAGCCCAATTAGGCGTCTTGATCTATCTCTATAGATTTTAATGCCTAATATATATGAAGCTTCACCAAGGTCCTTCATCGAAAATTTGCTGTTTAGATAACTTTTAACACTGTTTAAAAGATCTATATCATTTCCAATCAATAATATGCCATCCAATATAATATCAGAAATGCCACATTGCTCCCACTCACTTTCTTGTAAATACAAGCCTCTCCATAAGTTTGGACAAATCCAAACTCTTTGATCACCTCATCAAAGCAGAGATTCCAACTCCGTGATGCTTGCTTCAGTCCATAGATGGATCGCTGAAGTTTGCACACCTTATTAGCATCCTTAGGATCGACAAAACCCTTTGGTTGTATCATATACAACTCTTCTTCAATATTACCATTGAGGAACGCAGTTTTGACATCCATCTGCCATATTTCATAATCGAAATATGCAGCAATTGCTAACATAATCCTAACCGACTTAAGCATCGCTACGGGAGAGAATGTCTCATCATAGTCAACTCCTTGAATTTGTCGAAACCCCTCTGCGGCAAGTCGAGCCTTATAGATGGTTACATTACCATCAGCATCAGTTTTTCTTTTGAAAATCCATTTGTTCTCAACGGCCTTTCGATCGTGAGGTAAGTCCACCAAGGTCCAAACCTGGTTTTCGTACATGGATTCCATCTCGGATTTCATGGCTTCTAGCCATTTGTTGGAATCAGGGCTTATCATTGCTTCTTCATACGTCGCAGGGTCATCTATTTCATCAATCATGAAATTCATAACAGGATTGCCGGACAGTTCAGGAACTGCACGTGTCCTGCTTGACCTGCGAGGTTCGGTAGTGTCCTCTTTCGGAGTTTCATGATCAATATCATTAGCTGTCTCTTCATTAGGTGAAGTCAACTCCGAAACAACTTCCGGGGCTGCGCTACTCGCCATTTCATGAAGAGAAGGTTCAATAACCTCTTCGAGTTCTACCTTCCGACTACTCACACCTTTCGCGAGAAACTCCTTCTCAAGAAAGGATCCATTCTTGGCAACAAAGACCTTGCCCTCGGATCTATGATAGAAGGTATACCCAATTGTTTCCTTAGGGTATCCTATGAAGACACATTTTTCCGCTTTGGGTTTGAGTTTATCTGGTTGAAGTTTCTTCACATAAACATCACATCCCCAAACTTTAAGAAATGACAGCTTAGGTTTGTTTCCAAACCATAATTTATACGGTGTCTTTTCAACGGATTTAGATGGTGCCCTATTTAAAGTGAATGTAGCGGTTTCCAGTGCATAAACCCCAAAATGACAATTGGCAAGTCAGTCAGAGACATCATAGATCGAACCATATCCAATAAAGTACAATTACAACGTTCTGACACACCATTACGTTGTGGTGTTCCGGCAGGCGTGAGTTGTGAAACTATTCCACACTCTTTCATGTGTGTGCTAAACTCGTAACTAAGATACTCTCCTCCACGGTCAGACCGTAGAAATTTGATCTTTCTATTACGATGATTTTCCACTTCATTCTGAAATTCTTTGAACTTTTGAAAAGTTTCAGACTTGTGTTTCATCAAATAGATATACCCGTATCTACTCAAATCATTCGTGAAAGTAACCAAATAACGATATCCACCTCGCGCCGACACACTCATTGGTCCACACACATCAGTATGTACGATTTCCAATAAATCTGTCGCCTGTTCCATTGAACCGGAAAACGGCGTTCTAGTCATCTTGCCCATAAGGCATGGCTCACATGTATCAAATGATTCCAAAAGTCCGTCAGAATGGAGTTTCTTCATGCGTTTAACGCCAATATGACCTAGACGGCAGTGCCACATATATGCAGATATATCATTATCAAGTTTAATTCTTTTAGCATCAACATTATGAATATGCGTAATACTACTATCGAGATCCAATAGAAATAAACCATTCAACACAGGTGCATGACCATAAAAGATATTATTCATATAAATCGAACAACCATTGTTTTCAGATTTAAACGAATAACCACTTTGCATTAAACTTGATCCGGATACAATGTTCATGCTCAGTGCAGGCACCAAATAACAATTATTCAGGTTTAGAACTAATCCCGCGGCATATGGAGAGGCAGCGTTCCGACGGCGATCACATCAACTCTTGATCCATTGCCGACCCGCATCGTGACCTCATCCCTTACTAGTTGTCGCTTGTTCCGCAGCCCCTGGACCGAGTTACATATATAAGCAACCGATCCCGTATCAAATACCTAGGTGCTACTGCGAGTACTAGTCAAGTACACATCAATAACATGTATATCACATATACCTTTGTTTGCCTTGCCGGCCTTTTTGTCCGCCAAATACTTGGGGCAGTTGCGCTTCCAATGGCCAGTCCCCTTGCAATAGTAGCACTCGGTGTCAGACTTAGGGCCAGCTCGGGGTTTCTTTTCAGGCGCGGAAACAGATTTTCCGCCCTTCTTTCCCTTCTGCTTGCCTTTCTTGTCCTTCTTGAAACCGGTGGTCTTATTGATCATCAACACTTGATGTTCTTTCCTAATCTCCACTTCTGAAGTCTTAAGCATTGACAGAAGCTCGGGAAGAGACTTCTTCATGCCCTGCATATTATAGTTCATCACGAAGCTCTTGTAACTAGGTGGAAGAGATTGGAGAACACGATGTATGCCTAAGTCAAGGGGAATCGTTATTCCCAAGGACACAAGCTTATCGGCGTACCTAGACATTTTGAGTACGTGCTCACTAACGGAGCTGTTCTCTTCTATCATGCAGCTAAAGAACTTTTCAGAAGCATTATAACTCTCTACGGTAGCATGGGTATCGAAAATCATTTTCAATTCTCCCATGATATCAAAGGCATTACCATTTTCGAAACGTTTTCGAAGTTCTAGTTCTAGCCCATACAGTATGCCGCGATGAACTAAGTTGTGGTCCTCCTGATGAGTTATATAGACGTTCTTTTCCTCGTCAGGGGCATCAGGAGCTGGTGGGGGGCCTAGCGGCGCCTCTAGCACATATTGCTTTTGTGAAGCAGTGAGGAGAATCCTCAAATTCATAGCCCAGTTGGTGAAGTTGCTACCATTCGCAGCAAGCTTCTCTTTCTCCATGAACACATTGAAATTAAAAGCAGGTGGTGCCATCTACAACAGAATTTGTAAAATATATTTAGACTAAGTTTATGATAGATTGAGTTCAACTAATCCAAATTAGTAATAAACTCTCACTCAAAAACGACATCCCTGGTGTCCTTTTGGTGATTACATGAACCAAATCCACTACACCAAGTCCGATCATCACGTGAGTCGGTGTAGCTTCAAAGGCGAGTATCAATATAGGCATCATATCAACTATATGAATCGTGCTTAACCTTTCGGTCCGTGTTCCGAGGCCATGTCTGTACATGCTAGGCTCGTCAAGTAAGAACCTTAGTATTCGCGTGTGTAAAACTGTCTTACACCCGTTGTATGAAAGTGTAGAGTCGAGAACACCCGATCATCACGTGATGCCTCAAAACACGATCCACAAAACGGTGCATACTTAAGGAAGAACACATTTTATCTTGATATCTAAATGAGGGATCATCTTATAATGCTACCAAAAGCGCCAAACTAGCAATATAAGATGCTAACATCTAATGTGTGAAGTGAGGTGATATGGTCCATGCATTTGATCTCTATCATTTGCATCGTGGTATGATCTCTGTCATTCCTTTGTGTGTAAGACCAAGGTCTATGGAACTTACACGTTAAGTGAGTTGTAAGAGTATCTATCATACATCTACTTACAACAATACCATATCAAGACACTAGCACATCAACGATCTAAACTAGACGCCTCTAATTTATCAATTGCAAGTTTTACGTGGCTTAGGGCTTTCAGAGATAGAACCGGTCCTACCTATGAACATGAACCACAACGAGGATAACCAAGTTATTAGCAACTCGTTGTAAATCAGATATTGACTATAGTAGGAGAGACAGACACCCGCCAGCCACTTATGCAAAACAAGTTGCATGTCAGTCGTGGAACCGGTCTCATGTACGATGACATGTAAGGTTGGTCCGGGCCGCTTCATCCCACTATGCCACCAATATCCAAAGTATATAGAAGATGCAATAACATGATCATCATCGCCCACATATAAACATATGTGTACTACCCGTGCAAAGCACCTACGCATAGATCAGGCTCTGATACCACTGTTGGGTCCGCAGCATAGAAAACAAAAAAATTCCTACGATGAGAACTATACGTCAAGATCTATCTACTAGATACAGAGCAACGGGTGGACATACATCCATGGAGAACTTACCCTCGAAGACAACAAGTTTTGTTAACGAGTAGGAACTCGTGGTTGATGTAGTCGTACGCTTGCCGATCTCAAGATCGTGTGGAAGTCCGAGCGCCGCAAATCAGCAGCGCATCCATCCTCGCACACACGTTCAAGCCACCGGACAACCTCCACCTCCTCGCTCCAGCGAATCAGCGGAACCAGCAACTCCTTCCAGACGCAAGGCCACCGGGAACATGTATCTCGCTAATCCGAGACCATGGGGGAATATCTAGAGGGGGAGAGAGATCCTTCAGGAGGAGGTGTAAGGATGAAGGAGGGAATGGGTGGCCTTTTATAGGAGGAGGGGGTGCCCCCTCTCTCCATGGCCGGCGCATGGGAGGGTGACCCCTCACCTCCCCCATTCATGTGGTGGTAACCCCTCCACATTAAAATGCCCCTTAACATTCTCTTTTAAAGTCTCCACTTTAAATGCATTAAATTTCTCCAAATTTAATGCTCTCTCATTTAATAAAACTCTTTTATTTATTTTATTCAGAATTTTGTTAATTAATTTAATTAACAAACATTCACATAAAACCCCTTGCAACATTTCAATATTACATGCAGAACCACTTTCTGCAATTTCACCCGAAACAATTCCGGTTTCTATCGAAACATTTCGTGCGCTTTGCAAACCTTTTGTCTGGAACATATGTGCTCCTAAATGGTGTTCGGCAACCCTTAAGTGTGTCACCCTACGGTTCGCGAATAATGCAGACATGATTGAGACTCCTCTTAGATCAATAATCAGAAGCGGGACCTGGAGATCCATACTGACTCCTGCATATTCAACGATGACTTCTGTGATCGTGAGAACCTTTAACGTCAGCAATTTAATCCCTTTGTCTCATGATATAATACATGTCCGAGATTCGATCATCGGTATCCAAATACCTAGTTTGATCTCGTTACCGACATGCACTCTTTTCTCGTTCCCGTGATATAACATTCTAGTGATCACATCACTTGCTTGCAAGCTATCTTAATGTGATATCACCGAGAGGGCCCAGAGTATATCTATCCGTCATCTGGATTGACAAATTCCACTCTTGATCCATGAGCCTCAACATAACACCTTCGTAGTACTGAACCCATCTTTATAGTCACCCTGTTACGGTGTGACGTTTGATGTTATCAAGATACTCTTCCGGTGTTAGCAATTAACATGATCTCATGGTCTAAGGACTAAGACTACTTTGTATGATGTTATAGCAATATAAACATAATGACTTGATCGTAATGCTATACTTCGGATGAATGTTCATCACATCATTTCACAAATGTTGTGACCTTGTTATTAACAACATCCAATGTCCATGATCAGGAAACTTTGATCATCTTGTTAATCAACAAGCTAGTCTATAAGAGAGGCATAACTAGGAACCCTTTTTGTTTATTAAACACACATGTATTGATGTTTCCTATCAATACAATTATAGCATGCAAAATAAACATCTATCATATACAAGAAATATATAATAACAACTTTATTATTGCCTCTCAGGGCATATTTCCTTCACAAACTATATCAAAGAATCAAATCAACACAAGATTTGTTCAACGAAGTTCAACAAATGAACTAAGCAAAAACGATTGAGCATAAAAGATGAGATAAAAACATAAATGCTCAAAGATTTATCTCATTCAAGCAAATAACATAGAGAAGAAAGAATGAGATAACAAACTCCCAAGAGAGCAAGGTTTCAACAAATAAACCAAACCCTTAACACTTTTCACAATGGCACAAGGTTCCGAGAAGAAAAGGTTTGTCTTCCACTAAAATCACATTTGATGATAATCAAAAAACACCATCAAAGAGATGTTCCAAAAGCCAAGGAAGACAATGAGAGCCACAACAATTTTGTAAAGACAAGCTAGAAGAAGAGGTATTTATACTCAAGGGAGAAATCTAGCCGTTTGTAGCATTTTCTGCGAAACTCGGTTTTAAGTTCGGTTGGACCAGACCACACACCGGACCGCCCGGTGAACAACCCGGTCAACCGGAATCAAAACCGGGATGCTCACTGTGTGTGAGCCCAGATAGACTCGGTATATGAAACCGAGAATCCCGGTTTGGGTTCGGTTGACCTGGACTGGTACCGGACCGTTCGGTCTGGGAACCGGTTCAACCGGCCTAAGAATCGAGTTTGGCAGATATGTTATCAAACTTAGATTTCTTTCTTCTCTCGATAGAGATAAGCATTTGAGGAAGGCCACACCAAGAATTTCTTACTCAAGCAAAGACCGAAAAGACGACCAATAAAAGCTTCTAACAAGAAAATAGGACCTTGTTTGAGATAACATGCCACCTAGATAAAGATAATCAACAATATCAACTCTAATTGGCATCACCTCATGTTCACATTTCCTAGGATTATGATATGCAAAAGAAGCATATTACTCCCCCATAATGTGGTATCCAATTTTTCTTAATAAGAGGAAAAACAACCTCAACTAGAAATAATTAATGGACATTTAGAATTTGAATTTCTCATGAGTATGACACACCACGTAGTGACTAGATAATCTTGCAATATCAATACTAAGTGGTAGTACTCATGTACACACATTTTAAGGTATGATAGATGCACGAGGCATATCACTCCCCCAAAGTGGGATGTTCCATTAACCACTCGAAAAGAGCCAAATAAGATATCAACAAGATGCATTAGAGGCTCAAAGCAAAACACACAAGTAAATGATGTGCCAAACACATAGACATACTTGAATACACAAAATAAGCAAGCATGAGGCACAACAAATACAAACACATACTTGGTACAAAACCAAAACATGTAAAGGGGCAAGTAACTTTCAATATAAAAGAGTTGAGTTCGAGTTACCGTAAAGAGGCACATTGGGTGTATGGTAGGGAGATGATAATCCTTATAACTTGGCTTTATAAAATATAATATATGAAGATCCCTTAATTCTTCATGAGTTATCCAAGTCTCCAATGCCCTCCAAAAGCACCTATTGATCAAGTTTGAGCTTGTTGGTCCCCAACCAAGTTGGGTCTTAAGAGGTTAGTCACAATAGGCTTGGCAACCCAAATGGTTCCTTTCTTGACACCACTTTGAGTTCCAACAAACTTGGCAAACACATTGCCATCCTTATCCTGCCCAAGATAATAATAATCATCAACAAGTATAGGGTTAGATAAGGTACCATTTGAACAAGAAGAGGCCAAGTGCCTCTTCTCACGACATATGTAGCAACAAGTTCTCCCCTTTCTCTTCTTCATTAATTTCTTGGCTTGGGGAGCCTTATCTTGATTCTTCTTGGGAAGTGGCCTAGCTTCAACTTGAGGTTGAGATTGGGCTTGACCTTGAACTTGTGGCCACTTCCCTTGTTTCTTCTCACTCAAGTGCTTTTTCTTCAATGGACAAGATCTTACATGATGTCCTTTAACCTTGCACTTGAAGCAAATAATCTTGGCCAAATCCTTGACTTGGTCTTGGATCTTCTTCTTGTTGCTCTTGGACTTGTTCTTATTATTGGAGTTGAATCCAAGTCCTCTTTTATCATTGGGGTATTTTTGCACACTCAAAATATTATCGAGTGTGGATTTGACTTCATGACTGTTTTCCAAGTCTTTCTTCAAAGAAGTGACTTGGGCCTTGAGCTCTTTGATTTCCTCTACATGGTTAGTAGAAATAGAGGTACTAGAGGAAGTAGAAGCTTCATTGTTAGAGCAACAAGGCAAAGCAAGTAATCCAACACAAGGTTTATCACTAGTATGACTAGAAGGATCACTAGGACTAGCACATGGCAAAATAGCATTTTGAGTAGAAGTTGTGCTAATGTCCAAAAGAGGCTCACAAGATGTTACCTTAGTGATACTTGCCTCATGAGCTAATTTTAGCCCATCATAGGAGATTAGAAGATCATTATGAGAGGCCAAGAGTTTTTCATGACTTTCTTCCAATTTCCCATAATTGCTAGTTAGAAACTCAAGTTGAGCCCTTAGCTCAACATTCTCCTTTAGGGTAGATGCTTCACAAGAAGTAGAGTTAGTATCACTAGCATCATTAATATATTTTTCCTTTTCAAGCTCATAAGATTCAATTTTTTGTATGAGGAGACAATTAGTGTGCTTCTCCTCGGCAATCTCTTGCTTAAGGAGATTGAATCTCCAACTCCCATCATCAAGTTGGAAATCCAACTCCTCTATGGTTTCCGTTTGTTTAGTTATGGTGTCCATAACGTGTTTGATACAAGCAACGGCCTTACTATTACCACGAAGAGAGGTACACAAAAAGGTCAGCTCAAGCACAAGAGCTCTAGTATCCTCATCAAGGTCATCATCATTATCATTGCTATTATCTAGAGAAGAGATGTTGGGATCCAAAGTAGGAGATACCTTTGATCCTCTTGCCATAAGGCACATGTGAGCATGGGAGTATGAAGATGAGGATATTCTTGAATCTTCATTCATGATCGTGTCTTGCTCCATAGGGTGTTTGATTTTCTCTACATTGTTAGATACACAACTAGAGGAAATAGAAGCATTTTGTTTATTGGAACAAGACAAATCAAGCATATCATCTACACTAGTACTCAAATAATTCCTAGACAATATGCAAGGACTAGCAACACAAGGGGATATACAATTATCGTTGCAAGAAGTGCTTAAGTCCAAACTCTCTACACCATTAGCATTTATAGAACATGAATCATTGGTGTGAAGAGAACCACTACCATCATTACATATGATTTCTCCACTCACCATGCCATTACCTTGTGACTTGTCACATGTAGGTGAAGTGAAGGGAATTGAAATCTCATCGCGGCCGGAGGTGGAAGCCACTTGGAGCTCTTCATGATGTGAAGAAGAAGAGAGCTCCTCGGAGATACCACCGACCCTATGAGAAATGGACCCACCAAATATTTCTTTAAGCTTGGTCCACATCTCATGAGATGACTTGTGCTTTACATTTGTCAAGAACAAATTAACTATGGGGCTTAAGGAGAAAATAAGCTCATTAGATACTTGAGCTTCGAGATGTAAATTTTTCTCATCCTCTAAAGATAGATTTTGAGGATCCATCGGAGGACAAAAACCTACATCTAGAAAATGCTCAATATTTGGACACAAGGTCCGAAGATTACAAAGCAAGCAATTTCTCCAGAAAATATAATTTGTGCCATCAAAGATAATTGTGTCATTGTGCACTATACTACTAGCCGACATCTTTACACTCTAGGCGGTGAAGCCTAAACAAGGAGAAACCGGAATGCATCACTTGATCATTGTTGCTTCGTGAAGATTCATAATTTGCTCCCCCATACACCACTATGGGATAGCTTCATTAAGACACATCTTTACATACCCATTATCACCAATATGGATGGCAATCTTCAAGCAAATGATCTTCTCGAGTTGCTTATCTTGAACTTGCCCTTCTCAAACTTTGATGACGATCACCGCTTGATGTCATCCTCTCATGGGCTATATGAGATCTTCACTTTTGAAGCATTCCCATGGAAAGATACTTATCCCATATGGAAAACGCAAAGGCACATATATAATGGGTTAGTTCATGATGCATAAATGACAAGGCTTACCATACCACAAGATCCATGTGGTACATTCTTTATGCTTCATGTGTTGACCAACTTGAAATCACTCTTCACTCTTTGTATTGGTCAACCAAGTATCTTCTCATGCTCCATCTCAATATCTTGAGGTACATAAATAATTCTTCATTTGATTACATGCTCTAAATCTTAGTCAACCATAGCTCAACTAATGAAGCTATCATGACAACGGCTTAGAGCCATATCTTAAATTCTTCTATTGAGATCACACTCTTAAGATCTTGAACATATCATATTCTTCTCTTCAATTTGATGAACTTGATGCCAAAACTCAAGGTATATCTTTATCTTCATGGCATCCATACTTGAATCCAACATATGGACTACAAGCATGACCTATGGAATATTCCTTCATAAAAACTCAATGAAAACATTAGTCCATAGGGATTGTCATTAATCACCAAAACCACACATAGTGGCAATTACCCTTTCAGCCGGCCTCGTGGTTGTTCGCCATCTAGGGTTTAGGGTTTAGGGTTTTCTTGTCGGCGGCTAGGTTTTGCGAGGCGATGAGATGGGAGGCAGAGAGGGCGGTGAGGCATTAATCGGTGGCGTTGAGTGGCGCGCCATGTGTACGCGACGACTGTCCATCGACATCAGGTCGATTTGACGCGTGCGTTGCACCGCTGCGTGATGCTGCCAAGGCGGGCCCATGTCGGATACTTGTATGCACCAAAAACCCCGGGTCCCCCAAGGTTGGGCGGGCTTCCGACGTGGCTTCCCGCGTCGGCGCGCCCACGAGAGGCCTCTTACATTGGGGACGGCGTTGGTTTGTCGGCTATTGTATTGGGCCCGAATTGGCGCCAGCATCGCATGGGGCGTGCCGGTGGAGGGTGTTTTTTGGGCCACCGGTGGAGATGCTCTAAGCGCCTGAGCTATGTGTTGTAGTGGTACCTCATGGTGGTAAGCAGACCTGAATTTGAACAAGGTGACCACAAGGTGCCTTGTATGCGCAACGAAACAAGAGTATGTTGCATGTGACTGGGCCAAAAGTTTACAAACACGACAAGCAAATAACGAAGAACAAAAATGAAATTATACCAAGGAGACACATGATTTAACGTGGAAAACTTCTCAAAACAAAGAGAGGAAAAAAACACGGATGCCGGCCAGCGAAACTTTACTATATACGGTAGTGTTTACGATCGGCGGGGATTATCTCCAATGCGACTTATCCCAGCCGGTTTACAAAAGGTATATATAGCGGTGCAAACCTATGTCTTCGACGATCCGTACCTAAGTCCAAGCCTCCGACGATGTGTCTTGCTTCGTTTTTAGCCTCCTTAATGAATTTGGATCATATTTTAATAAAAAAGTATAGGTGCCGGTAACCAAACATAGAGCGAAAATAGCCCAACCCATACACTCATGGACGGACCCAAGCTCCTTGTTGCCTAGGGCAGCTGCCCGGTCTTCCGGCCGCATGCTGCCTTTAGTTAATGGTATTTTTGTGCTTATTTACAAGCAAAATCAACACCTTAACCAATTTGACTTGGTTTGTCTGGGCTTAGAATACACTAGCCCAGCTGCAAAACTATTGGGTATAAAGCTATCTCATGATTGGCTCGTTATTATCGTAGTAGTTCTGTAATATGGAGTTATCTGATGATTTCTAGGCCGTTGTTAGCGGAACTCTAATTGGAAACTATTTTGGGTCAACCACTGATTACATTCCGCTCGTGCACTCTAATAAACGGGCTGGAGAACATGTCCCAAAAGACTGTTTGTGAGTGTACGTCCACATGTTTGCGGCGAGCCAGACGGAAATCTCGATCGACGCCAACGTCGTCTCGGCTCGTCGGTCGTAGGCCCTATTTTCGTGTCTAGAGACCACTCGCCACTCGCCAGTCGCCAGTACTGCGCCGGTACCGGTATGTACCTATCGCCCTGCCTGGGCTCTGCGGTCCTCCGCGGTTTCACCGTTTCAGTTTCCTGTAGACGAGTCAGCAGGCCGCTCGTACGCACCGGCCGTCGTCTCGTACGCACGTACGTACGTACGTCCTTGTGCAACGGCCAATCGTCCTCGCCGGACTCCGCGTGCGGTCCCGCAAACTCGGTCACACGTGATTAGCAGCATGTACGGAGTACTGGTACACAGTGAACCGCCGGCGGTGCGCAGCGCGTGGGCTGCACATCCTGCCTGCCAACGAGACGCACGCCGGCCAGCTGCCACGGCGGTCTACTTTAGACGATATCACGGCGGCGGGGTTCGGTAAGTGGTCAACCTTAAACAAAAGTTTGCATGTCTCTCTCTAAAAAAAAAAAAAGTTTACATGTAGTGAAGCTGAAGCCTCGCCGCGCACCCACGGCTCGCCCGGCAGTGCAATGATGATGCCGCTCAACTACCCGGCAACTATCTGCGAGGAGCGCTGTGGGTTTGTTTAGTGTGGTGGTGGTGATATTTGTGCTAAGCTCTTTTGTTTAGTTGCATCATGCGTGGGTCCGGTGTGGCCTCTTTTTGTTGGCTTCAGAGTTCTGGCTCCCACGTCATGCACTGGTGGCCGCAATAATGGGTTCGGTCAAGTCTTGTCTTTTTCAACAGATCGATCTTATACAAAATGCCGCTGCTGCTTCTTTAAACCAAATACTCCAAAATGCTGGCTTCTCTCTCCTAGCGGTTGCGTTCATGAGCTGTGCAACTGAAGTACCGATCGTACTACTAGGAGTATATTTTAACTTGAGTTTCTATATTTGCCGATGATTGATTATGTCCCTGCAGTGTGTACGTTTTTTTAAGATCAAACTACTGCGATTTTATTATTTAAACATGCGCATCAATCGATGCTACCAGCTTCAGAAGAATATACCCAGCTGGGGGTACATGCACCCAAGTTTTACATGACTTATTATCGCAGAGCCATCGCAAACCTATGCGCGGCTTCGTTACCTTTCCTACACACGTGTCGAACATCAACACCCTGAAAATCTCACAGCAGCATCACTTTGACATCTTCGACCAATGACCCATGGATAGACCTATCTAGCTCCTCTTTCTTCAGTTTTGCCACTGCATTCAAGCAATCACACTCCAGAATCAACTTCTGAATCCCCCATCTCCTCATCCAGCCGCACTGCGTGATTACATGCCAAAAGTTCCGCACGCTCTGATTCGGAAATTGCATGGAGAAAATGACGAGACCCAGTAATGAATCTTCCATGATGGTCACAAAGAATAGCGCCACCGCCTCCACAGTTTTCCGCCTGCTGAAGAGCTCCGTCCACATTTCCCTTCACCTAGCCCTCCGGGGGTGGGAGCCGGTGCTCCACCACCAGATTAGGCGTAGGATGACATGGCCTTGTAGATACAACCATCCATTCCTTCACAAGAAAGATGAATTTCCTTGCAGTACATCTGGGGTCTTATGTCTGAGCCGCCTCCCTTGCATCATTGTGTGCAATCCAAATTTGGTAGATTGCCATCATTGCTACAGCAAGCTTTTTCTCCTCCAACTTACTCACCCACTTTAACAACCAATTTGACAGATCCTTCTATACATGCACGCCCCTGGGAGGTTTTGGAGTTGCATACTGGTTAGCTGGCGTAGAGCCTCCCAGGTCGATACCGCATGCAAGCATGACCAGAATCGATGCAAGAGAGTTTTGTCTCTATCATAGATAACACAAGTAACATCCTCCTTTACCCTCCTTCTCTTCAACTTGTGTCCCACTGCTAACTCGTTTTTGACAAGTCGCCACAGGTGAACCTTGACTTTGTTTGGCACATTAGAACTCCCTTCGTTTAAAAATATAAGATATTTTAGCTTTGTGAAATGAGTCTAAAGTTCGATTAGACACAAAATCTAGTATAGTCGGACGAGTTCCCTTTTCCTTTTTTTGCTGAGTTTCGCCTCTCCTCCTTTCCTTGTCTCATCCTTCCAACCCCTGACATTCAGCCCAAGTTACAGGGAGAGATTCGTTAAAGATTATCCACCAATACATTTATTTGCTAATATGATGGCTAGTCATAGTTTAGTCAAGATTTTAAGTGAGTTTGCTTGGACTATTCTATTTCTGAGGGAACAGTTATGATACTGAACTTCATGCCTTATCGAGCACCTTATCCCATCTTAAAGTTGGTTTATTCACCAGCATCAAATGCTACTGATATTGCTAAGTTGGAAGGGAAAGCCCAATCATATTAGTGGGTGCTCAGCCTACCACCTGAGAGCCGAACGGAAAGCTTCATTTTCCTAATCCAACCTATCACTTCGAACCTCTACGAACCTATACGCTAGAAGACGTCTAGATACATTCGATTCACAAAGCAAATACGTCTTATATTTCTGAATGGAGGGAGTAGACCATAAGGCTAATCATCTCTTGTGGTCATCCGTTGTCACCAATGAACTTGCACGACCAACCCGTCCTACCACAGTTGGAAGGCCCAAATATTTTTAGAGAGGGCTTCATTTTTTCCAAAATGGCGGGTGTACCCCCGGTCTCTGCATCAAAAAGATGCATACAACCTTCTTTATTAATTTATTCAACAAAGGATAGACAAAGATCATACATCAAAAGACTGAAGCCACCACATAACACCTACAGACCCAACAATGGATGAAAAACATGTCAACAAGGCCTCATGCCCGGAAAACAACGAAATCCCTCGATCAACTAGGAACTGGGAAGTATCGCATACCCCAAGGCTACGCCCGAATCTTGTGACGTGCTACGCTAGACCTAAACACCACACCTAGTCTCAAGCTGTGTGATCATGGGGTTTAGCATTCCAAACAAAATTGCAGGTGGTCCTAGAACAGTTTTGGATCTTAATTTAGATAGCCTGTCCTGGGCAGCTCAAACGAACGAACCAATGGCAACAAACAAACTAAACAAAAAGCTCGCATCGATGAACCAATGACAGCCAACTCCAATTAGAAACAGATGTTGGACAAAAAGGAGGTCCCTTCCAAGGTACTACGGAGTAATAATCAAGATTGACGTACGCATGCCTAGGTTCGGTACCGCTGCCAAGCCTTTGGACAATAGAACTTGCAGAGAGCAACGCCATTCGTACGTACGTGTAGCCGTGTAGGCCTCCGCGCTAGCTCACGCGACTAGATCATCGCTTTCTCTCGTGGTAGTATGAAGAATCAGTTGTTACTTTCCGGGCGGGCGGGCCACCTATCTAGGGGAGATTCGGAGCTACCTCTTGGCCAATGGCGATCCGTCTAATCCCCCTGCGCTTATCCGTGGTCGACAGCGAGCATTGGCTGGTGATTAGTTCTAATCCCAGGCCGAGGTTCTAGCTAGTGACAGACCCAGGTGACGGTCGAAACCAGTTAATCGGACATCACCGTCAGGCCTGTCGCTGTGTGGCCATACGCGAGGTAAAGCTGCCGCTGCTTAATTAGTCGTACTAAGTAGAAGTAGCTAGTTTATGCGCTATCAATGATTAACTTAACGCAATTGTTG
This sequence comes from Avena eriantha, assembly GCA_910589775.1. Lineage (NCBI taxonomy): Eukaryota > Viridiplantae > Streptophyta > Magnoliopsida > Poales > Poaceae > Avena > Avena eriantha. The sequence goes on along the minus strand of OU342741.1, from coordinate 14,122,670 downwards.
CGATCTAGCGTGCGATTTGCGGCGTCCTCACCCGACTTGTTTTCTTGAGCTTTGTCTCTTTGCTGTCCAGGTCATGTTCCGACTCACACAACAGGCGTGCGTGCCAAGGCCCAAGGGTGGTTAAGCTCTAACGCCTAACGGTTTCCCTTTTCTCTGAAGAATTGTTAACAGGAGATGCTTGTTCCACTGGCCGCCGGGGAAAAAAGAAGGAATCAGAGATCGAGGAGGCTACTTTGGCGAGGAGGTTGTTTTCGCGCGGCGAGCCACACCACACAGTGGCCAAAGTATTCCGCCGGCCGTCGTGTCCGGCCGGACCGCCGGACAGTGTGCGTGCGTGCATCTTTCAAAACTTTGAGCGACGTGCGCGTGCAAAAAAGTAAAGAGCCTTTGCAGCTGGTGACGATGCGTGCGTGGCCGGCCGCGGTCGAATGTTCCATCCACGAGCTGAGCGGAGCGACGGAGTTCAGGAGGCAACGGGCACCTCTGTGTCGGAGATCACGCACGGGAAATGAACTGACCTGACTCATGCTTCCGTGCATCGTGTCGCGTCGGTCGAGTCGCACTTCCTCTCTATCTCTATCTAGCAGTCGTCAAAAGCCTGCCCGGATACGATCACACACATGCATGTCCGGTGCACGTGTATGGGAGTACCGGTACTAATGTCCCTCTCTTTTTCGTGAGAGAAACAGAGCTTAATTTGCAACGAACTACAAAATTATTACGTCACCGTCGGAAACAGTGCGGTAGTGCCCCCACAATACTAAGTGCATGGGAAATTGGAGCCCCGAGGTGACCCAGCAGACAACTCACACCGCGACACCACCTACATACGGCTGGCCTGTCCAAGTTGCTTCGACGACCGCGTGTCTGCACTCCATACGATCGATCCATGTCACTCACCCGCGAGCAAGTTGCTTGCAAAGAGGGGAAAGAGGCCGGCCGGGAGCGACGAGCACCACGATTAATTTATACATCGTACCACACGATCCACGTGCACAAAAACAAAGTGTCTCTCATCAAGCCAAGTGCGCAGAGCTTTGGTCGTGTGTGCGTAACGGAATCATTACATTTTGCAGCATGCATTTTGTTCGTAGCACAACAACCCTTCTAATATGAAATTTTGAAAATACTACTACTACTATATGAGCATCTCTGACAGATCCCGCAAATTCGGGTTCGCGGTTTGGTGCTGTTGGATCTGCTCTGCCTTTGCGGCAGGCCGATCCTAAAAGCATACAAATTCAGATTAAGCAGAACCACGCGACTAACACACAAATTCACAATAAACAAGCATAGTTTTCATCCAAATATCCAACGTTGATTGTAAGCAAAATTTAGGGAAACTCAGTGAAATTTAGGGAGCTTGCCAGGGCAGTACCAGCAGCGACAGAAATGGCAGCACGGGCGACGGTGGCGTCGTGAATCTTAGGCACGTGTCCAGAATTTCGACCGGCCGACAAGCCTCATTTTTTATAAAAAAAGGTAGTGTCGGTGGTCTTGAAATAGATTGTTTGCCCAGACTTTGAATAATTCTTGGATCCTTCACTGGCAGCGGTAGTAGCAGCTCTTCTCCCTCGCAAGATCTCTACCCTCCTCATCTCGTACCACTCTAGCTTGACATGACCCATTGTGTTTTGATCCTCCATCATGAGTGTGTTCTCCTCAGCCAAGATAGTTGCTTTTGTTTTTTTGCTTCATGTAGATGGATCCTACGTTCCTCAAACTCCACATTGCGCTTCGCATCTTCTCTAATCCGTTGCCACCTCAACCGCCTCTTATCTTCTTGATTCTTCTCGGCCCATTGCAATTTGGCTTGCAATTGTTGAGCTACAAAAGTTTGCTTGGATTTCATCATTTCATCAATATTCTCCCTCGATCTCTCTTGCTGCACTTTCCTCTTCAACCCGGCCTTCACTTTCTTGGTTCCATCCGGTCTACCTCTCTTGTTGAGTGCCTCATCATCTTCGTCATCGTCATCATCAATGAAGTGGCGACTCCTTTTTTTGGCAGAGGAACCTCTTGATCACGCAATGCCCACTTGGGACTATGCTCGAGCAACTTACAACAACGAAAGTCTGTGAAGAACTTCTTTGATTTTTCCATATGCTTGTATCTCTTGTGGTAGGAGATCCTATATTCAATAAGCAAAATAATATGATTAACAAATTAATCAACCAAGGCATGCAACATAGTACAATGAAGATGGCAGTAATTATAGTGAAGACAAACTCACATAGTCATCAATGTTGACACCACTTGGAGGTGCATTCCTCACTTGCTCAATACAAGCAGACCTATGATGACCCACAAGTATAGGTGGCGTATCGCAGTATTTTCGATAAGTAAGAGTGTCAAACCCAACGAGAAGCAGAAGGTGCTGGCTAGTGGTATGGATCAGGAATTCTCTGCAAATACTTAGCAAACGGATTTTTAGGGGTATTCGATAAAGCAAGTAAACAAAGTACGAGTAAATAAAAAACAGTAAGAATAAATGCAGCAAGTGGCCTAATCCTTTATGCAGCAAAGGGCAAGCCGGTTGTATTTCTATAGATGACCAAACGTTCTTGAGGACACATGAGAAGACTGTCAAGTGCTTTCGCTTCATATAGTCGATTAATCTTCTTTGGCTTGCTAAGTGTTGTGTGGGTGAACCTGTGTTAATGTACCGCCCCATCCAAGACTAATACATACTTGTGATTATACCCCTTGCAAACATCCGTAAGTACAAGAAAGTAATTAAGGTAGAAACCTAACCACAGCTTTAAACTCTAAGACCCTTATGTCCCTTGTGCAATGGTTTCCTAACGGGGGTTTAGGTTTCTGTCACTCCGGCAACCCTACGATAAGTAGCCAAATACACAATGCATTCCCCTAAGCCCATATAGGTGAAGTGTCATGTAGTCAACGTTCACATGACACCACTAGAAGAAGTACACCACAACTTAAATATCAAACTATTGAATCTTTCTCAACGCAACTCTACTACTAACAACAAGACTTCTCTCATGTCCTCAAGAACAAAGCGAACTACTAGCAAGACATCATATGGATCATGATCAGAGATGGAATAATGATGTATAACAATCTGAACATAAACAATAATTCAATGGTTCACTCAATAGCATCAACTACAAAGAGTAATCAACACCGGGAAAGTTTCCCCTATGAACTATGCAAGATTCAACGCAATTGTTACAGCAATATGAAGGAAATATGCCCTAGAGGCAATCATAGAGATGATTGTATTTCATGTGTATCCATGAGTTATTATAATGTTCCTTGAATATCCATATACCAGGCAACTTGTATTGATTGGCAATTATGTGAATTGTTTGTGAAACTCTTTACTTGTATGGTTATCTAATAATTGTCCCTAGTCGGAGTTCATGCGAGGACACACGTGAATATTAGACTAGCACATCGATTGGTTGATGACTATGTTTCGCAAGTCATTGACATGGAGATGTCAAACCAATGATGTGGACACATGTTATGAACATGGGGTTGGACTGACCCAACATGAGACTAGCAACATTACTTGCAGCTCTCTCTACACATCGTGTACGTTTTGTCCTTAGACCTGAGATTGTCGCATGTACTTGAGATGTGGATCGACCTACTTTGGGGCTATCAAACACTACTCCGTAACTGGGTAGTTATAAAGGTAGCTTTCGGGTTTGTCCTGATACATGCTGCAAGGCATCGGTCAATCAAAATGGGATTTGCCCCTCTCTACTTGAGAGAGATATTTCTGGGCCCCTCGAGTGATCGGATCCAGAAATGCATGGTCGTGCTACATATGGTTAAGAGTTAACCTAGTAAAGGGATTCCGAATCACAGTATCGAGAAAGAGAGGTCAGCTTGGAGCTAGACCAAATATCGTGAGGCAAAGGGAAAGACATGTACTCAACCTTGTGATGGTTCGTCCGAATGATCTTTATATGCGTTTAGGAGTTGGCACGTCTTGCTAGAGGTCGCTACCAACTATTGACGGAGTAAGTGTACTCGCGTCATGTCTATACGTGTATGAACCTATAGGGTCACACACTTTAGGGGCTGGAAGCCTAATGAGGATTGGATCCGAATTAGACCAGGCTTAGGCTGCTAATGGGCTGCTAATGTAGAAGCCCACCAGGGATGCCTATATAAGAGAGAGTGAGGCAAGCTGAATAGGGTAGAGCATTCCACCCAGCCGCCACTCCTCTTCCGCCTATGTTGCACGCGCAGACCTAGCAGTCTGGCGTGTGACGGCTTCCACTCCGGACGTGTGGATACCTCGGAGGTGCTGCATCTGTAGCACTTGGACGAGCCGCGCAAAGGGGAGCTGCTCGTGGGACGAGGACGAGGAGGAGACGTAGAAAATCTACACTGCCGCAACGTGCTTCATCGAGTTCCGCACCTGCGCGTCTAGCGGTAATCCCGTGATCTATGACAATAGTATTCCTGGTTGACGCGGTAGAAAATTTTGATTTTACGCTAGTGTAGCCTACCCGTTTCCCTTCAGTGGTATCAGAGCCGATGCTATTCAGTCATAGGTTCGGGAAGTTTGCATATGGTGATATATAGATTGATATGAATGATATCATCGTTTGTATGGCGGTGTTTCTGGATTGATCTATGATCTTACTTTCCGTGATCGTGATTCTAAGGTCGTCGAACGACTTACCCCTACCGGTCGGTTTCCACCACCGGGGTAGACAGTGACACATAAATCCTTCTGAATCACGCGAAGATCAATATGATTGATCGAATCGGGAATTAGACCTAGATCCACGTACCGTGATCAAAGGAGTTTGGTCGAATCGGAACTATGGTCAGTTTATGGTAAATTTGATTCGCCGATCAAAATCCTTAAAGAAAATTGTATAGATTTGATCAAAGGAGTTTGGTTGAATCGGAACTATGGTCGGTTTAAGGTACCGCGAGGGGCGCTGCCCCTTCGAACCCCGCAGGGGGAGACCCCCTAGACCCCCCCTTAGTCGTAGCCCCTTTTTTGTATATCGTTAAGGTTCATAGGTGGTACGATTTCACATGATCCGGTAGAATGCGATTCTATGCACAACTTGTTTTTGCAGGATTTATGTGATCAGTATGGCCCAAAAATGTATGTGATGCATGTATGTATTTTTCATGACCTGCGTGTCGTGAGTTGGGCAACACGGCTGGAGCCATATGTGTTGTCAATTATTGTAATGGCCTGCGTGCCAACTTGTGATGATCCCAATACCATGTAATTTTGATTACTACCTGTTAGGAGTAATAGCTTGTATTAGTTCTTGGAGAACTCATCACTTGGAGGATGGCTCGCATAGAGCATGAAGATGGAGATCATCATGATCGACAGGTTCTATGGCGATGGAGATCACCATGAGAAAATGGGCCATACTATATCACATCTATGTGAATGCTATTCTTATACGTTTTACTACTATGCATGCTTAGATGATAGAAGTAGAACGATCCCTCACAAAGTTTAAGTTAAACCATGCCCTCCCAACCAAACCTTGTACCATCCTATGCCCTGTACAATCGTTGGTGGGTCTATGAAATTAGGGTGCCACGGTTTTCCTTGGCTGGATGGGTTTGTATCGGATACCTACACGCATAAGGGTTGGTGAGCTTAACAAGGTCATCTTAACAGTTAAGGACCTTGGGGCATAAAGGTTGGGCGCCTAGTTTTGACATAGAGATGTCACCCAACAACAAGAGTCATATGTGATATGATTAGCAAAGGTTGCTTACCAATTTACCTTGTCTTCTAGCAGTGATGCTAAAGCTCACTAGTCGACTTGTTAATTGTGAATCTTGAATCACTTAGTATCAATAGAGGGATGTTGATTTAAGTGGGAGTATATGCTATTAAATTGTTTAATATGTTTTACTCTTTCATGGTTACATGGCTTAGTATTTTGCATTTTTTTTGTTGTAGATCAATGGCACCGAACAATTCATCACCTTTTGCTTTGCGTTCGATTCTTGAAAAGGATAAACTAAATGGAACAAACTATTCGGACTGGGTCCGTAACCTGAGAATTGTTCTCAGGGCTGAGAAAAAGGAAACTGTTCTGGATACCCCAATCCCGGATGAACCTGCTGATAATGTAATTACTACCCTTAAGAATGCCTACAAGAAAGCATGTGATGAATCTCTTGAGGTTAGTTGTCTTATGCTTGCATGCATGGAACATGATCTTCAAAAGCAGTTTGAGGATCAGGAAGCGTACGATATGATCGTTGCGCTTAAGGACATGTTCCAAACTCAGGCTAGGACTGAGAGGTACAATGTCGCTAAGTCCTTTGTGGAATGCAAGGTGGCAGAGGGAGCAACTGTAGGCCCCCATGTGATCAAAATGGTTGGTTACAGTCAGACTTTGGAAAAGCTTGGTTTTCCATTAGGCCAAGAGTTGGCCACTGATTTCATTTTGGCATCTCTTCCATCTAGCTATGGGCATTTCATTTTGAACTACCGTATGCATGGGGTGGAGAGGGGCCTTAAGGAATTATGTGGGATGCTGAAACCAGCAGAATGTGACATTAAGAAGTGTGCAGGGCATAGCCATGTGATGGGTGTGCAGAACAAGCCTAGCTTCAAGAAAAAGGGCACTTCTTGGCAGAAGAAGAAGGGCAAGGCTAAGGATACGATCCCTAAGCCAAACCCTGCACCCAAGCAAAAGGCTGGTCCTGCAGGAGACACTGAGTGTTTCTTTTGTCACGAATATGGCCACTGGAAGAGAAACTGCAGCAAGTACCAGGCTTCTTTGAAGAAGAGTGGAAGTAAGAGTACTTCCCACTCAGGTACGCTTGTTGTAAATGTTGTGGACATTTTTCTCGCAGATTCTTATGTTAACTCTTGGGTATTTGATACCGGATCGGTTGCTCATATTTGCAATTCGATACAGGGTCTAATAAGGACTAGAGAAGTGTAGAAAGGCGAAGTGGATTTTCGCGTCAGAAATAAAGCAAGGGTTGCTGCATTGTTCGTCGGCGTCATGCAACTTCACCTTCCGTCAGGATTTATCATGGAGTTGAATAATTGTTATTACATTCCTAGTATGGGTCGAAACATTTTATCACCTTCATGTTTGATGAGGGATGGTTATTCATTCGCGAGTACAAACAATGGTTGTGTAATCTCTAAGAATGCTATGTTTGTGGCTGATGCTCCCATTGTGAATGGGTTATTTATTTTAAATCTTGATAATGCATGTGTTTACAATGTTAGTGCTAAAAGGCTTCGGCCAAATGATTTGAGTCCTACCTATCTATGGCATTGTCGTTTGGGGTATATAAGTGAAAAGCGCATGAAGAAGCTCCATGGTGATGGTCTTCTAACTTCGTTTGATTTTGAATCATACAAGACATGTCAAGCTTGTTTACTTGAAAAGATGACTAAGACACCTTTTACGGGGTTTCTCGAGAGAGCGACAGACTTGTTGGAACTCATACATACTGATGTATGTGGACCAATGAGCACGACAGCCAGAGGAGGATATCACTACTTCATTACTTTCACTGATGATTTCAGTAGATATGGCTATGTCTACTTGATGAAGCATAAGTCTGAAACTTTTGAAAAGTTCAAAGAGTTTCAAAATGAGGTAGAGAATCAACGTGGCAAGAAAATAAAGGCCTTGCGATCTGATCATGGAGGTGAATATTTGAGTCACGAGTTTAGCAATCATCTTAAGAGTTGCGGAATTGTTCCACAACTCACGCCGCCCGGAACGCCTCAAAGAAACGCGGTCTCTGAACGGCGTAATCGAACTTTGTTGGACATGGTTCGATCGATGATGAGCCAGTCGGATTTACCATTATCATTTTGGGGTTACGCGCTAGAAACAACAGCTTTCACACTAAACAGGGTACCATCTAAATCCGTAGTTAAGACACCATATGAGATGTGGACTGGAAAGAATCCCAGTTTGTCTTTTCTAAAGATTTGGGGTTGTGATGCATTTGTCAAGCGACTTCAGTCGGACAAGCTAACACCCAAATCGGATAAGTGCATTTTTGTGGGATACCCAAGGGAAACCTTAGGGTATTACTTCTACAACCGAGAAGAGGGCAAAGTGTTTGTCGCTCGTAGCGGTGTTTTCCTAGAGAAAGAGTTTCTCACAAAGGGAACGAGTGGAAGGTCGGCGCGACTTGAAGAAGTTCAAGATGAGCCAGTCGGGGATGCTTCTACGAGTGATGCTATTGTAGCAGAACAAGTTGAGGAACCCGTGGCAATAGAAGCACCACAGCCACGAAGGTCGACGAGGCTCCGCGAAGCGCGAGAGTTATTGTTGTTAGACAATGATGAGCCTGCGACCTATGCAGAAGCGATGGTGGACCTAGATTCTGAGAAATGGTTGATTGCCATGAGATCCGAGATAGAGTCCATGGGAGATAATCAAGTTTGGAACTTGGTTGACCTGCCTGATGGTTTTAAAGCCATCGAGTGCAAGTGGATCTATAAGAAGAAGATTGATATGGATGGAAATGTTCACATCCATAAAGCTCGACTTGTTGCAAAAGGTTTTCGACAAGTTCAAGGAGTTGACTACGACGAGACTTTCTCGCCCATAGCGATGCTTAAATCTATACGGATCATTCTAGCCATTGCTGCACATTTTGATTATGAGATATGGCAGATGGATGTCAAGACGGCTTTCTTAAATGGAATCCTTTCTGAGGACGTGTATATGATGCAGCCCGAAGGTTTTGTCGATCCAAACAATGCTGGAAAGGTATGCAAACTTCAAAAGTCTATTTATGGGCTGAAGCAAGCATCTCGGAGTTGGAACATTCGATTTGATGAAGTTGTAAAGGAGTTTGGCTTCACCAAAAACGAACAAGAACCTTGTGTGTATAAGAAAGAAAATGGGAAATCACTTGTGTTTCTAATCTTATATGTGGATGACATATTATTGATTGGAAATGACATTTCTATGCTCGAGTCTGTTAAGACCTCATTGAAAAATAGTTTTTCTATGAAGGACTTGGGAGAAGGGGCATATATTCTGGGTATCAAGATCTATAGAGATAGATCTAGGAGGCTAATTGGATTAAGCCAGAGTACGTACATTGACAAAGTGTTGAAACGGTTCAGCATGGAAGAGGCTAAGAAGGGGTTCTTGCCCATGTCTCACGGCATTAAACTCAGCAAGACTCAGTGTCCTTCGACCACTGATGAGCGAGAACGCATGAGTAGGGTTCCATATGCTTCGGCTATTGGATCCATCATGTATGCAATGACATGTACTCGCCCAGATGTTTTCTATGCTCTAAGTGTTACGAGCAGATACCAGGCTGATCCAGGTGAGATTCACTGGACAGCGGTAAAGAATATCCTTAAGTACTTGAGAAGGACTAAGGATATGTTCCTAGTTTATGGAGGTGAGGTTGAACTCAGTGTAAAGGGTTACACAGATGCGAGTTACCTTAATGACTCAGAAGACTCGAAATCGCAATCAGGTTATGTGTTTGTCATGAATGGTGGTGCTGTGAGCTGGAAAAGTTCCAAGCAAGATACAGTGGCCTCCTCTTCAACAGAAGCTGAATATATTGCTGCCTCGGAGGCTGCAAAGGAAGCTGTTTGGATTAGGAATTTCCTGATCGCTCTTGGTGTGGTTCAGAGCTCGTCCAATCCCTTGGACGTTTATTGTGACAACAATGGTGCTATTGCACAAGCCAAAGAACCTAGACAGCACCAGAAGAACAAACATATTCGCATGCGCTACCATCTGATTCGTGAGTTCATTGATGAAGGTAGTGTCATGTTATGCAAAATACATACGGACTCAAATGTTGCTGATCCCTTGACTAAGCCACTCCCGCAGCCTGCGCATGAAGCGCACACAAGAGCAATAGGTATTAGATACTATCTAGATTGACTCTAGTGCAAGTGGGAGACTGAAGGAAATATGCCCTAGAGGCAATCATAGAGATGATTGTATTTCATGTGTATCCATGAGTTATTATAATGTTCCTTGAATATCCATATACCAGGCAACTTGTATTGATTGGCAATTATGTGAATTGTTTGTGAAACTCTTTACTTGTATGGTTATCTAATAATTGTCCCTAGTCGGAGTTCATGCGAGGACACACGTGAATATTAGACTAGCACATCGATTGGTTGATGACTATGTTTCGCAAGTCATTGACATGGAGATGTCAAACCAATGATGTGGACACATGTTATGAACATGGGGTTGGACTGACCCAACATGAGACTAGCAACATTACTTGCAGCTCTCTCTACACATCGTGTACGTTTTGTCCTTAGACCTGAGATTGTCGCATGTACTTGAGATGTGGATCGACCTACTTTGGGGCTATCAAACACTACTCCGTAACTGGGTAGTTATAAAGGTAGCTTTCGGGTTTGTCCTGATACATGCTGCAAGGCATCGGTCAATCAAGATGGGATTTACCCCTCTCTACTTGAGAGAGATATCTCTGGGCCCCTCGAGTGATCGGATCCAGAAATGCATGGCCGTGCTATATATGGTTAAGAGTTAACCTAGTAAAGGGATTCCGAATCACAGTATCGAGAAAGAGAGGTCAGCTTGGAGCTAGACCAAATATCGTGAGGCAAAGGGAAAGACATGTACTCAACCTTGTGATGGTTCGTCCGAATGATCTTTATATGCGTTTAGGAGTTGGCACGTCTTGCTAAAGGCCGCTACCAACTATTGACGGAGTAAGTGTACTCGCGTCATGTCTATACGTGTATGAACCTATAGGGTCACACACTTTAGGGGCTGGAAGCCTAATGAGGATTGGATCCGAATTAGACCAGGCTTAGGCTGCTAATGGGCTGCTAATGTAGAAGCCCACCAGGGATGCCTATATAAGAGAGAGTGAGGCGAGCTGAATAGGGTAGAGCATTCCACCCAGCCGCCACTCCTCTTCCGCCTGTGTTGCACGCGCAGACCTAGCAGTCTGGCGTGTGACGGCTTCCACTCCGGACGTGTGGATACCTCGGAGGTGCTGCATCTGTAGCACTTAGACGAGCCGCGCAAAGGGGAGCTGCTCGTGGGACGAGGATGAGGAGGAGATGTAGAACATCTACACTGCCGCAACGTGCTTCATCGAGATCCGCACCTGCATGTCTAGCGGTAATCCCGTGATCTATGACAATAGTATTCCTGGTTGACGCGGTAGAAAATTTTGATTTTACGCTAGTGTAGCCTACCCGTTTCCCTTCACAATATGGAGACGGTGATGAGGGTGCTGATGGTGATGATGGTGGTGATGATGATGATGATGATCCCGATGAGGTCCAGCTTGATGGTGGTGTTGATGGCGACGATCTCCCCTCTTCGGGAAGGAATTCCCCCGGCAGAAACTGCCGGAGAGATCTTTCTCTCTCGGTGTTTTCCGCCCCACAGAGGCGGCAGAATCTTTCTGTGGTCGCTCCCCGAGTCTTAGTGGGGATGATATACGCCAAAGGGGAGAGGCTGGAGTGGGCCAGGGCGGCCACACCACTCTGAGGCACGACCTAGGCCTGCCCGCACCATGGGGTGGTGTGGGCCCCCTCTGGCCCACCTCCACTCCATCTTCTGGCATCCTGAGTCTTCTTGAGAAATAGAATTTTCCGTATATTTTCCCGGATTTTCTGATCTTCGCGAATTTTGCCTCCAAACAGCAACTTTTCCATCAGAATCCTAATTGCAGTGGTCCATACTCCAAAAGTCATCAACCATGCAAAAAACAGATGAAATAACATAAGTATCACCTCTCAATACGAAATATATCAATGAATAATAGTGAATTAAGACATAGAATAGTGATGCAAAATGGACGTATCAACCTACGACTGCAATGTGCCTTGATCGCATCATACCTGCCTTGTAGAGATCACATGCCTTCCTCTTCCGTGTAGTTGGTTTGTTTATTAAACATACATGTATTAATGTTTCCTATTAATACAATTCTAGCATGAGAAATAAATATTTATCATAAATATGAAATAAGATAATAACCATTTTATTATTACCTCTCGGGCATATTCCCCTTAGGGACCAATTGGGCCACCGCGACCACGAGAGATGCCCTCAGAGTCCATTGGAGCGAGGGCAGGCGAGGGAGCGGCGGCCGCCGAGGGGGGAGGAGATCGACGGTGGTGGCGGCGCGAGGGAGAGAACAGAGGACGCTGAAATGTCCGACATGGCAAGAGCTACGCGGCAATGTGGGAAACCGGAAATCTAGCCCACAGCCACGCATATATGCATGTTTCCGATGATGGCGGTATGTTGTATCCCATAAAAAATTCGGGGTTGATGGAATTTGCACCATATGTGCATCGCAAGTTTCCTCAACCGAACCGCGAAATGGCAGTTATTTTGCGGGTCAGGCCGTTATGCGAGATCGGCTAGAGATGCTCTAATGCAATTTAAAATATATATTGCACGTCTGAAACTAAAATATATGATGTCTGAATCACCTAAGTACGTTCTGGTGTAAATAATAGCTCCGATGAGTACTTTAGCCTTATATGCTATACGTCTATCTCACCACAAAAGAAACCTCTAGAATCTATGGATAGGAACTTTGATTTAATAAATCAAAAAGGGCAGACGAAAGATTTGATGCTCAACTTTGGTAAATTGAGTGGTGGGTATTGGTTCTTTTCCAGCATGTTTGGGATCGATATGTAGTCACCACAGCATACTATTCTTCCTGTTCTACTACTTTTATTTCTAGTCTGTGCTAGTTTAACTTGAATCTCATATTTAATTTATCATACCACTGCACAAAGTGTCTTTCGTCAAGCCAAGTGCACAAAACATTTGTGTTGTATAATGCAATCTCATTTTCAATATGCCTTCCGTTCATAGCAGACCATAGTACTCCCTCCGTTTCAAAATATAAGATGTTTTAGCTTTGTGAATGGAATGTATCTAGACCCGTTTTAGTGTCTAGGTTCACTCTAAACCTACATGAACCTAGACACTAAAAGAGGTCTAGATACACTTTATTCACAAAACTAAAACATCTTATATTTTGAAACGGAGGGAGTACTTCTCTGCCAAATACTGAGTGTGTTATGCTTATAGTGTGCGGTGGCGGAGCGTGAGTAACATTATAGAATGAGCCAAAAAGATTAAATGGGAGCTGAGTTGGTCAAACTAAAATACTTGGTCAAATTTTATGTTTTTTTAATGGTCAATTTTTATGGTAAAAAGGTGCTAAATACATAGTAGTAGTATGGAAAAAATCTTTGGCAAATGTGATATTTTCTAACTAAGTTCCGCCACTGCTAGTGTTCTATATTCTAAAATATATATTCTATGACAAATGTTACGTATTCAAATTTCACATAAACTAATGGTGATGTCCCGAAAACATAACTCAATGAATATGACGTTAACTACTGTCAATATGCTACAACTAATGTCATTGCCCTAATTTTGATTTAATAAAAAAAACCTTGGCTAATCCAAACAAAAGCATTTGCTGTCTGGATCGCCGAAGTATGTTATGTATAAATGGCTTCCGACAAGTAGCCTCACAACTAGTTTTCATTGTAATATTTGTATAACCCGAATCAAGACTCTAATATTATTTTGTAAGTACTTCTTTTGAGAAATATATGCATAGGATTTCAACTTTTCAATAGAGCTATAACAACGGCCAAACGTATAAATGTTTGATTTTAAGACATGTCCAAAACTTGACTTTATTTTCTTGTACCGGGTCGAGCATTTTGTTTTCCTTTGAAATCAACACAAAGCAAATCCTCACCGTGGCATAAGATTTTCCGTTGCAAAATGCATACACAAATGTCCAGCCCTATTAGAATGTGATATAAATCATGTGAGGTCGCTAAACCTGTATCTTTCAATTTTGACACTTACTGTATTTTAGATGCCTCAATTTGCGCATTTACAATCTGCAAGGGCACGCATACCTCAACAACTATTTGACAATACATGCCACGAAAACATACATGAGTGTCGTAGCTGTCTAGTTGACTTAGAAATTAGTATAATACGAAAAAATATACTATAGTACTACTCTACACGACATATTCGTAGTTGACCAAGTTTTGTCAATGCTGATTCTAAGACGTGTCGGTCTGAGCGAGGCCGCCAGGGAAGATGGAAAATTCCTACTCGCTCATTATAAAACGATCAAGATGTAGCTAACCTAGCAACATCACATGCGTACAGTTAAGTGCAAATTGGCCGCGCTTTTTCAACGGCTGAGGATTAGTCATGGACATTACGTACGATCGGTGTGAGATTTGCCGAGTCCATGTAGCAGGATGTCTCCAACCGCCAGCAGCAACCAATGAGAGGTCGAAACGTGTAACATTGCCATTGGGTACCCGTTCCCTTCACCGAAAGCAAAAGTGCAGGCGCTTGGCACGTGCGCCTGCCTCGCCTAGGGACTGGAGCCCGTCTCATGACACTGACGGACGGGATATCACTGTGGGTCCGTTTGTCAGCGGTCTTCTCAGCTGGAATTTGTTCCGGTGTCGCGTCGTGTCGCCGATCTATCAGGCGACAGTCCAAAATTGATCAGTTCAGTTTTCCTCACATCTAAGTCAGACTGTACATCCGTATGTGTGCTAATTCTGATTTTCTTCATCTGAGGACTTATATACACCAAACCTGTTCATTTTTTTTCTATAAATCATTATTACCATCCGCACAAGTTGAAATACGCGTCGGGTGAAAACTCGTGAAAAATTACATTATCCACACCAGGGAAGCTTTTCTCCTGAATTATTGTCGATCATTCGCGGTTGGCTTCTAAGGTTTGTGGATTAAGATATACTTTTAAGGTCCACAAATCAACACTTTACGAGACAATTATTCCTAGATTGAGTCATATGTTGGTTAGTGCTTCGCCTTTTCATATTGGAATCGTAAATATTGTGGACAAAGTCACATAGGTTAGCTTGTGTTTCTTGGTGGTTGATAAATGCTACCGTAACAAGTAGGACTTTCCACACAGTTTTACTTTGTATCTTGGATTGCAACCATTAGTAGCACAACTCTTACAAGAAATAACAACAAATTAAAGCTTGCAATCTCAAAGGATTATGACTTGTTAGCACCGTTGCATACATTTTTGTTCATCTAGAGCAAGATTTTACTCCTTTTGAAGCACAAGAAACTGTTCTGAACGCATCCCGCATCCCTAATGTATACACCACTTCATAGAGTTTTCTACAAAAGGGTTTCTACCGAAGCTCCATAAAGCTAGGAAAACAGCACAGCCTAGAAAGCTCAAGATGCCATGTGATGCCATCAAATTTACGTTATGCTACATCGCTCATATTGAAGTCCATGGCGCTTAGCTTCATAGTGTTTCATCACATTGTCCACGGTGACAAAGGAACAAAAATACTGCTCTAAAAAAAATACTCCTTCGCCTAGAAAATGATATTGTAGATTTCTAGATACGTACTAATCTAGACAAATACTTATATGACATCCTTTTTGAACGGAGGGAGTAGGACAATTTATTGATTGTGGAAGTGTCGCTATGGCACTGTTTTCAATTAGAGAGATAAAAGTGTTTTTTGGTCTAATGTTCTCTCTCACAAGAATTACTTGAGAAGACCCAAGCCGGGACCACCTGCAACGCATCGGCGCCAAAAATCTCCACGAAAAGGACCTGGTACGCGCACCAAATTCACATCCTTTCCTCTCCACAGTACTCGCACAGTGCCGTTCGTGATTCCGCAAAGATGATTCGGAGATTCGTCCTCCTCGTCGGGTCCCACTCGCCGATGCGGCCCATCCAGCCCGGTTCCAAACCCATCGCCGTCCGATCAGCATTCCCCGACGAGCCCTCGCCGTCCGTCCGTCGACGGCCAGGATCCGCGCATCGCCCCGGCCGAAACGTTTCGTAGGTCGACACTTTGCCCGCCAAATGGCAGGATCGGTAAATTATCCGCGAGCACCCGGGGCAGAACGGGCAGCTCCTATAAAACAAAGCGAGGGCATGGGCGTGATAGGCTAGCGCCAGTAGCCTAGCCCAGTTTAAGAACAAGGACTCGCACCCAAAAAACCACTGCGCGATTCGTCCGTCCGGATCAAGCGGCGCCCGTGGGAGGGGAAAAGCGATTCTACCCTGTTTGTCTGCGGCGTCTCCTCTCGGCTGCCGGCGTAGGGTTCGATCGCGGCGGGGTTGGTGAGCGGGTGGTGGCGGAGTTGGAGTTCGAATTGGATTTTGCTGGATTTTCGGGGGCTCCGGCGAAAGGGGGGCGGCCCGGTGGAATTTCTGAAGTCTTCGAGGTGGACGCGGTGGTTGCGCCGCGGTGCCGTTTTCGTGGAAGGGCGGCGAGGTTCTCCCCTGCCATTGCGTCGGGACGCTGCGAGGTTGCTGTGGCGGGGAGGCTCCCTGGAGGACGCCGCCGGAGTAAGGTGAGTCGCCGGGGTCCGATTCCGTGGGTGCTGGTCTTGATTGGGGGCGATTTCGGCGCGGTTGGTTAGCTGCTTTTGCTGTACGGGTGGTTGGGGTGGCCTGGTCGTGGTGCGCTGGGGTGTGGGGCCTTCGTGGCCGTCGCCCTCCGCCTCCACCAGATCCTCCTCGGGAGTCGGGAATGCCAAGCCTCCCTGCTGCGCGCGCGGCTCCCGACGCGGAGCTCCCCATCGCGAGCTGCTTTGTTTCGTCAGCTGTCTGATTTCTCACGGCTCGATTTCTGCAGGTCGATCCGAATTGTGCGGCCGGGGGATTTGGGGGCGCGGTTTATGGCCGTGGATTAGATCGGGGAATTTCAGCTGGCTCCCGGTGCTGCGATGGCCGCTGATTCCAGCATGGGGTTCCACCACCAGGGGATCACCGCCGCCGCATACAACAACAACCACCACCACCACCACCACTACCACCACATGCTCTCCTTCCAATCCAGCAGCAGCGACATCAGCATGAGCGGTGGTGCTGGGATGGGATTCGCGACGCCGAGGACTATGAGTGGGACCAGCAGCAGCGCCGGCATGTACCTCTCCCCAAACAGCAACAGCAACAACGGCGTGTTCGGCAACGCGTCGGTGGTTGGGCCCTCGTCGAGGAGCTCCTCCGGGGACGGGTTCCGTGGCGGCAGCACGACTGCGTCCAAGTATAAGTTCGTCACCGGCTCGCCTTCCGAATGGAGTGACCGTGAGCAGAGCATACTCAAGGAAGGGCTTGCCAGGTAAACTCGACCCCCCTCCTCTCGCCGAATTACTGTTCCATGCTTCTACTGTGCCTCTGGTGTTGCTTGTGCTCATGGAGCTTGTCAATTGGGTTATGCGGCAAGCTTCTTTTCCACCCCATGTGACGTGCTTAAGTTAATGGAGCATCAATCAACAAGTCTAAAGTAGGATTTGTGCAACTGAACCTTTTACCTTTTCAGGTTTTAGCACTGCCGAGCGCATCTCCTATAGCATCGCTTTCGTCATTATTTGGCGAACTGTAGGACTGCACTTGGTTTCTTTCATCCATATGCACTTAATAGCCACAGTTTAAGTACTCTATGACCCAATTTTGCATTGCAAACAAGCGCACAAAATTCTAGCGGATTGATTCGCGTCAAGCCGTCAATGGAATCTGAGAAAGAAAGAAAGAAAAGAGAATCATGTCAAATGTCACCATCTGGCTTAAGCACCATGTCAATTAAACAAAGCCACTTCCGTTCTGCTGCTAATTCTTTCTTCCATGGTCATGGCAGGTATGCTCGAGAACCTAATATCATGAGGTACATCAAGATAGCAGCTATGCTGCCCAACAGGACCATCAGGGATGTTGCATTGCGGTGTTGGTGGGCTTCAGTTAAGTTTCTTCCAAGTTTCTAAGTATCTCTTCTCTGTACTTATTCGGTTCCAGTGTTAATGTATGTGCTTTACTGGTTTGGGAATGTCATCTTGATGAACTAAAGTTCTAATTAGATGGGCACTGAAATTTAACACAACTGGTGACTTCGCCACAATCTCCTTCCTTTTCAGACAGGAGCTTTAAGCTTTTGTTATTTTATTTTCCTTTTTTTCTGTACTACTACAGTACTACTACTGCCTCATTTTAATTTTATAAATCCCTGCCTAGTTCCGATTTCCTGATATTTTGTACCTTGTAAGTATGTCTCATAAGAATAGGCAACTTGACGGATATATTACTTCTAAATGTTATACTAATAGATTGCCAGTTACCAACATGTGGATGAACTATATAAGGGGTTTAATAAACTAATCGTGTCTTGTCTTGGACAAAAATTTATGTGTCTCTCTGAGAAGAGCTATGTTCGTGCAATTCCAACCTAGATATAAGTATCGTGATGCTTGGCATTTTGGATTTTTGTACTGCATGTACTGTTTCGTTCTGCTACGCATTAGTATAACACTACATGCATATAAACAACTATGTTTTGCTGACATGCGCTTATTGTAACAGGGCAAAGATAGAAGGAAGAAACCAGATGGTTTTTTTACAGGAAAAAAGATAAGAGACATGAAGGTACTTTTCTATTTACTGTTACATCATTTATAACACAATCTGCTGGTTGGGGCAGCTTTTGCGCTGTGGTGTATTTTAGTACTTCTTTTTCTAGTACCAGTCGGTTGTTTCTAATGAAGTTTTTTGACAGCCAATGCAGGACAAAATGGCTGCATCTGCCCCGATGGCTAATTTTCACATGGCACCTGCAAACAACTTGATCCCTTTCTCAATATCGATGCAAAGTCCAAACCAGCAGTGCCAAGTTCCAAAAGAAGGTCAGCCCCCATCTCTAACCTCTATTTATTTTCTTGTTTTTGTTTGTTATTTCCTAGTATTATCTTCACTCTGTCTGATAACGTTAAGGTTTTGATTCACTGTTTGGTCCAGAATTTTCAAATAGCAATATTATTAGGTTTTGAATGGTGTCAACTATTAGAAAGGTATCCCTATTAGAAACTTAGCTAGCCTCAGTGTATCTTTTCATTACCTACCTGATTCAAACGTCACCTTTGGAGAATTAACATAAATAACGCTAATGGTTGACAATTCTCTTCAGATACTCTTATGATCTGAGTGGAATTGAAGATTTCTTACAATTCAAAACACTCTTGGTTTATTTAAGTTGATGTTTTGCTTGTTACCTTTGTAGTTTGTGCAAGCATCATCTGGAAGTAATATTGTGATGCCTTCATTTGGTGTGTTTCTATATTTAGACTGAATTTCCTAGATCCCAATGTAAAATTTTAAAAAAGCAGCACAACCCAAGCTAGTAGCAATATTTTCGGGGTAAACATTTTTAACATATGATTATGGATCACTTAGCACGCATTCTAGAACCTGTTGGATATGTAACTCCCTGAAGGTTGTCAAGATCATATACTCATGTTAAACTATAGGAATGGAAGGTTCTTACTATGTCCTTGTACGAGTCAAAGATTCCATTACATTCCACACTCCTGTTTACATTTATTGTCATTGTTTTTCACTTCATTTAACTTCAGCACAAGCCTTCACGGAGATATGTAACAAATCATCTTCACCTTTAATGTTGTTGTGTGCAACTACCTCGTGTTGACCTTTTTCATCTGACAAGTCTTATCTGTATCCATTCTGAAGCATCAATAGCCACATGATTTCCTTAATTCTTACAAAAATCACCCATTATCATCCTTTTTGAAGCAGCTGCTGCCCTGGACAGTGTAACCCAGCAGCTACTGGAGCAAAATAATCAGTTACTTAACCAGATTGCTTCAAATATTGAAACATTCAAGGTATGTTTGTTGATATGCCTCCCATTTTTGGGTCTTAAACTTCATCTTGTAATTGTACCCGAAGTGTCAATCAAGGAGCACACGGTGCCTGCCCAATGTCTGAATTTCATTGTGGCTGTTTGTTTTACATATTAAATTTCTAATGATCATTTGTGTTCACAACTAGTCCTTCCACCAAAAAATGGACATCCAATTAATGGTATAGTAGTAGTGCCCTACCACTTGAATTTTCGAAATTAACTGAATCCAAGATTTATGTAAGTATATCTGACACATCCTTTATGCCTGATACAGTGGTGCGTTTCATGTTTAAATTGCATGCTTCAGCAACATATGCTATTTGAAGTGCCCTTCGTTCTGGGTGCACTGTCTGTACTCTGTTGCCGCTAAGTTTCCTTTCTGTTCTTTGATAACTTTAGTCTTCAGTGATTCTTGATCAAGAGAAATGATATGGCTGTGCTTGTGCCTCGAAAAGCCTAGGATGGGAAAAATGCCATCTGCCATTGAGTACTAATAGAGGAGTTCATGTGAAAAATGCCATCTGCCATTGAGTACTAATACAGGCTAGCATTTAATTCTGTTGGAACTTGTCGCTCTCATGGCCAACTTTCACAACTTTAAAAAACGTGATGAGCATGACAGGTGCACATTCTGCAATTATTTCATGCCTGAAGTTCTGAGTTTCTTGCAGGCGGAGGAGAACACGGGTCTCTTTCTTCGGACGAATAACAACATCAGAACAATTTTAACCAGGTAAAGCTCCATGATATGTGCAATTTTACATATCATGTCTTTTATTAATCTGAATGTATCATATTGCTGATGACTCAAGTAGCTGATATAGTGCAATAAGTAGTGGTAGCCTAAGGTACTCTTAAGTTTAGAAAACTTTATTTGTTGCTCTCCTGAGATCTATCTTTTACTGATAAATTATCTTGTGTAATGTTCTACAGCAGAACATGATGACCATTTCAATTACTAGTAGGTTGTAAAAATTGTAACAAGCTTCTGCTTACATTATTTCTTAATATTGTTTTGCAGAATGAGCGAGACACCTGGCATCATGGGTCAGATGCCTCCTCTGCCAGTGTTTGTACACGAAGACAAGCTCAATACACTTCTCCAAGTTGACAGAATGGTAAGAATATACAGCCTAGCAGTAGTAATATGCACAACACTTTATAACGTGTGCTGCGATGCTATAAGTATTTATTCACTTGAAGTGGTAGAAACAATGTCTCAACTGCGCAAATATTGTTTTTATACTGAAGGTCCAATCTTATGGGGCAGCACATGCCTCTCATATGAAGCAAGAACCTCGAAGCTAATGTGTGGCAAACAACGAGACGAGAACGACCTTCTTTCCCTCAGTTCCATAGCCGTGCCGTGAGGAGTTCTTTAAAGCTGTTATACTGACCGAGCGACGGGAATAGTTGCTGTGCTTTGTACGAGATTACTTCCTACCCTTCCTGTTGAAGCTTGCTGAAGCTCAGGAAAGCGTATTTGGAGCGGATTCTGCAGTTGTGCAGGCTATGCGAGCGGATTGCTGCTGTTCCTCCAGCCAACCACACAGATACCTGATTCGGGACTATAGCGAAGTGACTGTAAATATTGGATGGCCGGAGGCATTCCCTGTTTTGTTTTCTTCCCCAATTGGTCGTGAATACATTTTTCGAAAAGGGCAGTATTTGAATTATTTCCAGTTTGCACTCTGTACAGTATGGAGCCATGCCATGATAACACATTGTGCCGTGTTGGTAAAACCAGCGAACGGTGTTCCACTGGGTGTCCTAGTTTGCATTAGTGCCATTTAGTTTAGGCTTTCTAGCTAGGGTCATTGCCTGTTTTCTTCAACAAAAAGAAATGAAAAAAGAAAATCTAGGAATGATGTGTCTGAATCTGACCTATTGGCAAGAGTTCTCCAAGTTATGTCATATAATTCTGAGAGGTGTTTTGGCTCCTGAGATCTATTTTTCTTTTGAAAATGGTGTTTTGAGGTAACAGTACCAAATTCTAAAAACAAATTATGTGCATACATACACATGTTATCTACATATCTGCAGAGGTTTGCTAGTTAATATGTTGTAGGTTGTGGCTCCCGAACACTAATGCTCTCTATATTTGAAAAATTCAAAATTTGAATTTTTGAGTTTCAAAAAAATGTGAATTTTCCTCCAGATACATATACATGGTCTGAATACCCATGGCAAGTTTCAGTAGAAAACTCATTTTGATTTGGGCTATAAAAAAATTTCTAACAGCATATAGGAGAAAAAAAGGTATCATTTCTATCAGAAATCTATCCTTTTTGTATTTCCCAAAATACAATGTATTTTGTTCTGAAAGTTCTACCAGGCCTTCAGAATGTGTCGGTGTTCGCATATTTGTTTTCAGATTTTTTTGCGCACTGGTGCTTGGGAGTGTGCTTGGGAGTTACGAGCAGTTTTCTGTTTATACAAAAATCACAAAATCGGGGCTCTGAAAAGGGGAGAAAAACTTTATTTGTCCTTCACCATTTTTGCCTTTTTAGTGATCGCATATGAAAGTAATTTTCCATGCAAATTTAGTTGTACATACTATTATGTTTTTCTTTCTAGAATTTTTGGAGACCAGAACAATCAAGTTTTCATTTTTTTTAAGACGACGCAAGATCACTGGAGCTCTGGAGTTACAAATGTTTCATATGATTTTTAGATATTATCTTTGATCCATTGCAGCAGCTTCATGCAATGCATACACAGGTTGCTCCACAAATTTTTTAGCCTCACCCCAATGCATAGCTCGAGGATATGCCAATGATAGTACCTTCGGATAGTGTCCTTTTACTCCAGGTTCAAAGGAGCTTCTACAGCTACTGCAATTTTTATTTTCGTCAAAAGGAAAACTGAACTCACACAAGCTAGTTGAAACTACTATATCGATTATCTGATTGAAATTGCCTAGCACTTGCATAAATCAACTGAAGCCACACATCTCAACAGGTAATGTTGATTGGAGCACAAAAATGTTGCCATAAGCAGAAATATAAACATTGACAGCAGTCCTATGATCCTATCCTAGTGATTCATCAGCAACATATTCCAAAGGCCATGTACATAATAAAAGAGAAACTGATACTGCACATTATAGATTGATTACGAAGTACGAAAGAAGAGTAGAATTCAACTTATAAAAAAAGACAGAAAACTATACACCCAAGAGAAAAGGTAAAAATAAAGAGCAACCCATCATTCAAGTAACCGGAGAAGATGCCGGCAAATGGCCATCACCGTAGAACCCTAGCACCACCCAGTGAAACCATCCAAGCAGAACACACCAATAATCCACATCTATATGCGAGGTGGTAGGCACAAAAATCTGCGACAATAGCTCTTATGTGCCGTCAGACAATGCAACTGATGGTTACCTTTAGACGACAATCCGTGGCAGAAAGGCAAGTAACTGCCAAATACATTTCTTTACAAGAAAGGAGAAGATTCAACTGGCAGGTTGATCACTGGTTGCCTTCTCCCTAATATATGCGGCAGGTGGGACTTCGACAGTTGGTGGTAAGTTAATTGCAGCAGGGCCCTCTGTTCGTGGTTTTTCAACGGTTGTTAAGTCACTCGCAGGCAGTTCTTCAACAGTCCGCAAGTTCCTCACAACAGGACTACTGACACCTGAGTCTGCAAGGCTAGTGCCGGGTTGGGCACTGTTGCCATCGGTAGGAGTCTCCTTGCCAGAATTAGGCACCATGTCATTTTCCTCATGTTGCCGTGATCCATTGAGAGCATTACAGTGAGGACAGTAATATGTAATGAATGCAAAGTCCTCTTTCCTTGCAAGACCTGCAAGGTTGCAATTGGTTTACTTAGAGAACATGACCAACATGATCTACAGGTAGAAACACAGTTATAAGTTACCTACCATTATGCATATGGCAGTTTCCACATATTAGCGCAAAGCACTGTGTTGGATCTTCCCCTACAAGTAGAGCAGCCACCCGTGCAAGCCATCCTCCATCATTCCCAGCATGGCCTCTAAAGTGCTCAACAGTCCTCCGATCTGAAGTAGTGGGGCTTACGTTACCATCATATATACTTGTGCTGTCTGATGGGTCAGAGGCATGTATCTGTCCAGAGACATGGGCTGAGTGGGCTAGTTTCCTTTGCCTTAGACCAGAAGTTTGTCCGGGCTGATCATTACTTTTATTTCCATCCATGTTCAATTCATCTCCCAAAAAGATTCTCAAGCCAGAATCCGCACCCAGCTTAGATGCCAAAACACTTGCTGCAGCAGCCTTTGCAGCAGGGTCAAGATCATACCTCTGTGTCGCCAAAATGAAGCATGAGTAACAAGTAATACATGTACTGTTTTCAGTAAAGGAAAAAGGAATATAACAAAAGGTTTCTTTCATACACCAACTCCTGACCGATACACCTCTGCATGTACAAATAGCACAATTGGTCAGTGATGTAATGGTGAAAATATAGAGCCGCTCACCTGTATAAGTTGCTGGGTAGTGTAGTAATTTGTTCTCTCCTTCAACTCATCAATTTTGGCCTGCCTTTCAGCACGAAGCTTTTCAAGAGTATGTTGATCTCTATTATCAACTGCAAGAGAGAGCAATGAACATCACAGAACATTAAAGGTTAACCATACTAGCTATTGTCAGGCAAATGATCATTGTACTTGACTTGAGCTGTTTTAGAAAGTAATTTATTAAGCCACAATTTAATATATGCAACGAGACTGTTGAAATGGTTTTTTGTCCCAACATGAAAAACTAAGGGATGTATGTAAGTCGTATTCTATATACTACTGTTATTAACTTCAGTCACGAGAAATGATAACTAGAACCCAATGGCATCTTCATATCTGCAACAAACAACAAAATGAACACACATAGAACAGGGGATGCAGAGGCAATTTACTTACGCCACTTTGTAATGCTTGTAATAGCTGAATAGATGATAGCAGCTAAAGCAGGAACCAAGAACATGGGCAGCACCCGAGCTGCCCTCATCTGCCAGCTGATGTCTGGAGATCTCGTGGTCATAATCGCATATCCAACAGCCGCAATCTGTGCAAGAGGAAGTTTATAACCCTGTCATCGACACAATAAGCCCTAACAGCACGGACTAATTGCAAGAGAAAGCTAACTGCTCCCCCCGCTGGAAGCTGGAGCACGCAACGGTACGGCACAATACCACAAGCATGCTACGCCTCTGACCGGAAGGATGACCTGATCACAAATTCTGAACATGCTACGCCATTGAGATGCTCACAAATTCACAACGGCTACACCTCTGATGAAACGACCGACCACTGAATTGTACAGCCTGCGCGCTATGAACAGGAGATTTACACAAAATTCCACACCCAACCCTGACACAGGATCGCCTACGGATGGGCGGTTGCCTACCTAACCCGCGATTAATCTGTTCCCTAACATCAACATCCGAACATTTGCTGCGATGGGAAGGAAACAGAGGGAGATCGGGAGGGGGAGGGGGAGGAGGACCTCGAGCGCGGAGGCGAGGGCGAGGACGTTGTGGGCGTTCTGGCGGGAGGCGCGGGCTCGGCGGTGGACTCGGGAGCGCAGGGCCTCCTCCTCCTTGGCGAGCGCCTTCAGCAGCTTCTCGACGTCCTCGCGCCCCCCGAAGATGCCCTTCCAGACACGCGCCACGAGCCCGCGCTGCCTCCGCTTCTGCGCGGCCAGCGTCTCAGGCGGCGACCGCGGCATCGCATCCCCGTCGGCCATGCCGGTCCGGATCGGGATCGGATCGATTAGGACGACGCAGACGCAGACGCAGACGCCGATGCTGAGTCGCCGCCGCGAGGAAGGCAGGACGAAGGGGAAGGCGACGCGACGCCGGAGAGAAAATCCGCAACAAAAAAAGGCGTCGTGTCGTGCGTGTCGTGTCCGTGGCGAGGCGAGGTCGGTGCGTACGTGTCGCCTCTTCCCCTTTTTCGACAGTGGTCGTGTGGTTAGGCCAATATTCGTTTTGTTAGGCGGACACGGTTCATGCCTAAGAATATTGGTCGTGTTGCCCACCAAATTCAAATTCGAATTCAAATGCAGTCTCCATGAATCCAGCAGCCTCCATGATTGGTTTTCAAATGGACTTGAGCTACACTCAATCTCGTTTATTCTTGTGGTCATGTCGATGTCTTAATATTGCGTTTGTGCTGATCTGGTTGTCTACAACTTCCTTCGTGCATAAGGGCTTGTTTTATTGTAGTGTTTTCTAGGGGATTAGCAGGATAATCTCCACCGGGATTGGGTGAATCCACTCCGGCCATCAAACTCCTCGAAATTTCTTCCTTCCCTTTCAATTCCTGTCTTGAAAAACGTGGCTGGGGCGAGCTGGGTCCTAGGTATATGCCTCCGTGAGTCACGATGCATCGAGGGTAGAGATTCGAAACGCGAGGGGAGGGTCGTGTTTCGATCTCCTAGTGTTTCTGCGGGGATATTTGGGGCTTAGCCCGTCTAAACCCGGGCTGCAAAACAGGATAATGAAAATTCTCGAGGATCTCAGGGTGGCCCGGGAAATAATCTGGAAAACCTACCAATACCGGCCTGCAAAACAAGGCCCAAGCGTGTGAAATCGATTTACCAAACTTAATTCCTTCGTGCATAAGCATCTGAAACGCCCACGGTCCTTTGTAATATTGTTTTTGTTAATATTTCTTGAAAAGGCCATTTTAATCCAAAAACTACGTATGTTACATTGAAAATCACGTCAAGACACCATAGGTCCATGTTTTAGACATCTCCACCGGACCGATCCAAACGATCACGACATGTTTGATCGTGTTCGAAAGTACATGCGGATCGGGAAAACCCACCCTAGAGGCTTCACCCAAAAGGTCACATGCGTATGGGGTGACCTGACCAGTTCTTGTCCCAAATTTGGTCAAGGAATGCGTCTGACTGGACGTGTCATAGGCCGACCGTCCCCCCCAACATATGCATGGGGCCCATCCAGTACCGAGTCACTGCTCTGTAGCACCTCGATAAAACCACTACTAGAAAATCGCTTGCTATTTCTATTTTGTGCATCATAATGACCGCATGCTCATGTCATCATGCCACATTGCATTTGAGCATCGTCATCATCATGCATCTATTTGTCTAAAATTATTTTCTAAAAGCCTATCTTTGTTTTTTAAATATCCCGGCGTTATTCAAATTAAAACCCGGTCCAATCCGGATATTTTTGTTTGTCTAAAAACTTATTGTAAAGCCTTTTCAAATTAAAATAAATAAAACTATTTTTGTACCGGAAAAGACCGCCACCGACCAGGCCCAAAGGGCCCAGCTCGTAGCAGCCTACCATCCCGGCTAATCCTGACCCTAGATCTAACAAGACCTAACCAGCTTTACCCTAACCCTAACACGACACCCACACCCACCACTGCCCCGCCGCCGCAACACACATGCTGGCTAGCACCGCGCGCGCAGCCCGCTCGTCACGCTCCCCCCGGGTACGCACGCAAGCCAGCACACCACACTAGTACGCCACGCTACTGCGGCACACGGTACGCATGCGAGCTTCGCGACCTACCCCGCGCCCCACTCACGATCGATCCCCCGATGCCGCAAACCCCGGCCCCACCTCGACCCACCCCGATGCTCCCCACCTACCGCATCTTCCTCTCTTCACCCCGTCGCTCTCTGCCTCCTTCTACGCGCCGCCGCCCTCCTCTCGGGCCCTGCTTGGTGCCGCCACCGGCCGCGCGTCCCCAGCCACCGCAGCGTCGCCTTCCTTCCTGGCACGCCATCATCCATGTCGTCCTCCAGGCGTCGCAAGCGCTGCGCCCGGACGTCCTCGTTCTGTCTCCGCCCCAGAGCTCCCTTCGCTATCGTCGCTGTCTGTGGGCCTTGACGAGGCCACCTCCCTCGCCGGCCCTGAGCACCCCGTCGCCGACCCGCGTCCCTTGTTTCGGCCCGGCTTGACCTCACCCTTCGCCACCGGCATGCCCTCCCTCGAGTCCCTGCTTCCGCGCCTCCTTGCGGCCAGGAGCAGTCGCCCTCCTCTCCACAGGGATCCCCGTAGCCACAGGGATGAAAGCGCGCCGTCTCTCTGCCTCGTCACCGACCCTATGCCCCGTGAACCTCTGTCGTGCGTGGGCCCGCCTCCGTTCTCGTCTCTGGTGCCCTCTCCTCCGTCGGCAGCGTCTCCACCATGGACGTCCTCTCACGTGCGTCACCCCTATGAGCTCCTTCCTGCGAGAGCGCCGCCCCTTCCGCTGTTTTCCCGGTCGCAAGGTGTTTGGGTTAATGCCCGAACGGGACATGGCCTTCCTCGCGTTGTGCTTTTGTTCTCTTCTATTCAGTGTGTGCTTGATACCATGCGTTGTGTTGTGGCCCGGAAAAGACTGCAGCAAGCCTCTCGAATCCGACAAGACCGTCACCAAGATCTCCTGAAGTACACGTGTCCTCGAGATGGCATCGAGAACTACCAACAACTACAAACCCGCCATTGGTAGCAAGTCCGAATCGAGAGCGCTGAAGCCGATCCGAAGACCCCGTACCTGAAGGTCTTTGTCGCGGAACGCCAAGTTTTCCTTCCCCGGACGCCATGACCTTCTTCACGGATCCGAAGACCGATCTCGTCGACCACAAGACCGATCCCGCCGAGACCGAACCTGAACCGCATCAAACTAAGATCGCCAAACGCCAATGTGTGTCCCTGATCTGAGCCCCTATTTTATAAATGCCATCTATATAAATTGTTGCATATTAAATTGTTCAGACTTGTATGCATATTGTGGGTGTTTGGGGCTATTTCGATGATTCACCTAAATTAAATATGGAGACCATATGCGGGCTATTTTAGACTTATAATGGTTCCATTTAAATTTGAGTAGCGAACCCGTGCCATGTTTTGGCTTGTTCATACAACATTTAAATTATGGGGTATCTAAACAACATGAACCAATTAATTAATTGTTGGGACCCTGGTTCCGCTTAATATTGCCTAGTTGCATCGCACCTTTGGCATGTCATAAATGCATCATGCCTGATCTTCTACCGTAGTATTAAATAGTGCATCCGGTGTTTCTTTTAGTGTTTGCTTCTTCACGGATTAGGCCGTTGAGTGGATGCGAGTATCGACAAGTTTTTCGGATAATGTATCTTCGGCAGTGTTTCCCAGGCGGGCATTTTCCCTCTTTCTACGTATTTTGCATTTATAGTCTTTATTTCCTCGTGTTGATCTATTGTTATCCGTGTCGCGATGCTTTAGTGTTCTGTACCAGATATATTCCGTGCAGCCTTTATATTGCCTTGGACACCTCCTATTACCTGTTCTTTGATAGATAGATGGTCTTGCGAGTCGTAGTCGCTTGCTCAGGTGCGATCCCATGTCGTGAAGTACGACACAGTTGTTGGAATGTTTTCATATGCTTTACGGTGGAGAGGATTATGAATTTAAATACAACTATTAAATTGCTGGGATAACTAATGAAAGAGGCACCAGTGGGCAATATATGCAAATTTTGGTTTTTCATGTCCACTTGTGTCCCGTAGGCCCCGAGTACTTGATACCTGTTCCTTGATTATTCGCACTATCCACATCCGGGAGACCCTATGGAGCCCCCTTAGCCAGAGCTTGATTCATTTCTTATTTCTTGGGGCCACAAACTAGTTTGGGGCTTTATTACTATCCTGTACTTATGCCATGCTTTATTGCTTTATTTATGATTGTGCGTGGAGCACCTGTACTGTTTAGGAATTGCGGAGTGTTTTCGCGGTATCGACAAGCCCAGTCACACTTTCGGGTTTCTAGTCGTTTATAGCCATTGGTGCAAACCTTGGGTTCGTCTCAGAGTCGGCCAACTTTGTTGCGGGTAGCTTAATGGGGTGGCCCCCTGAAATAATTTATGAATCCTATGATTGCTTTGTCGTGAAAGCCTCGTTGGGTTTTGATTTGGTTTTTCCGAGGTTGATCGTGTGTGTTGCTATTTGTGCACCCCTGCAGGGTAAATCTTTCTGAAAGCCGTGTCCGCGGTTATGGACGACTTGGAGCACAGTATCTTGATCAGAGACAAGCATAACTAAAGTAGTTCTATAAATTTGACTTAATATGTGACTAGTAATCAACTTCACTACAATGGAATGGATAATAAAAGTGCCAACAACTGGTGGAACTGGGGTGTATCGTGTCATGTTATACCTGCCTAGTAAGTATCGCAACTCCAATGCAATGAAATAAAAGTGCCAACAACTGCTGGGTTTGGGATGTCACATGCTAATTGTATCTGACTAGTAAGTACTACAACTATAACTGAATGGTTAACTAAAACTGCCCACTACTTATGCTATCCGGATGACTCATGCTATCTATATCTGACTAGTAAGTGCTTCAACTATAATGGAATGAATAAAACTGCCAACTGTGTGAGTTCCTCGATTTGACTTCCTCGTTTGGTCTCGAGAGGGGGGAAATGCCAGGATGGGTATGATTGGTGTTAGTATCATGTTGGTCCCGAATAGGTCTCTCTTATCCCTCTCTTATAGCCGACAGTTGCATCGAGTCTCTATAGGTTGTTTATGCATGCTGCGCTGCCGCTTCAGTCCACCATACCTATATAGGCGAGAGCCACCGAATTCTAGCCTCACCGTGTACTGGCCTCAGTACTGACCGCACCTTTTTTCCTTCGCCCTTTGTCGGCACCCCTTTTGTTTAACATGTATAAGTTCGACGTCGTTAGCAGGGTTACCCTTCCGGCTTGGCCTGGGCAAGGTTATGGACGTCATTGGTTATTCTTCAGGGCTCTTAGCCACATTTGCATCTTATCCGTACTCGGATGTTGTGTCGTTTTCGAGGTGATTTGGATCTTTGTACTGTATATATGTATCCTTGACTCATGGAGTCGTTGGTGTATGTATATGTTATGTGGGTCCCATCATGGACTATTGTGTAATGATATTACTTCATTTTCCACCCACACACAAGTGCCTGGTGGGCATCTTTGAATCGTTTCTATGCGGGTTTAGCGGGAATCACTGAAACTTGCATAGGGTCGATCTGAGGGTGTTACATGCTCCGTCTTCCGGCCTAGCCAACAATGTCATGCAGCAGTTAGCGACCATTCATGCTGGGCAGTCTAACGGGTAGTCAGCGCCGCTGAACCGATACGACGGCTGCCTGACAACCACGTCAGCATAGATGGCCGCGTGCAGTACCCAGGGGCTTCTTATCTAGGTCGTGGACACGACCAATGCCCCACACCCCACCATTGCCTTTTCCTCACCTACGTGCTCCCTACTTCCCCCCACATCCCCAACCATGATGTCCTAGTGGAAAAAGACGACGAAGCACAACCGCGAGGTTGCCTCTTCCTATGACCAGCAGCGTCGTTAATCACCGATGTGGCATCCGCATCCACGTGTCCCCCGTGTGCCACCGCCGCCAAAACAACATGCACTTGACTTCATCGCACTTGTGGCGGGTGTACGTGCCGCACATGCCCTCCCGCCGCAGCGCGCGACCTTGTGGATCCGTGACCGCCACTACGTCCTGGTGGAAGAGTGTCACTGGAAGTGGGCAAATCGTGCTCCATGCGACACATGGGCGTCAGCCTACCTAGCGTCTGGCACCATAACATGGTGCGGGTGCTAGTGCCACCCTCATGCATGTAAAATGCACCCATTAACTTTGTAGTTTATTGTGCTAAAATTTATATTATTTTGCAACTTTAGTATATTTATTGGGACTAACCTACCAATAATTTCAAAACAGCATAATTTTTTGGTTTATACTTTGTTGTGTAGGAATTGCGCTAACATGGAAGGAGATTGCTCATTATGATCAAATTCGGAGTTCCGTGAAATATGTCACTTCAGAACAGTTTTCGAAGAGTTCCCTGCAAGTCCCTGAAGATGACGCCGAACGGAAAAAATTAAAACATGAAAGTTGTTGGAAAATTTCTGCTGATGTTTGATAGAATAAAATTCACGTCAAACGGACTCTGGATGCATCCTAAGGATCCCGATTACTACGGGGTACAGAAGTAGTTTCGGGATTTTGAAAGTTTGTGACGTGATGACTCAAACTCTTTCCATACATGGGGTATTCGGCCAAGCCACGACTTGATGGACTCATAATGGACCTAGGAGAGTCCTATGAAGGTTCAAGAGGTGCCCAAGAGCCCTTGGATCAAAGGGGCATCCATCCGATGGGCTATATTGCTTCTCTACCTCTATATATTGAGAGGAAACTCTACTTGTGGAGGTATCCATCCAATGTGACAAAAATCCTGCCTCTTGGCCTCCACCAAGGAGGGAGAGGAGACCCTCAATACTAGCACCACCTCCAAGGAAGAAGGGGTCCAAGGGACCGCTGCCCATAGGAGGGCGTCGACGGCTCCATTTTGTCGGCGTTGCCTCCTCTCCTCGTGTGGCCCCCTCTCCTCCTTGGGGATGCACATCTCATTCACCATCTATATCAACTTTCCATCATCCTGATGCAATCAGGTTATCTTATGTGATTATCTAATGTACTAATATATGGGTGCACACATATGTTGCAGGATGTATAAGTTTGTCACCGTTGCATGTTGATAGGAGGAGTGACGATCGGAGATTGTCAGAAACCGTGTCCCAAGTCTTAAATATACATGCTATGTTAATTCATGGTTAATGAACAGGGGATAAGTTATGGGGACCTTAAAACTTACAACGATGATTGGCCTTTATGTATTAATAACTCATTTGCTTGCTCTTAACTGGTCTTGGGATCAATCACTAGTGGTGTACTTGCCGAGTAATTTGGCAACACCTATTTGTGGCAACCAAAAGAATAAAATAACTATCTAGGTACTTCACTAATTGTGGCAACCAAAAGAATGAAATAACTATTTGCGTAAACACTTGCTCCCTTGAGTTACTTTTTTCCACTTTTACTTGCTTTCAGTTTACTTGATGTACTTTTACTTGCTTTTACTTTACTTGTAAGAGTTTACTTTCAGCACTTTACAATTGTCTAGTTAGAAGTAAAAGTACCTTACACACTCTAGTTCATTGCTTTGCATAGAAGGCCATATAAGTAGGTTATAGGGCTTTGAAGAATAGATAGTTTACCTTCAGTTTCTTGTGGGTTCAACACTCAAATACTTAATGAATTTCAGTTTAAGAGGATGCTCTCATAATAAATAAGAAGTGAAGTAAAAGAGAGCATCAAGAAGCAAATCCAAAACACATTTAAGTCTAACCCACTTCCTATGCATAGGAATCGTGTATGCAAATAAATTCGCAAAGAACAAAGTGACAGGCATAAGAAGATAAAACAAGAGTGACTTCAAAACTTTCAGCACATAGAGAGGTGTTTCAATACCATGAAAACTTCCACAACCATATTTTCCTCTCTCATAATAATTTTCAGTAGCCTCATGAATAAACTCAACAATATAACTATCACCTAAAGCATGCTCTTCATGATCTACAAGCACTAGAGCTTTATCATAAACATCTTCAAAAGAAACCTTGGGAACATAACATTCATTCTCCTTTAGTAAGCAAGGGGGACAATCAAATAATGTAAGGGATAAAGAGTTACTCTCATTAGAAGGTAGGAATGGGTAGCTAATCCATTATTCCTCCTTTTGTTCATTACTCTCCTCCTCTTTTTATCTAATGAGATTTCAGGTTCATCAATTTCTTCTTCCATAGGATCCTGCAAGGAATTAGTCTCTTCCATTTGTGGAAAGCATCTATTAAAATATTCAAGAATATAGCCATTTTCATCCTTGTAATTATCAAAGCAAAATTTAAGTATACCATACACCTCATATTTGTAAGGTGAATCATCAATATTTTCAAGCAAACTAGCAAGTTCAAAAGCACCATTCCAAGCAATAAATTCTTCAATTTGTTCCGCATCATCAAAGTCATATATTCCTTTAGCATAGGAAGATATGGTATCATTATCACTATACTCACATTGAAAAGGGAGGTGTTTATACCTCTTTCTGCAACAAGACTCATCACAGCAATAAGTAACATTATAAGTAGAGCACACGTTCCTAGCAATGGTATACAATCTATCAATTTGTTCCCATAAGTGTTTCCCTTTTTGTGACAAGCGGTGTTCCTTATAATAATATTTTTGATCTTCCGTGAACCCACCTTGCCAATAAGATTCAGTTTCAAAGAAACCAACCATTGACATCAAGCATGATAAAGCAAGACAATAACAGACCAACGAAAATAACAACTAGAGTAGGAACTAATTTTTTTGTATTTTTGATAAAGAAACAAGCAAACAAGGAGAAAGATAAACTTAGCTTGAACAATAGAGAATCCAAGTGAACTTGATAAATAAAGCTATGCTCCCCGGCAACAGCGCCAGAAAATAGTCTTGATGACCCACAAGTATAGGGGGTGTATCGCAGTATTTTTGAGGGAAGTGAAACCCAATTTATTGATTCGACACAAGGGGAGCCAAAGAATATTTATCAGCCTTAACAACTGAGTTGTCAATTCAGCTGCACCTGGAAACAATCTTGCTCATAGCAGTTTATCAGTAGCAACAGTTTTGTAGTAGGAATAGTAAAGTAACAGCAGTAGCAAAGCAAAGACAGTAGTAACAAAAGCAGTAAACAGTGGGATTCGAGTGCGGTAGGCATAGGGATGGATGGACAGGCGTTGCATGGACAAGACAATTCACATAGCAATCAGAACATAGAGAAATTGTAGATAAATAATATAAAGCACCCAAGTACTAGACAATCCTAGGCATGTGTTCCATATATAGTCATATGTGCTCGCAATGAGAACTTGCACAACATCTTTTGTCCTGCCAGCCCGTTTGCAGCGGGGCCTCTAGGGAACTACTGGCAATTAAGGTGCTCCTTTTAATAGAGCACCGGAGCAAAGAATTAACACTCCGTGAACACATGTGATCCTCACATCAAAGCCTTTCCCTTCCGGCTACCCCGATTTCTGTCACTTCGGGACCATAGGTTCCGGACAACGACGTGTGTTTACAATTTGTAGATAAGACCCAAAACAATACTATCATGATGAATCAATAATAAGTTCAGATCTGAAATCATGGCACTCGGACCCTAGTGACAAGCATTAAGCACAACAAGTCGCAACAAAGTCATAAAGCACTAATAAAAGATACTAGGCACTATGCCCTAACAATCTGATGCCATTACATGAAACGATCTCATCCAATCCCTACCATCCCCATAGCCTACAGCGGGGGATTACTCACTCATAGATGGGGGAAACATGGATGGTCGATGGAGATGATGGTGGAGATCGATGGAGATGGCTCCGGGGGCACTTCCCCGTCTCGGCAAGGTGCCGGAACAGAGACTTTCTGTCCCCTGAATCTCCCCTTCGGCGGCGGCGGCGCAGCGGAACTTTTCGTGGAAAAACGTCGAACCCCTTGGAGTTTTTAGGTCATAAGACTTTTTATAGGCGAAGAGGGAGACCGAGGGGGTGCCTGGGGGGCCCACACCACCCCTGGCGCGGCCTGGCCTGGCCCGCGCCACCAGGTGGTGTGGCCACCCCCTGGCTCTTCTTCGTCTCGTATTCTGGCTCCTGGAGTCTTCTGGAAAAATAGGCACTTTGGCTTTTTGTCCCGTCCATTTCCGAGAATATTCATTTTCTTACTTTCCTGAAACCAAAAACAGCAGAAAACATGCAGCTGACACTGTGGCTCTTGTTAATAGGTTAGTCCAAGAAATCATATGAAAAGTACTCCAAAGTGTGGACAAAACACAAGAAAGTGGATAAAACCAAGCATGGAGGATCAAAAATTATAGATACATTTGCAATGTATCAGGGGTGGGGTGGACCTAGGCGGGGCACGAACGAGACGGGATGCAGGCTGGCGCAGGGGCGGCCGACGCACAACAGTTTCCCCCTTGCCTCAACTGCGGAGGTGGAGGCAACCCACCATGGCTGGCGGGAGTGGCCGCCTGTCCCTTCACTATTAAAAATCTGCTCATACATGTCTATTCATTTTCGTCACTGAATCGTCACAGTTGTATATCTATGACGGTCCTATGACGAAAATGAAATCGTCAAAAGGTGGCAATCACAGATGAATTATAACGACGATTTGGGTAACGTCGTAAGATGCATCGCCCAGACTATGATGATTTCATATACTTCCTCCGATCCAAAATAAGTGTCGGAAACTTAGACGTTCTTGAGCCAAATTGTAAGATTTGAACCTCTCAAACAACTTACATCTCTTATAGTGGTCGCTCCCAGGCGCGGAGAGAGTCGTGAGGAGCGTGGAGCAGGGCTAGAGCGGCGGGCTCGCGGCCGTGCTGGCTTGCGGCGTGGTGCGGGCGAGCCGTAGTCCTGGTGGCGGACAGCGGGAGGTTGCCGGTGGCTGGCTGGAGGTCTCTCACGGATAGGGGAGGGCGCCAGCGGCCGGCAGGAGCGGGATTTGGATGCGGATGCGGATAAGAAGATGAGGAAAAAGATTAGGGAAAAAGTATGAAAAATTGAAAATGGTTCGACGAAAAATGCGCCCTATGTAGTACAAGTCGGATTTACGATATCTATCCTTTCCAGCTGTGTTTCAGTATTCTCCCGGAACGTGAAACGAGCTGAAAAGCCAGCAATCGTGTCCGGCTTTACAGTTTGCTTGCAGATGGAATACTACCGTGCCTCCGGCGTGTGGGAATATAGGCGCTTATGTAGCGATTATATGCCGATGCTACAACGCTCTTCTTTTTCGTTACGGAAAATTACATTCCATTGTTCGCCAGAAAGTTGTTTGGGGGGGGGGGGGGGGGGGGTGGATCGAACGATCGACTCACCAACCAATAGTCGCGTTGACTCGAAAGCGTGATCTGATTCGTGTCCTCGCAAATAATTTGGGTAGTTTTGGGCGGCCTTTGATTTGACAACTGTTTGTGCCGCGGAAATGTATCTATCGCCAATGTAGTATCTGGCTTGTCTTTTCAATATTTTCTTCACCTTGAAAGTGGATAATAAAACAACGATACTAGCTCCAGATTGTTTCTTCAGTAACACATGCCGTAAGATTCAGGTTCCTTTTTATTCCCTGAGCTAGCCTGTGATTCAGAGGTTTGTGTGTTGAGAAATAGAGCAATTTTCTAAGAAATTTAACCATAGTAAAAGACAGATAAAACACAGGTAGAATAATAGGAAAAGACCAGAAGATGATATACATCACGGTAGAGGAACCGCCGGTGTTCCCGTTAGCGTTGGCACTGTCGTCAGCCATGTTGTCGAGGAAAATGTGGTTGATATCGGGAAAGAAGTCGTCGTTGGGTAAGACGTCGGCGCAGTCGCTATCCGTGAAAGAGTCCATGATGAAGCTAGTAGTCGCGCTAGTAGCGCTCCTCAAAAACCTTATCGTCCTTCTCCCGTACAGGACTCGAAACAGCGGGGTCTCGGAGGCCTACTGTCCCAGCTCGCGGTGCACGCCGTAAGACAGGATGGGAAGATCCAAGCAGCGCAACGCTCTGGAACTGGAGGCGCAAAGTGTGTGCGTTGGTGTGTCTGAGGAGAGGAGCGACCTCTCACTCTTATAGGCACGGGTAGGCAGGCGAACAGTCGGCGTCGGGAGAGGAAACGAATATGCATCGACCGAAGCGAACAGCCTCCACTAAGCTCAAATTAAATCTCCATTGAGTTCGTATTAAATCGAATTAAATTTCCACTGAGTTCGTATTAAAAATACACCCACGCAGACAGTTCAAATTATTATCCATTTATACGTGGCAAAAAGAAAGAAGCTCTCGGCTCGAGCCATTCCCGCAACCCGCAACCCGCGGCGCGCGCGCGTCGTGACGAGACGAGGCGTGGCTGGGCGGGCGACGAAGGAGGAGGAGCGCGCGTGTATATGTCTTCTCTTCTCAAGTTCGTACAAGTGGTGAAAGAGCTCTCCTTATAATCTGGTCCAACTTACACTCAACTAGCAATGTGAGACTAAACTCTTGGCCCACCACTTTGCCTTGCATGAATGGGCCAAGTGGGCCTCTAGGATTTCAGGAATTGTTGAATAGTATAAATGGGCTGGGCCTTTATTGGCCAAAAATTCCAACATGTGTGCAGGTGTGCATTTAGTGGCGGCGCCAGAAATTGGCTGGCGAATTCATTTTACAAAAAAAATGGTCTTAACACATAATATGAACTATGAAAATTTATAGCATTATCCCAAAATAGTATAACATTGGCCACCATTCATAAATCATAAGGGATAAGACGATAATTTCATAAGAACAACAAAGTACCAAACTAGGTTACCGGTACTAAATTTTTTTTTGCACACAAACATGTGTATTGAATTGAATACAGGTAATCGCCGCCGGTGCGTGCAGTGTGCAGAAATTCGTTTGAAAAGAGGAAAATGAATGTCATACATTGACATGGGCCGTTCTAACAAAGACTGTAAAACTATGGGCTGAAATTATTAATTATTTTTTCTTTGGGGTGTACTTACACGTAACTACGGGCGTCGGCGTGATGTGATCAAGGGAATTCTGGATATCAATAATGAAGCATTAAATGAAAGGTATCTTGGTATGCCAACAGATGTTGGGTCTTTTAGATATGGCACTTTAAGGTTCTTAAGGGACCGGGTGTGGAGTAAAGTGAAAGGATGGTTGGAGAAGATCCTAACAGCGGGAGGAAAAGAGGTGCTTATCAAGTCATTTGCCCAGGCAATTCCTGTTTATTCAATGGTGTGTTTCAGGTTACCCCATGGTTTATGCGAGCACATTAATATGCTTATTCGTCAATTCTGGTGGGGTAGTAGAGAAGGGAAGAGGAAACCATTCTGGGTCTCTTGGGAAGTGATGACTACACCAAAACATCTAGGCGGCTTAGGCTTTAGAGACCTAGAACTCTTTAACCTATATTTGCTTGCACGATAGTCCTGGAGAATGCTGCAGGAGCCAGAGTCTTTGAGTGCCCGTATACTCAAAGCTGTATACTTCCCCAATTCCTCTATCCTAGAGGCTGATCTAGGATCTCACCCTTCGCAGATCTAGTGCTCTATTCTTGATGGGAGAAATATTATGATACAAGGGCTCATCGAAAGAATTGGTGATGGCCGATCAACTCATATATGGACTGATAATGGCTTCCTAGGGAGACGATGATGAAACCGATCCCAACTGACAGGGAGAATCCGCCTCAAATGGTCTCTGATCTGATTGATGAAACATCAGCAACGTGGAAGGTTAGCCTCGTACGATCCTGGTTCCACCATGTGGACGCTGAAACTATTCTTGGTATACCTTTATGCACGATACGCCAGGAGGACTTCTAGGCTTGGAATTTTGACCAGAAAGGGGTCTTTTCAGTTCGTTCTGCTTATAGAATGCTGATCAACACTAAGATAAATCGAGAGAACTACTATGAGGAGAACACTAGCTCGTCCAATGATGAGCGGGAGTCGAAAGGATGGAGCTCCTTATGGAAAACCTCTGTTCCCTCCAAAATTAGAGTCTTCCTGTGGTGACTGGCTCGACAGTCCTTGCCGTTAGCAGATGTTCTTAAGCATCGAAATATGGCCAGGACAAGCTCATGTTCACTCTGTGGTGCAGCTGATTCCTGGAGGCACTCCTTGATCGATTGTAACAAGCTAATAGCATGTGGGCTTTAACGGATGAGCTCCTTGTGGAGCACATGATTCTATGTGGGGAGTCGAACACCAAACACTGGTTATTTCATATGATGGAGACAATGCCGCATGACCAATTCACCAGATTAACAGTTACTCTATAGGCAATTTGGACAGCTCAAAGGAAAGCGATTCACGAGGAAATTTACTAGAGTCCCCTCTCAACCTATGGTTTTGTTAACGCTTTTCTAACTGAGCTGCAACATATTGCCAGACCATCCGAGCAGGCATCAGCCAATCCTCCAACTCGAGTTGTACCGAGATGGATCTCCCCGCCCTCGTGTGCGCCTAAAATTAATGTTGATGCAGCTGTTTCGAAAACTGGAGGCAAAGGAGTTGCAATTGCTTTATGCCGTGATAGCAATGGATTATACCTTGGATCTTCAGCGGTGGTGTTCTCAGGCATTACTGACCCTGCTGTTTTGGAGTCGCTTGCATGCCGTGAAGCCACAACGCTTGCCAAAGATCTTGGCCTGTCTCGCATATTTGTGACATCAGATTGCAAGCAAGTTGTCGAATACATCAAGGATGGGAGTCAGGGAAAATATGGAGTAATTGCGACTGAAATCAAGTCACGAGCAGCAAACTTTTGTGAGTGCAAGATCACTTTCGAAGGAAGAGCTACAAACTTTAAAGCACACGACTTGGCTAGATACGCTATCTCTTTAGAGGCTGGCCTTCTTCTATGGTTGGGCAGGGCATATTATGTAAACATCCCTGTAAGTTACCGGTTAATAAAATCTAACAGGTTGTTCTTAAAAAAAACGTAACTTTGTCGCACAAGGCCAACAAGTTCGATGTATGGGCCATGTGTACTTGCTTCAGCGCCATCCACACGTTACGAATTCATGGCTTGATCCACTGGCTCTCGGCCCGTAGAACCTTCTTGTAACGAATGGATGAGGCTTTCTATTCTGCCGGCCCATGGACTGATTCATCAAGCCGAGTGACGGCGAGGACGGTAGTGGCTGCACGTGCAGGTCTGCAGGTATTGGCTGGCTATATACGCAGTTCTGTTTCATATACACACGTATACGTGTAGTGTAGGAGGCCAGAATTTTGATCGTTAGCATGAATTCTTCTCGATCACTTAGTCCTTCTAGCATGATGCATAGAAGCGATGTGGTAGATTAGCGCACTAGTAAAAAAGAGCTTTCGTCTACCCCTTTAGTCCTGGTTGTGGTTGGATCCGGGACTAATGCTCACATTAGTCCCGGTTTAAACGGAACAACCTTTAGTCCCGGGTCGAACGGGACCGTTAGTCCCGGTTGAAGACATCAACCGGCACTAAAGGGGTTGCGGCAGTATTAGTCCCGGTTCGTATCATCAACCAGGACTAAAGGGGTGATCTTTTAGTCCCGGTTCGTATTACCAACCGGGACTAAAGAAAAACGAGCAAAACAATTTCTAGTTTCAAAATCGTGCTAAAATATTATAAAAATTTAAAAAAAATATCTTTCAAACTGTAGTTATATTAAATGATTTAGTTGTTACGAAAATTAACAAATATAAATTTCGATATAATTTGCAAAAAAAATGTTATGAAAAATTCAAATGCCATAACTTTTGCATACGATATCAGAAAAATACGTACAGCCTATCAAAACGTGCAAAAAAAAATTCCTCTTCGATTTTAACTGTCTTAGACCGTTTTGTATTCTTTTAGATTCTTAAAATTTGAAAAAAAAAATATTTTTCAAAACGTTTTTTTAAAAAATTAATAATTTTTATGTCATATTTGAATTCCTCACATTTTTCTGATAATAATGGATATATTATTTATCAAATTTCGATTTACAGTTTTGGAGATATTATTTCTGTCATATTAAATGAATAAATGGCAAAAAATGAATAAAATATTAATTTCGAATTTTTCATTGGAATAAAATATTATTATTACTTATTTATTGTTGTTTACTTAAATAGTTATTCATAGTTTTGAAAAATAAAGACGGTTGACATATTGATATGAGCTAATAGGATTGATATACTAGTCTAGACAACAAGTTATAAGGGTCCTTTGCGCGAGGTGAGAGAGATGGAATGGAGAAGTTAAGCGTGCTGGGGATGGAGTAGTGCTAGGTTGGGTGATCGATCGGAAAGTTTGACCATAAGTGTAATTTGACCTAATATTAAGTATAGTTAGTGTGAAAAATGAGAGATGTGAGAGTCAGATAATTCAAATAATTTTTTTAAGAAAAAATACAAAAAAAAATTAGATTTTTTTTGAAAAAAAAATCCTTTAGTACCGGTTCGTATTACAAACCGGGACTAAAGGTTCCGCGCACTCGACGCTGCCCTGTGAGGGCCTTTAGTACTTGTTTGTAGCCGAACCGGGACTAAAAGGGGAGGCCTTTAGTCCCGTCTCTCTAGTCCTGGTTCCAAAACCGGGACTAAAGCCCCTTACGGGCTGGGACTAAAGGCCCGTTCTCCACTAGTGGCGTGTCTAGGTAACCTAAACCTGCATTTAAACATAGGTCACACCGTGTGATATTGGCATGAATGAATATGGTCAGTACTATTTATATTGGCACGACATACGCTAAGAGAGATCCATCCCTATAAATAATGCAATGAAAATTATCCCACATACATGATTATATATATGATATACATCTCATGGGACATGTGCATGTTTGGTGTTACGACGAAATATTTTTAATGTTTTTCGTCAATGAATGAACTACAAATACAACTCATCTACCCCGCATCATTGGTGAAAAAGAAAACTATATTCTGCGTTATTAGGAAATACGGACATCCTAACTTTTGCAATGATAGGGCCCCTCCTCCTTCTCCATCCCATCATCTCCGTCGAAGGATGTAGCCTAGTGAAGGTCGCTTTGTCGATGACGGAGGCCAGGTCTCTCCCATGATGCGCTTCTTGTCAACCTCGGCGGTGGCATGGTTGACGTGTGGTGGATCATGCTGGTGGCTAGGCACGATTTGAGCCCGAGCGGGCCTAAACATGCCACAAACTCTATCACATGTAGGAACATGTAGCAACAAACCAATTTAAATTGACGATGAGTTTTCGAGGTCCTACTGAAATCTGTACAAGCTAGTTTTCCATTTAAATTCCATCCATTTTTTTTTCATTTTAGAAACTACTAGGAAAACTCATATACACTAGATAGTAACACATCACGTTGAAGGCGAGAAAATTAATTAAATCATGTGTGTGCAAGCATAGAGTAACCAACATCACTTCTCTTTTTTACAAAAAAAGAGTAATCAACATCATTTTATGTTTATTGGTGATTACTATTAGCAATGATATTTCAATACTAGTAATGGAGACTCCATATGTTGTTAACTTACTACTGAACAGAAAGTAACTTCTAAGTCATGTTTAGACATGAAAATATAATAAAGAATCATGCCAATAGTTCACTTCACTTTATACTCTAGAAGTTTCAACGAATATAGTTACCTAGTCATTTACGTGAAACTGATAATAAATACCAGTATATTTGCTAGGTCGTCGGCTTTATAGCTTGTCAATATGAACATGTATACACTACATAGTTTATGCGTTAGTTCACACATATTTCAAACAGAACATTTGGTATGAAATGCAGTTCAAAATTAGTAAAAAGCAAATTAACTATAACATATGCATTACAACTATATAATAAAGAAAATTACAACTAACATCGCAATGTCTACATTCTTAACTATGAAAAAAATAAAAGAAAGTTATACATGTCAATATAATGTCATACAGAAAGAATTTGTAAAAATAATAAAAGTTTAGTACAAATTGTATTTGTTTTAGTACATATCTATACCTAATAATAAAAGACAGAATATTTCTTGTCGACCAATACTTTTTTGGACGATTTTACCCGCCCACCAAATCACATATTACCACCAATACCACCGGTAAGTAAAATAATTGTCCGCTCTATCGCTACAAATGCCGATCCTTAGTTTCCTCGTTATCGCTACGTAACCGGGATCGCTTACCAATTAGGATCTGTTTTTTTAACACCTGGTACGGTGGCGGTGTTCTGTTTGTTTTTTTCAACAACTTAATCAACTGCATGTACGTTGTATGATCTCCTAAAGCTATTATATGCAGCATTCTTTCTTTGCGAGGAATCCAGACATCTATTAATCTACATAGAAGTAATCAGTGTTGAATATCTTGAAGGAGTACATGTTAGTTTAAGATATTATTACTTTGTCCAGTTTTAGGTGAGCATGCATGGATTCAGATTCACACCCGATTGAATTTATATCATGTTACAGTTTTGAGCATTAAAGTTTCATAAATTTATTAGGACCAAATAGTTTATATTTTACATTCCCAACTGCAACACAAAATATCCGATACATGTCTTTTTCAGTTTATGATTAGATGCATATTGATTTTCTATCTCGTTATAACGCACGGATCTATCTCCTAGTAGAGTTAATGGTTTTAATTGACCTGCCTTCCATATTTTGTTAATGTGAATCCTCATCTGTGTATTTTTACCGGTATTTCAGACTCTTTTATTTACAATATTTTCAAGCAGATGATTTCTATTCCTTTTTAACATTTCATTGACATGTGATCCATATTTGATATACATTTTTGGGCTCCAAATTATCACAAATTATTTGACCAATTCTTCCAAGAAGTAAAGCTTCTATATTACGTGTAGGTGTACGTGTTTTCCGATGGTTAATCAATATTATCAATCAGAGCAACTGTCATATGCATACCAACCAGCCGACATGAACACACTTGATAAAAAATAGTGGACTGTACCAATAAAATGGAGATAATTATAGGAAGTGCCGAGGTATATTTGTCGACCGGTCCGGCTCGAGATTTTTTTTTTTGAAAATGGGCGCTTTATTATTATCCATAAAGTTTACACCCGGCCTCTGCATAGCTAGGATGCACACAACCGATCAACCAAAGAGAAAATAAC
Organism: Avena eriantha; assembly: GCA_910589775.1. NCBI lineage: Eukaryota > Viridiplantae > Streptophyta > Magnoliopsida > Poales > Poaceae > Avena > Avena eriantha. The sequence continues at coordinate 14,078,441 of OU342741.1, read as the reverse complement.
CAGAACAAAAGTATCAACATTACAAGAATGATAAAAAAACGACGGCACACGTCAATCTATGGTAGGTCTATCCGCAGGTCACGCTGCCATCCATGTCGAGAGAAAATATCCCTCGCTGTGGCCTCTAATCGCGTACACCCCGCCACAAACAAGTCGCGAAACTCCATACGCTGGAGAGTAGTCCATGATCGGAGGATAGCCGTGACTCGATAGATCACCTGAAGAAAAGAAGACACAATGTTATTAAAAAGTTTGTCATTTCTACATAGCCAAAGCGACCAAATAATGACAAGCGCTCCTACCCTAAATAAAGTCCCATATTTATCGTGTATCCTGTGCAATCAATTACCAAATATATTGATAACCGAACGTAGAGGAGACAAACCAGAAGCTACATGGATGATTGACCATATAGTACGAGCAAATTTGTATTGGAAGAATAAATGCCGAATTGTCTCATTATGATGATAAAAAACACATTGTGTACTTGCTTGCCAATTCCTCTTAACAAGATTATCCTTTGTAAGAATGACCCTTTACGAAGGTACCAAGCGAACATCTTCGTTTTAAGTGGTATTTTTATGTTCCAAATTTTAGAATTATCAACCACAGGAATATCAGGTTGGATCAGTGCTCTATATAATGAGTCAACAGAAAATTTACCACTCTTCAGTAATTTTCATTTGAACTCATCCATCCCCTCAAACAACTGAATCGTGGATAATCGTAATAGAAGATTATTCCATGATACGAGTCTAGGACCTAAGAGACTTCGTCTGAAAGACACATTAGGAGGATCAGATCCCAATACTGTGGAGAGGGTATCCCCTTTGTGCCTAACAATCGAGTATAGAGATGGGTATTATTTGCGAAGAGAGGTTTGGCCAAGCCATTTATCTTCCCAGAACCTAACCTGTGATCCATCCTTAATATTGAAAACACCAAAGCGGAAGAAATGATTTTTGGACGCCATTAGTCCAGCCCAAAAATGTGAATCACCGGGTTTCCAAACCACTTGAGACATAGCTTTGGAGCCAACATATTTCCTCCATAGAATGGTTTGCCAGACACCATCTTCTGATAGAAGCTTGAAAAGCCATTTACCAAGAAGCGCGGTGTTTTTGACTTGCAGATCATGTATACCTAGTCCACCATATTCTTTTGGTCGGCAAACCACATTCCATTTGGCCAGTTGATATTTTATTTTTGCACTATCCCCTTGCCAAAAGAATCTTGATCGGAAATAATCCACTTTCTTCAAAACACCTTTAGGCAATTGGAAAAACGAGATCATATACAGTACCATGTTGGTGAGTACTGAATTTATGAGAACTAGTCTTCCACCAAGGGATAGCAATTTTCCTTTCCAACTATTAAGACGATTTTGGAGTCTTTCCTCAACGATTTTCCATTCAGCAATCGTGAGACGCCGATAGTGGATAGGTATTCCCAGATAGTTGATTGGAAATTGCCCCTGACTACAGCCGAAAAGTTCAGCATATAGATGGGCCTCGTTTTGAGCCTCGCCAAAACAATACAAATCACTTTTATGGAAGTTAATTTTCAATCCAGATAGGTTCTCAAATACTGATAATATTAATTTCAGATTCTTAGCTTTCTGTAAATCGTGTTCCTTAAATAAGATTGTAACATCAGCATATTAAAGAATAGATAGGCCACCATCAACTAGATGAGGAACCAATCCTTCAATTTGGCCATCAGCCTTTGCTCTCTCGATAAGGATAGCCAACATATCAGCCACTATGCTAAATAGTATAGGCGATAATGGATCCCCTTGTCTTAGCCGTTTTTTAATCTGGAAGTATTTGCCATTGTTATCGTTGACATTGATGGCAACACTACCACCAGCCACAAAAGACCGTACAAGAGCACACCACTCCTCAGAAAAACCTTTCATACGAAGTGTTTGCTGAAAGAAAGACCAATTAACTTTATCATAAGCCTTCTCAAAGTCAATTTTGAATAATACACCGTTCAACTTCTTCAAGTGTAGTTCATGAACTGTTTCATGCAAGATTACTACCCCATCTAGGATATTTCTTCCTTGCATGAAAGTAGTTTGAGATGGGCTTACAATATGGTCAGCAACCGAATTTAGTCTAATCGGAGCAACTTTAGTGAAAATTTTAAAACTAACATTAAGAAGGCAGATTGGACGATATTGTTGTATTCGTTCTGCATTATTAACCTTAGGAAGTAAAATTATGTTGCCAAAATCTAGTCTAAAAGGTCTAGCTGCCCGACATGTAGGAACACAAACAATTGCATGAGGTCCCCTTTGATAACTTCCTGGAACTTTTGGTAAAATTCCGCTGGAAAACCATCAGGTCCTGGTGCCTTGTTATGTTCCATCTGAAAAACGACTTTCTTAACCTCATCCTCCGTATACGGAGTGGTTAGAAATTCGTTTTCCAGAACAGAGACCTGAGGAATATCCGCAGTTTGGGACTCATCCAACGAGAAGGAATTCTCTGGCGGTGTCCCAAACAAAGATTTATAATAACTAGTAATATACGATTTAAGTTGCTCCTGCCCCTCAATCATACCTTCATCCTGGATAAGAGAGTGAATAAGTTTTTTATTATGCTTGCCATTAGCCACAATATGGAAGTATCTTGTGTTCGCATCTCCTTCCAGAATGAATCTCGCTTTAGAGCGTTGGTACCATTTGAGTTCCTCCTCGCGGAGTAGTCTGGCAATTTCTGCATTTGATTGGTTTTTAAGCTCAATCTCTTGTGCAGATAAAAGCCCGACTTCCGCAGAAGCCTCCAAATCATTAATAATAGATGATAGGCGTATTTTCTCTTTTTTAAGGATTCCAGCAGTATGTCGAGCCCAACCACGAAGGAATTTGCGTAAGGCACACATTTTGTAGTTCCATCGTTGTATAGGTGTTTGACCACTAACATGTTTCTCCCAAATAGCCTTCACCAAGTCCTGGAACCCATCACGTTCCATCCATCTAAGTTCAAATTTAAAACTATGTTTGGATTTTCGTGGTGGTGTTCCAATAGACAATAAAATAGGAGCATGATCTGATAAAGCCTCAATACGTTCGAGGGCACGAACAGTTACCATAGGGAATTTATCTTCCCATTCGGTATCCATAAGCACCCTATTCAGTTTTTTATATGTAGGCTCAGGAAGACTATTAACCCAATTGAACTGTCTTCCGATCATTGTAACCTCTCGTAAGTCCAAGATTTCTATGACAGCATTGAACATGAAGGGCCAATGATCATCGAAACGGCCCCGACTTTTCTCATGAGGGAATCTGAGTAAGTTGAAGTCTCCGCCTATAAGAATATGGTACGGATTGTCCTTAGTCAGATTTACCAACTCACGTAAAAAGTCCGCCTTAAAAACCTCCTGGGCAGCCCCGTATACGGCGACTAGAGACCATAGAAAGTCATCAGCCTTGTTACGGGTATGGAGTTTCATAAAAAAAATCTCCAACCGAACTGGCTAGGACTTCCATAGTCTCATTTATGACGCCCAACAGGATTCCCCCGGATCGACCCCGCGGCGGTCGCGATACCCACGTAAACTCCACTCCACCAGAAAGGCGATTGAGTTGAGCTTATGAGAAATCGCGTTTACCGGTCTCAGAAATACCCAAGAAATCCAAATTATGATCTCTCACACAATCGACAAAGAAAAATTATTTAGCCAAGTCACGAAGACCTCTGCTATTTGAGAACATGCCATTCATTGAGAAACAATAGGGGATTTGGATACCCGGGACCTCTTACGAGATTTGTGACCCTTCGATTTTCGACCAGAAGTTGTAAGTTCAAATAATGAACCCAACTGAGTCTCATCGAAGCCCACCTTTGATACTTCACCAACTAAGTGAGAAAGGAGTTGACCATCTACTGTGGCATGCAACTCCTCCTCCTCGATCGGTGAAGAATCAGAAACAAAAAGAGTCTTAGGAGTAACCGTTAAACGGTCAACCTCCATCCGTCTCAAAACAGAAGTAGATAAAGAAACATCCTTAAAATATCTACCCATACTAACTCCAACATTAGCCATTTTTTAGCGATAGACGAATTGGAGAAAGATAGGAAGGACTTTGACGAATTCAACATCCCTTGCGAGTCTAGGTTCTTCTTAGCCTTCCTCCACATGGCCTTGACCAACGAGTCCTCATTAGTAGCCGAAGCCCAGAGGCGTCGACACCATGCCTAGCACTCCTTCGCGCTGCATGGCCCGGCTGCCCCACCTGGGCGGCCAGACCACACCCAACGTCCGCCAGCCCACCAGACGCATCGCCAAGTAGCAGCTCTGTGTGGGACGACGAAGACCCTGGCCCCCCACTCCGCCCGAGGCCACCTGCCTGGATCAAAGAGGGGCCAGGCTGCGTGTCCTTGACTGCAGTCGTCGAGGTCGAAGAAGCAGCGCGGTCAACCAACCCTTCCTGGGCCAGTCTCCACGACGAAGACCCCCGCTCCCCACACAACCCAAGGATGCATGCCTGGATCAACGAGGAACCGGTCTGCGTGACCCGAGGTAGAGACGGCGAGGTCGGAGTAGCACCACGGTTGACCAGCCCCTCCTAGGTTAGTCCCCGCGCCGAAGACCCATGGACCATCTCCTGAAGCACCGGCTCGAGCACAGGTCCTTCCCGGCGAGGAATAGATTGACCCAACACATTAGGTCTACAGCGAGCAGGGGACGTCGACCGCGTAGGAGTCCGAGCCCCAGCAGCTGCCACCCGCAAAGCAGCCTGCAGCTGGGAAGGAGAGACCCGAGACGAAAACACTGCAGGTGCGGCACCACGAAGAGGAGAGCCCATCGGAAGAGACTCACGAATTTCCTTTCCACGTGGCGTAGAAGGGATTAAAAGGTGTGACCACGATCAAAGGTGCAGAACTCTGAGTCAATAGCTGAGCCCTCTGGATGGAAAACGGTGGCACCGCCGCCCCCTGATCAGGCTGGGCCGAAGAAGAGCCATCCCCAACATCTAGTAAACCACCGGTCGAATCAGACATGTCCATAGCATCATCAGGGCCCTTCCCATTTATATCATCATCATGGTCCTCGTCCCTCTTCCGCCACAGGAAAGGAACAAACTCCGGCTCCGGAACATAACCTGCAGGCTCCATCCGGAAATGAAGCTCGAAGGCCTTAAGCTTGACCACAACATCCGACTTAAGGTAATGTCCCAAAGCATCACTCAGCTGCGAGAAAACCGAGGTGTCAGTCATAGCAACCAGGATCCGAACGACTCCACGTCGTCTCAAGCTGAACAAGTCAACATCCTGAGTGATCCCCATGAGCCCACCAACAACCCACATACCCCAGAATGAGCGCAAACAATGAGGAACCCCCTCAACATGTAGCCAAACCTGCTTGAGCTCAAACTTATGTGGCACCTCAATCGTGCGAAAAACTGAGAAAGCCAGCTGAGAGTTGCCTTGAGGCACATACACCTGAATCCCATCCACCCTGTCCAGATCCTCAAACGATGGGAAGCTCACCAGGAAAGCTGCCTCTCCATGATGCAAGGCCTCCCACTTCCACGTATCACGAACCGGGCATCTCCTGGCAATCTGTCGCTGGAGAACATCTGCCGTCACCATCTGTCCAGACACACCAGAGCTATGGGAGACCGAGAGTTCCCTAGATGATCGCGAACAACATTATCAGGAATCTAAGAAAACCAAGTCCTCTCATTGCCAATACTGGCCATGTAGGGAGTGGGACGCGGCTGCTTGAGAACAGGGCATCTCAAGGTGGGATGAGAAGAATTATCACAAATATAACAGTAGTGAACCACCGTGCAGTCCTTAGTCGCATGAGAATTAACTGCGCACTTCCAGCAGCGAACAACCTTCAGGTTCTTCTTACCCACAGTAGCAGAACCCGATGCAATAGGAACGACCTCTGAGGTGGCAACCACTGGCAAAGCAGTATCAACAGTCCCCTGCACCCCATACTGGTACGACCCTGTTGCCCTGATGCCTGAAAGGGTGCACCCGTTGCCATAACGGGATACCCATACTGTCCAACAGACTGCTGGTGAAACTGCGGCTGGTACTGAACAGATTGCGAAGCCAACTGCTGATCCACCGGAGGCTTCTTCTTACACTACTAAGAAACAGCTTATAGATAGATAAGATATTTAGTGATGCATATGTAAGATTATGCGCCACAGATATATATCAGTGGCGCACTAGAAAAAATGCCCATGTCGATTCTTGTGACATCTTAGCTCTGGTGCCATATTAAATATCCTAATTAATGGAAAGACCCGGCCATTTGAACATTTTCGACCGAGCAGTTGACATTGCCGTTGGCTTTGATCCTAAACAAGCAACGAGCTGCGTCGCATGGCAAGCACTACGCAGGAGGAACAGAGCTGGCATCATCAGAGTTTTTAAACTGTTTACTTGTGTGTTGGCTGATGATCGACCGCCGGAATTTGAAACAATTCTCTCAGGTGTGTGTTGCGTGACAGCTGGTACAGTACGGCTAACCAATGCTGGTTTATAAATTTCACTCCGTCCCGTTGACGTTGTCTTCCTGCATCGATCTTACTAGTAATTGTTATCCCTTGATAAGCCGGATACGGATCCCGATCTGGATCGCGCTAAACAAAGCGCCGTAGCTGTGGTTGGGGATTCTTGGCGATCATGATGATATGGGCGGGAGAATAACGCGGCATGTCTGCCCGGGGCCCTACCCGAGCTGAGTGGAGTCGAGGGAAACTGCCTAGAGGCGCTGTACGATGGCCGTGGCAGTAGTATCGTTGCTGCCTGTGGCATACGCGCGTTGTTGCCTGTGGCAGTAGTATCTCGCTATGCATGCACCTGCTGGCGCATACGCGCGTCCTCCTAACTAACCGATAGGCGCTGTACGATGGCCGTACCGTGCATGTTTTTTTAAGTAACAATTATATCCGGTCTCTGCAACAACGTATTGCTCTAACGGCCATATGGATACACACAGCTAAAAAAAAAATTATATACTGTCGCCCCTGCTTGCATACCACTGCTTCAAGTCACAAGTCACCAAGCAATTCCTCATCACCACCCGGTCTCGACCCACCATTGTCGGTCCTCAGATCTCGGCCTTCATGGCATTCTCCGTCGACACCATGAAACGAGAACATGCCCTATGATATTAACAGCCAACGAAGCTTCGAAGCGCTCCCTCTGGACCAAAACGGTCAAAACAAAAATATGTGTGCGCACGACTGAATACCACCCGATCCAGCGATCTCTCGGCCTATGCGCACTGTTGATTTCGCCGGCGGGGCCTTCCGGAACACGACGCTTCAGCCAGATCAATGACGACAGGCAACTACCAGATCTTCACATTGGCGATGAGTAGGAACCCTAGGACCACCGCCTTTTATTCAAGCCGAGCATATGGAGAAGACGGCAGATCAAAGCGTGCTAGCCTGGCCTAGATCAGAGGCCAAACTCGCGGCCGCATCGGCGCTGAGTCCCAAGCCCCTCGCCCTCCACCTGCTCGCTCAAGTCCCACCGCGCCGCCACGAGGACGGCGGATCTAGGAGGAACCCTAGACCCGCAGCCACAACACCAACACCCACAACCGCCGAGGGAGGGGATTCCGGCTGTAGCCGTTGCCTGGCCAGGAAGCGTCGTCCCGACCACCGTTGGGGCCTTCATGAAACGGCGCAGCATCAGCCACCCCATCGATGAAGATTGCCACAGCCACCACCCCTAGCACCTTAGGTACTAGGGGACCATCGCCAACGCGGCTGACGCCGACGGCAGCGGCGGAGGGAGGCGATCTGGAGGAGGAGGGAGGTCGGTGACAACAGATCTTGGAAGCCCTCTGGCGGCGCTTGTGGTCGCCACGGGGGAGAGGGGTTACTGGAGGGCATGCCTTGTCCAGAGGGTAAGGTCGCGAATATGCTTCTCGCGTACCCCCAAAGCTCCCGTGAAGCCACTCCAAAGATCACAGCCGATCCGCGCGAGCAGTAATCAGCTGCAGCAGCTATCGAGTGAGCTTGGATCGAAATCGCCGTTCTCCTAGTACAGCGAGCCTTGAACTGACCGCTTCAGGAAAGAATCTTGCTCGCTTTCCATGGCAACCCCTCATACCTCACGCAGTGGTTTGAGCTCGTGCCACGGGATCCTCTCGCCAAATGAGGCCACCATCGACAGAACCGCCGGATACGATACGATATCCTGTCACCAAAGCGCTTTCCTCCGTGCGTGCTTTTAGCTGATTCGGGTAAAGAAAGGCTCCCGTGTCATGCTTCTTGTGGGGATATAGAATACTCCATTTCCGTTATCCGTTCACGTCTTTTCCGAGGAGGATCTCCTCCCACGCGCTCACGGCCTCGACGCAACTTGCAGGGATCCTCATCGATCCATGGCCCGTCGTATCGTACCCACTTGGCTGCAGTCTGCAGAGCAGTACGGGGAGAAAAAAGAATGTGATCCGTTGCAGGGATCCTCATCGATCCGTTGTATCGTATCCACTTCACCACTTGCTTGCAGTCTGCAGACCAGCTACATAGTATATAGTATGGGGAAAAGAATGTAGTAGTTCGAAACCGCAAGGCACATGCTTTCGACGTTGTCTGTCAGAGCAAGTTCAATAATATAGCCGGTTGTTGGCTATAAGAAAGTGACACGTCAGCTATAGCCAGCTCTATAGCTAATATGTACAATAGTTGGTTACAAAAGTGTACTACTTAATTAATATGTGATCCACAAGTCACTCTTATAAAGTGCCTAGGAGCACGTACTAGAGCTGGCTCTTAACTTATAGCCGGCTTACATTCTCTCTCCTTCTCTCTCCTCCGCCTTACCTAAACTATGCTATTTTATTTTTTATAGTCAACTGACTGTACCTTATTGTACTTGCTCTCAGTTGCCTTTGCCGAGAAACCGGGTTCTTCCCCTCGCTCTTCGAGGCAAGGTACTACATCAAGTTGCAGCTAGCATTATATAGAAGCAGGTCTGAAGCGAGGAGATCTTCAGTCTCATGTAAAGGTCGAAAACGGCATGGCAACTAGATAGAAATTGATGCTTAATTACCCGCAAAAAAAAAACTAGATACAAATTGATGCTTGTGTGCTCACGCAGTCACGCTGATAAAAGTTAAAACATCTTATATTTCAAAACAGAAGGAGTATCCGTGATCTGTTGCTGGCAATATACTACAGCAGTAGCTGCTTGACGCCATGAGCACCAGCAACAAAAAAAAAAAGATTACAGTTGCAGTTCGAGTTCGTGTTCAGACGATCGACCAAATGTTCAGCACAAGGGGCAATTAAGCTGCACGAGCTCCTGTCAGAGCATCTCTATCAGACCCCTTATTCGCCAAACCTTGTAAAGATGGATAAAGAGCATGCTTTTGGAGAAACCCTACACCCTGGTGCATATGCATCTGGTATGAAAAAAACATATTTCAAAAAGCTAAAAAATTTGAAAAAAAATATGATTATGTGTAGCTTAATGTTTGAGATGCATACGAAGTTATTTCACCGAAAACCAATATGTTTTGAGTGTTGTATAAAAAAGACAAAATTTTGCGTCGTAGAGCACGTTACTTTAGCATCAAATTTTGTCTTTTTTGTACAAGCCACCAAAAATGTTCATTTTTCGTGAAATAACTTTGCACGCACCTAAAACTTGAAGTTCTACATGCACATATTTTTTTTGAATTTTTTTAGCATTTCAAATTTTGACAGAAATCAAATTCAAATAAAGGGTGCATATGCACCCGGGAGCAAAAAGTCCACAGTCCGTGCTTTTGCTCTTTTTTGCTCAGAGAGATCGACGCGCGGAACAGAAACGATAAAACGAAATGAAATTTAATCATTCGCGGTAGATTTCACATAGTTCCTCCATAGTTCGCTGTGGTCATACATACATAGCGCATTAAATTGCTACTACCTACGGGATCTGCCATCGTCGCTGCCCTAACTCTAACCCTAACCCTATATGAAAAATTAGGCTCACCGGAGCCTTAGGGTGCGGCGGCGACGCTTCTGGCAGCGGGCTTCAGTCCCTTTAGGAGATGAGGTCGACGAACGTCGCCGACTACAACTCGAGCTCGAGGCGCCATTCCATGTCCATCAGGCGTTGGTTGCGCTCTCCATTCAGGCCCCGCCCGAGGAAAATCTCATTGAGCTCCTCGTCCCGCCAAGCGCGCCGCTGGTTCTCCTCCTCCTCGCCCGCGCCGCGCTGTAGAATGATGGCGATCATCCGTTCGAGCGACGCATCATCGACGAAGTCCTCTTTACTGATGACGACGTCGTATCCGCGAGGTCGTAGCCCTCGATATCATCCTCCACCTCTCTCTTCGGCGGCCGCAGACAAGCGCGGGAAGCTCCGGACGAGCTCCCCTCCCCCGACTGGTGTCGAAGGTTGAACTCCACCTCGCAACGGAGGAGTTTGCACGGCACCAGCGCATGGTGGTAGACGTAGTGGAGCGAGGCGTGCTTCCGTGCACCGTCGTAGCGCACGCGGCGACAACGCTCCTCCTCCGAGTTGGAGCGGACATCGTGGCCCTGGTTGCGCCACCCTGTCACCCCCGCCACTCCGCCCGAGGTTCTCCGATGGTACATCTCGGCGGTGCGGTGCTGGATCTGCTACACGGCGAGCCTCATTTCTCATCGGCGGTGGTGGATTTAAGCGGCGGTGCGAGGAGGATAAGCCGAGGTGAGGGGGAAAATGGTGACGGATCGAGAACCTTGCCCGCCCCTCGAGGCCAGAACAATGCGGGCAGACATCAAGCAGATCTCCGTCTTCGTGCGGAAGAAACTCTAGGACCACCTACTTAAAAAATAATGGCCAGGGTTCCCCTTAAAAAATAAGGGTCTGACGGCATATATGGGGTCTGTTTGGGCCAAAAAAAAGGGCCCAACCCTTATACCCAATGGAATTATAAAGGCCCCCCATATCAAGGAGTATGCTAAAGATGCTCTCAAGCAATGAACAGATCGAGGTGGTGCTATTACATGTGGCATTGCAGAAAATTTCAAGTTTCGCAACAAAAGTATAATATTTTTTTCACTAGTTCTCAACCAAAACACACAAAATATTTGTTCATTTGAAACCAAAAAACGAATATCAAATGTGCATTCTCGCTGACACAAATATAAATAGTCTAGCGCTAGTAGAGAATGGAAAACAGAAAATATAAAACATTGCATCGTTTCGAGTAAATACCATCATGCTAGGGTAATTTTTTTCCGACAAAGTAAAACATATTGATATCGCGGAGATACCAATTACACCTTTCCTCTGCAATAACGAAATGTTGGGTTCGCAGCATAGAAAACAAAAAATTTCCTACGATGAGAACTATACGCCAAGATCTATCTACTAGATACAAGCAACGGGTGGATATACATCCATAGAGAACTTACCCTCGAAGACAACAAAGCTTTGTTAACGAGATGGAACTCGTGGATGATGTAGTCGTACACTTGCCGATCTCAAGATCGTGATGAAGTCCTTCAGGTCCAGCAGCTCTAGCACCATCAGGTCCAGCAGCATCAAGTCCAGCACCGCAAAGTAGCGGTGCATCCGTGATCGCACACACGTTCGGTCCACCGAACAACCTCCGCCTTCTCGCTCCAGCGATGCAGCGGAAGCATCAACTCCTTTCCAGATAAAGCTACCAGGAACATGAATCTCGCTAATCCGAGACCATGGGGAATAATAGAGGGAGAAGAGAACCTTCACAAGGAGGTGGTGCAAGAGGAGAGGAGGAGGAGGTGCTCCTTATATAGGGGAGGGGGGGCAGCCCAAGGGGGCATGGTGCCGGCCATGGTGGGTGCCCCCACCTCTCCCTCATTCATGTGGGTGGAGCTCCCACTCACATAAATACACACCTCCACTCATGTCCACTCACATGCATTAAATTTCCATCAAATTTAATGCAAACTCTCATTAAATAAAACACTTTTATTTATTTTATTCAGAATTTTGTTAATTACTTTAATTAACAAACATTCACATAAAACTCCCTGTAACATTTCAATATCACATGCAGAACCAGTTTCAGCAATTTCACCCGAAACAATTCCGGTTTCCATCGAAATGATTCCAGCGCTTTCTTAAATCTTTATCTGAAACATATTTGCTCCAAATGATGTCAGTATCCCTTAAGTGTGTCATCCTACGATTCGCGAATAATGCAGACATGATCGAGACCCCTCTCCGATCAATAATCAGCAACGAGACCTGGAGATCCGTACTGACTCCCACACATTCAACAATGACCCTTGTGATTGTGTGAACCTTTAACGTCGTAACTAAATCCCTTTGTCTCGCGATATATTACATGTCCAAGATTCGATCATTGGCATCCAAATACCTAGTTTGATCTCGTTACCGACATGCACTCTTTTCTCGTTCCCGTGATATAACATTCTAGTGATCACATCACTTGCTTGCAAGCTATTTCAATGTGATATCACCGAGAGGGCCCAGAGTATATCTATCCGTCATCGGGATGGACAAATCCCACTCTTGATCGATGAGCCTCAACATAACACCTTTGTAGCACTGAACCCACCTTTATAGTCACCCTGTTACGGTGTGACGTTTGATGTTATCAAGATACTCTTCTGGTGTTAGCAATTAACATGATCTCATGGTCTAAGGACTAAGATTACTTCGTATGATGTTATAGCAATATAAATATAATGACTTTGATCGTAATGCTATACTTCGGATGAATGTACATCACATCATTTCACAAATGTTATCACCTTGTTATTAACAACATCCAATGTTCATGATTAGGAAACCTTGATCATCTTGTTAATCAACGAGCTAGTCTGTAAGAGAGGCATAACTAGGAACCTTTTATTTGTTTATTAAACACACATGTATTGACATTTCCAATCAATACAATTATAGCATGCAAAATAAACATTTATCATAAACAAGGAATAAGATAATAACCAGTTTATTATTGCCTCTCGGGCATATTCCCTTCACGAAATATCCTAAAACAATGATTGAATATATGAAAACATAGTACATTTCACAACCTTTTATATTCACTAGTGTTTACTCTTAGCAATGGTATTCAGTACTAAGCAAATAGATCAATTTATTTCCACCTAACTACCTACCATAACTTTTAAGGCATGTTTTACTATGAAAATATCAGTAAAGAATTGTGCCAACGGTTCAATTTGTACTATAGATGTTTCAACAAATACAGCTAGATAGTCGTATACTAGAAACTACTATTACCATATTTGTTGTCTTTCATGGGCTTTATAGATATTTAAGATAAACACATACAAAATATATAGTTTATGAAATTCTTAGACATAACTGAAGAAGGAACATTTGTTGTAAAATAATGTTCAAATTTGGTAAAAGGAAAAGTTTATTTAAACATATACATTACAACAATATAACAAAGAACATTAGAAATAAAAACAGCTAGCAACATCGCTATCTTGTTGACTATGCGCAAAATGTACTAGAAAAGTTTAACACCCATATAATGGCATATGAAAAATAATATTAGAAGTATAAATATTTAGTATAAATTGTATTTATTTTATTTAGACTTGGGTCAATATTTCTATCAAATATGTATCCCTTAAATGTAATGCATAGTTCACATCAAATTGACTTACACTTGAGAATATCCCACAATCATTAATTGACCAAAAAATATACATTCTAGAATACAAGAACATGTAAATGAGTCCTTGGGTCATCAGTATTATAAAACATAAACTTTCATATGTCGATGAAATTAGATTATCTCACCGATCATCTGTTAACCAGAAATTATAGACCCTCACAATATTTTAGGCATCAATTTAAAGGTAAAATGATGGAAATGAGAACATATAGGCATGCAGAAGTTGTAGTCCCACATAGGAAGTTCCTTTGAATATAAATGAAATTGTATCCCACTGAACATACATAATGCAAATATTTCTAAATTATTGCTTGGCAAAACTGATATGTTGAGCTTCTTTTGCTGTACTGCCACAAGGAACGTAAATTAAGTATTGAAGCAACTTTGTTGGCTATAGTTTTCCGTAAATTGTCTTGATTATGAAAGTAAACTATATTTTAGAACTTTTGGTATCACTTCTAAATTAATCTCTTGAATATGGAAGTATGATTTTCACCTATTATGACAACAAATCCAGTGCAATATTTTGTTATACCATCAAGCATAGAAACAACAAACGCGAGAGTTACCCCAAACGGAAATTATGTGGTAAGCGCACCAATCAAAGTTGAGAAATTAATCACTACTGGGAACCCTATATTGACGAGTATCATAAATACTCAGCGAAAACTAAACAATTTCGACAAAGATTTTGATGAAGTGTTACATTCGGAAAAGCCGACTCATCTTATGTCACGCTGGCAAACAAGTTTTCACAAGTGTTTTTTCCCGTGAACTCGGCAAAGCGTTTAAAGTGCCAGATCGAATTTTGGAGAAAGAAAAGCAACTTCATGGAAAAAGAAAAGATGCTTATACTGATCGGTGGGAAAATATTACATAGCGGTCTAGAAAGAAAACGAGGAATACAATAAGGACCTTGAAAATAAAATGTAAACAGCAGTCAAGTCTCTCGGGCATTTCTCCACCGCAATGCCATGGAAACTTGATGGCCGGAGAAGTGATGTCGTCGTCGGGGATGAACCATTTGGGGCGACATCCCTTAGGAATCTTCAGCCTAAGTTGAAGTACCTCCAAATCGGCCCGTGTCTAGGAGGTAGAACAACCAACGCGGGGTTGAGGAGGGCCTCCTACCGACCATACAGAGTAGAGGCAAGACGGCCATCACCACCGCATGTCGTCCTCTACTTATGATCTCCTGAAGAAAGAAGCTAGAAATCCTTGCCATGCCAAACGACATAGAACTCCGGCACCTCACTTGCACAATGGCGCTCCTCCAGATCAAGACCTAGAAGAACGACCATTAGATTATTGACGGAGATGGCGGCGGTGCATCCCCTCTACACCTATGGCTTCACCCTCTGATGCAACAAGGGGAGGAGGAATACCAACATAGATAGCCCAATATTTCCCACATGCATCCGAACTCCACTCTAGACTACTGGCATAGCGCCAAACTCCGGCATCTCGCCAAACTACACCTAGACCAAAGACTACCTAGCTAATTCTATACAGGGGAGGGAACATCACCTACTCGTCGCCGACATCCACTAGAGATGAGAGGGGAGAGGCCAACGGACCTAGATCTGGGAGGGGCGGAGTTAGCAGGAAAAGGTAGAGACCAGTGGGGGGAAAGAGTATATGTACGGATGTAATACCGTGTAACTTGTTTTCGTGATTCATTCATGTTTTCAAGCTCTCGCTTCGATGTGCTACTTGCATGCGATATATCGATCGACACCCCACGTATCATTGCATAGGGTAAAGACTTAGTAGCATACTCTCTTGGTTTTTATGAATAAGGCGCACTTGAAGACAAATCTTTGACCAAAGTTTTGATGAACAATATCTCGATTATGTTATACAAAAATTATATCATCGGATTCATATTGAAGAACACTTTTTGATGATATCAACTTTGCATCAGGCGCTTATATAACATAATAGTGGAATTAATACGCAAAACCGGCTCCAGCTGCAAGTTGCATCCCCTTTGTACTGCAAAAATTCTGGATCTTGTTCCATAACCATGGGGTTCAAGGGGATAAGAGAAAACTCACACATCTTGTTCCATAACCATGGGGTTAACCCTTAATAGTAAAAAATCGCACATGGCTTGTCTAAGATTACTGCTGTGGTTATGAGGGAAGAAATAAATGATGGCTTGTCTTTGATAATCTAACTTGGAGCTCCTCCCATATATACTCATGAAGAAAAACATAGATTATCCTAATCATGAATAACACAATTTCTACTGGTGGATCATACACTCCCGAGAACTCCTTAATCATATTGCAACTCCCACAACCACACTAACGTGCTCTTGTTCACTTTAGTAATTTTCTTTGTTCTTGTTTACTTTTGAACTCAATCAAAACACACTATTTATACACTCTTGCTTGGAATTAGAGATAACTTATAAGTACTCTCTAGTGAATAGTAACAAGGGGCATAAAGACCTCTACCAATAGCTCTCCGTGGTTTGATACTTTTACTTCGAAACTTTCTATAAATGATATGTGCTCTTACAATCGTTAAGCTATTTTCTGGCGCCATTGCCGAGAAGTTAAGCGCTTTTGATCTTTGTCTTTAGTTACTAATTTATTATTATTGTACTAAAGTTTTTTACAAGTTTCAAGTTGTTTCCGTTTATTGTTTTTATTGTTTTTATTTTACTTATTTGAAAAGAACAAAAAAATTACATAACAAAAAACACATTAAAATATTTATTGCTAGTCGTCTCTTCCAATATGAGTTTATATGAACATATTATCCTACTTGACACTATCAAAAACTCTGGCCCACCACTGAATGTATGAAAGTAAGCTGGTGGATTAATCCTCAAGGGTATGATATTAACCCCATGCTACTTGAACGGTTACATTCTAAGAAATTTGCAGGAGATGGTACGGAAGACCCGTGCAAACATGTGGATTTTTTTAGAGAAACCTGCGAGACTTTCGAGTTTAATGTTTTGTTGTTGTTGATGAAGTTAAATTCAAATTATTTGATCAAAATCATGGTGACTTGGTTTAAAGTTTGTCCCCACATATATAACTAATACCTGGGAGAGGTTGTCTTCCATGTTCTTATCTAAATTTTATCCAGAAAGTAAGTCCCCTGATGCAAGACGCATGCTTACCCATTTCATAAACTTCCTAGGAGAGAGCCTATTTGATGGTTAAAAAAGGTTTAGAGATTTTCTTGATAACTTTCCTAACCATGGATATCCACCATGGTCTGTTTTATATACATTTTATTCAGGATTAAGTGCAAGAAATAGAGATGAATTAGATAATGCCTCTGATAGAAACTTTAGAAACTTGGTATTAATACGGCTTGGAATATTTTAGATACTACCCACCATAAGGAAGAACATAATCATATAGATTATGATTGCATTAAGAGATTTCTCAACACTGGTAGAGTGGAATATTTGAGGTGGGAATTCCCATCTTGGTTATAATATGATTCTACAAATTTGTGAAACATATACTAAGTACTTGTAGGAACCTAAGGACTTGAGTAATTTTGAACCACCTAATGAAATAGAGTTCATTAACATGGTTAGGAAACATATGGAGGCAACTCACCCTAAATAACATCCACCAAAACCACCAAAACATATAATTAACGAAGAGGTCGTACTTGATGTTGCATGTTCTCAACCATTCTAAGGTAAGCCTAAAGGTACAACTATCACTGAGCTAGCCACATCTTCTGAGTTAGTAGAGGGTAAGACTAAATGTAAAACTATAGCTGGCCTAGCTTCTATCCACCTTACCCAGTATAAAAAGGAATCGCCAGATGATAGAAAGGATAATCACAATGGTGAGGTTGACAAAGTGGGGTATGCTACAAATGATATTGCTAATGATGCCTCTCTCTCTATTAATGTTTCTTGTGATGGCCAAACTAATGATAATTGCTCTGAGGAGGCCTTGTGCCTAGATAATGATTTTGGGTACTATATATCTAAATGATGAACCATAGATGGAATGTTTTTATGAATCTTGTGATGCAGCTAATATGATACATGAATCTCCAATGGAGGAATATGAAGATCCTAGTTTAGATGAGGATGCATGGGATGAAAAACAAAAGAACAATGATAATATAATGGTAAGAGAAATGTATTGCCAGGTAATGCAATATGCTCAAAGGTTATGTTCTTCGAATACAATAATGTGTCTTCAATGTATGACTGTTGGGAATTTTTGTTTCCAATGCTCTCATAGCTATAATGAATCTTTAGTGCCCTATGATAATGGTGATTCTACTAGTCAAGTGTTAGAGTATGTTCTTTATGGAAGTGCCCATCAGCTACTTAGAAAAATAACTATACTTGGGATGAGTGAGGATAGCTTTTATTTAGAAATGGCTTATGCAACTACTGACTATATTGTTAACTATTTCCAAGAACGTCTTGGCAACCACTACCTACCATTGGAAATGCGTAAGTATCACATGCTCTTCCGGTTCTGCTTCACTCTAGGCGATCTTCATCCACTTGTCATGAGGCTTTAACCGTCCAACCATATGATATATCGTTATAGACTTGAGTTCAACACATTTCTCGATCGCCAACACCACTGGTATTTAACGTGGCGGTACCACATGAAGGAAACGTCAAGCGACTGAGATATTTTCTAGCTTCTTGCCGAGCGCGCGAATCTCATTGAGCGTCCAACATCTCATCTCCAGATTCTCATACTTCCTCTGCAAAGTTTGTAGGGTCGCCGAACGAATGCGCTCGTGCCCAAGATTTAGGGTCTTGAGAACCTCCCATGCCTCCTTTGCAGATTTCTTCAAGATCAGGTGTTGAATCACGTCCGTCGGCATCACCAAGCCGATGACTGTGAGTGCCTTCCGGTCCTTGTGGTATTTTGACATGCCCTTCTTGTACTCGTCGCCGTTGGAATCGACAAGCTCCTAGATCTCGTTGGACTCCAGCACCAACTCCATCTGGGTCACCCACACCATGTAGTTGTCGTAGTTGTACCACGAGTAGTGCGTCGTCACCTGCATGGAAAATACTTGAGCCGCACCAGAATACTCCCCCCCTCCATCGCCATGACCTCTCGTTACTAGGAGATTGTAACACCCTGGCCTCTCCGGACCGGTGGCTCTCTCTAGTATCTCTAGATTGGCCCCACAAACCAACACTAGTCTTTTCTGCACACTTTGTCGTCACTCCTGTGCATCCGGGAACAACTTCCTCGTCGGTCAGTCATCCTCAAATTGCCCCAGGCCTAGCACGCTTAACGTGGAGGTTCTTTTGGGATGAGCTTCCAGAAAAAAGTTACAACTTGTTGGTATGGGTATCCAGTCAATCCTATTAAGGCCTATACTAGAATCTCACATACATCTAGCCTTAGAAGATCGACACCCTCGTGGATCAACAACCTTAGGAATGTTTCCTCTTAGCACACGGCCGTGCGTCATGTGCTGGCACATGTGCCATGCCATGTGTCACTCCGGGCCCACATGCATCATGCTCCTGCCGCGCACACACCCGTGTAACCGTGAGGATCGACTCTGATACCACTTTGTAACACCTTCGCCTCTCCGAATCGGCGGCTATCACCCCTAGCAACTCTCTGGTATTTGTAGACTGACCCCACGGAAGAACACTAATCCTTTTTATGCACTTTGTCCTCACTCGTGCGCACCGAGGAAAAAATTTCCAGTTGATCACCCATCCTCAAATTGCTTTAGGCCTAGCACGCTTAACTTGGAGGTTCTTTTGAGATGAGCTTCCAGAAAGAAATAGCACCTTGTTGGTATCAGTATCCAATTAATCATATTAAGCTCTATACCAGAATCTCATGGAGATCCTCCACAAGGCTCTGTTACCAATTGTTGGGCCAGACCCGATGGTACTTTCGCCAGGACGTTACATGCTGAGTACTTTCCAGCGTATATGACGAAGCTCTTCCAGCAACATGCGCACGTTCAAGAATCTCCAAATCCGCCAAGATGCACACGTTCTCCTAGCCTTATTAATCCTAAAGATCAGTTAGTATAGTCACGCACACACACGAAACTACTCCCTCCGTCTGGAAATAAGTGACTTGAGTTTATCTAGATTCGAATGTATCTATACACTAAAATCTATCTAGATACATGCGAATCAAAATCAGTTATTTCTGGATGGAGGGAGTAGATTGGATTGCCAGAGACCCATCTCGAGCCTTGTGGTTTTCTTTATTCATCAACTTCATGGTGTTGTACAAGATTACAAAGCCGGTCTCACTAGTAGAAAACAGGGCTTCCATCTAAGCCTTTAGTACTGGTTCCCTTATGAACCGGTACTAAAGGGTGCATTAGTATCGGCTCACTTGTCCAGCGGCCGAGGAACATTAATACCGGTTCGTTGAGGGCCTTTTGTACCGGTTCGTGTTACGAACCGGTACGAAAGGGTTTCTATCCAATTTTGAAGCAAGGTGGGCCCAGTGCTGAACCTTTAGTACCGGTTCGTCTTAAGAACCGGTACTATAGGGTCCCTGCCCTATTTCTTAAGCTCGATCGGCTTGTATCTCATTTCCCCTTCTCCTTCTCCTCTCTCACATTTCCAAATATTTTGCACCTCTCACACTCCCACAAATCTTCATTTTTTCCACCATTTTATCAAGATTGACGGCACCCATATATCCAAGGGTTAGAAATATCATCCTTTCTTCCGGCGTTCCTAATTTAGCTCATTTCCTTCCTAGTTTAACTCGTATTATTTTTGTAGTGCTAGCAAGGTGTTCGATGAAATGCCTAAGTTAGGGATTTCATTCTTTTTATATGCAATTTGAGCTCAAATTAAAGTATGATTTGTAGGTTTTAGTATCGTCCCCGTCCTCACCACCGTCGATCGCCAGCGGCGTCCCCTAGCCAGCACCATACCACCTCGGTGAGCCTCTTCTTTTTTATAAAAAAACTTAGTTTTATGTGATGAACTTGAATATTAATTAAGTTGGTCACTCATATATCCATGATGTTGTGTAATTAATGATTTTTTATATACTTATATATATAATGTAGATGAATCGACAATGGATGTACGTTGACCGATGCCATCCCGACTTCATTACTAGCATGCATTATTTTCTCAACATGGCTGAGGCAAACATGCGGTCGAATGGTTTCATTTATTGTCCATGTAGTTCCTGTAACAATACGAAGGATTACTCTACCTCAAAGACCCTTCACGTCCACCTTCTTGAGAACAGTTTCATGCCCGGCTATAATTGTTGGACCAAGCACGGAGAAAGAGGGGTTATAATGGAAGACAACAAAGAAGAAGAGGATAGTGACAACTATCCTATGTTCACTGAAGATGGTGATAGTAGAATGGGGGAAGACGAAGATGAAGAAGAGCCCATTTTTGATGACCCTGATGACGATTTGGGTCGGACCATTCTTGATGCGAAGATAAACTACGGAAGTGAAAAGGAGAGGATGAAGTTGGAGAAAATGTTAGAGGATCACAACAAACTGTTGTACCCAAATTGCGAAGATGGCCAGAAAAAGCTGGGTACCACACTAGAATTGCTGCAATGGAAGGCAGAGAATGATACTTCTGACAAGGGATTTGAAAAGTTGCTGAAAATAATAAAGAAGATACTTCCAGGAGAGAACGTATTGCCTTCTAGTACGTACGAAGCAAAGAAGGTTGTCTGCCCTCTAAGATTAGAGGTGCAGAAGATACATGCATGCATCAGTGACTGCATCCTCTACCACGAGGAGTACGAGAATTTGAATGCATGCCCGGTATGTGGTGCATTGAGGTATAAGATCAGGCGAGATGACCCTGTCGATGTTGAGGGTGAGTCCACCCCTAGGAAGAGGGTTCCTACGAAGGTGATGTAGTATGCTCCTATAATACCATGGTTGAAACATTTGTTCCAAAACAAAGAGCATGCCAAGTTGTTGCGATGGCACAAAGAGGACCGTAAGAAAGATGTGATGTTGAGACACCCTGCTGACGGGTCGCAGTGGAGAAAAATTGACAGAGAGTTCAAGTCATTTTCAGATGACGCAAGGAACTTAAGATTTGG
Source organism: Avena eriantha (assembly GCA_910589775.1). NCBI lineage: Eukaryota > Viridiplantae > Streptophyta > Magnoliopsida > Poales > Poaceae > Avena > Avena eriantha. The sequence continues at coordinate 14,056,764 of OU342741.1, read as the reverse complement.
TCTAAGTACATATGGCTTTAATCCTTTCGGGGAGCAGAGCTCCAGTCATAGCACCTGGCCAGTGACTCTATGTATCTATAACCTTCCTCCTTGGTTGTGCATGAAGCGGAAGTTCATTATGATGCCAGTGCTCATCCAAGGCCCGAGGCAACCCGGCAACGACATTGATGTGTACCTGAGGCCATTGGTTGAATAACTTTTACAGTTGTGGCATGAAGAAGGTGTACCTGTGTGGGATGAGCACGAACAAAAGGAATTTAACCTACGAACGTTGTTGTTTGTAACCATCAATGATTAGCCTGCTCTTAGTAACATTTCAGGACAGTCAAACAAGGGATACAATGCATGCACACACTGTTTAGGTGAGACTGACAGTATATATTTGGGAAATAAGAATGTGTACCTAGGGCATCGTCGATTTCTTCCAAAACAGCATCAAGTAAGAAAGAGAGGAAAATATTTCAGAGGTGAGGCAGATAACCGAACGAAGCCTACCCTCCCTACTGGGGATGTTATATATGATATGGTCAAGGATTTAAAAGTGATCTTTGGAAAGGGTCCCGACGGACAATCTATTCCGCATGATGTTGATGGACACGTACCCATGTGGAAGAAGATGTTTATATTTTGGGAGCTACCCTACTGGAAAATCCTAGAGGTTCACTTTGCAATCGACATGATGCACATGACAAAAAATCTTTGCGTGAACCTAATAAACTTCTTGGGCATGTATGGGAAGACAAAAGATACACCGAATGCACGGCAGGACCAACAATGTATCCACGAAGGAAACAACCTGAATCTAGAGAAGTATCAAGGTACTGCCAGCTACGCTCTTACCAAAGAAGAGAAGGAAATCTTTTTTGAAGTCCTGAGTAGCATCAAGGTCCCGTCCGACTTCTCGTCGAATATAAAGGGAATAATAAACATGTCAGAGCAAAAGTTTCAAAACCTAAAGTCTCATGACTGCCACGTGATTATGACACAATTACTTCCGGTTGCATTGAGGGGGCTTCTACCAGAAAATGTTCGAGTACCCATTGTGAAGCTATGTGCGTTCCTCCATGCAATTTCTCAGAAGGTGATCAATCCACTAACTCTACAAAATTTACAAAAGGATGTGGTTCAATGTCTAGTCAGCTTCGAGTTGGTGTTCCCACCACCCTTCTTCAATATTATGACACGTCTCCCCGTTCACCTGGTCGAAGAGATTGGCGTTCTCGGTCCTGTATTTCTACACAACATGTTCCCTTTTGAGAGATTCATGGGAGTCTTAAAGAAATACGTTCATAACCGTGCTAGGCTAGAAGGAAACATCTCCAAGGGCTATGGAACAAAGGAGGTCATTGAGTTCTGTGTTGACTTTATTCCTGACCTTAAGCCGATCGGTGTTCCTAAATCGCGCTATGAGGGGAGACTGCGTGGAAAAGGCACGCTAGGAAAGAAAGCAACAATGTGTATGGACGGACATTCTTTCACTCAAGCACACTACACAGTTCTACATAATTCCACATTGGTGGCTCCGTACATAGTGGAACACAAGAATATTTTATGCTCTGAATACCCAGAGTAACGTGAAGATTGGATTGATGGAGAACACATGAAGACTTCAGCGGTTGGTTGCAAACACGTCTCATGAATGTCACTGATGAAGAACAGCTATACTTGTTGGCCAAGCAACCATCTTCGACTATATCGACTTTTCAAGGGTACGAGATAAATGGGAATACATTTTACACGTTCGCCCAAGATAAAAAAAGCACCAACCAAAATAGTGGTGTCCGCTTTGATGCAGCAGAGGACAATGGGAAGAAGGTCACATATTATGGGTACATAGAGGAGATATGGGAACTTGACTATGGCCCTAATTTAAAGTTCCATTTGTTCCGGTGCAAATGGTTCAACCTGAAAGACGGGGTACAGGTAGACCCACAGTACGGAATGACTACAGTGGATCTCAAGAATCTAGGGTACGACACCGAACCATTCGTCCTAGCCAGTGAAGTGGCTCATGTTTTTTATGTGAAGGACATGTCTACCAAACTGAAAAAAAGAAAACAAAGGCAAGAGGACACATCATACGATGAGCCAAAGCGCCACATAGTTTTTTTAGGAAAAAGAAACATCGTGGGAGTAGAGGAAAAGACAGACATGTCAGAAGATTATAATAAGTTTGATGATATTCTACCCTTCAAGGTGAGAACTGACCCAAGCATCATGTTAAATAATGAAGATTGTCCATGGTTGCGTCACAATGAGAAGAAAGGGAAACACACGAAGAAAACTCAGAAGACTAGATAGGGATCATAACTTGTGTATCTCAATATGGAAATCACTTTCCCATTTATTTTTGTGTAATGATCTTACTGTATGTAAGATATTAACAATGGAGATGGTTGTCTTGTTTTAATAGTTAAGTAGCTTTCACAGGCTTGCAGGGAAATTTTCGAGAAGCTCCGCCACGGGAGATTTCCCAACCCTTTCCCAAACACTGTTAGAGGAGATGGAGTCTTTCACGGGCTTGCAGGAAAAAAATTCCGAGGCGGAGCTTCCGAAGATGCCGTAGGGCGTGTGCACCAACGACATCTTCGAGAAGCTCTGCCACGGGAGATTTCCCAACCCTTTCCCCAACACTATTAGAGGAGATGGAGTCTTTCACGGGCTTGCAGGGAAATTTTTTCGATGCGGAGCTTCCGAAGATGCCGTAGGGCGTGTGCACCAACGACATCTTCGAGAAGCTTCGCCACGGGAGATTTACCAACCCTTTCCCAAACACTATTAGAGGAGATGGAGTCTTTCGCGGGCTTGCAGGGAAAATTTTCCGAGGCGGAGCTTTCGAAGATGCCGTAGGGCGTGTGCACCAATGACATCTTCGAGAAGCTCCGCCACGGGAGATTTCCCAACCCTCCATCCATGGGCATGAAACTCTCTGTACCTATGTTGGCTTGTTGAGCTGCTTGCCATGGCGTATCGATGCTCCTTTTATAGGCACGGCGCCGCTTCTACTTTGTCTTGTTCCTCCGACAGGGCGTTGTACGCTACATGCTTTATCTCATCGAGCAGTGCGTCCACCCATACGTCCTTACCCTACCGACAGCTTTAGTCTCGGTTGCATCCACCAGCCAGGACTAAAGGTTACCCACGCGTCCTTATCCCACCGACAGCTTTAGTCTCGGTTGCACCCACTAGCCGGGACTAAAGCTTCTTAGCCCGGGGCTGAGCCTCGCTGAACTTGAAGTGGATCTCTGATGAAATAGCATGTTGTGAACCTATAAATAATTTTTTAAAAGAAATACAAAAAGAAATAGAAAAGAAAAAGAAATAGAAAAAGAAATACAAATGAAAAATAAATAGAAATAGAAATAGAAAAAATAAATACAAAAGAAAATAGAAATAGAAAAAAAAATAGAAACAGAAAAAATAGAAAAGAAAAGGAAATAGAAAAATAAATACAAAAGAAAAAGAAATAGAAAAGAAAAAGAAAAAAGAAAGAGAAAAAAGAAAAAGAAATACAAAAGAAATACAAAAGAAAAAGAAATAGAAAAGAAAAGAAATAGAAAAAAGAAAAAGAAATAGAAAAGAAAAAGAAATAGAAAAGAAAAAGAAATACAAAAGAAAATAGAAATAGAAAAGAAAAGGAAATACAAAAAGAAATACAAAAGAAAATAGAAATTGAAAAGAAAAAGAAATACAAAAGAAAATAGAAATAGAAAAAGAAAAAGAAATAGAAAAGAAAATAAATAGAAAAAAGAAACAGAAAAAAATAGAAAAGAAAAAGAAATAGAAAAAACAAAATAGAAAAAGAAAAAAACCTTTGCTACCGGTTGCAGCCACAAACCGGTAACAAGATTTTTTTGCTACCGGTTTGTGGCTACAAACGGTAGCAAAGGTCTCCTAGGGCATTTTCTCACCCTAGGGGCCTCTTCTCCACGCGCGCGAGTCTCTTCCACACACACGCGGCCACGCCGCCGCGCCACTGTCTGCCGTCGCGCCGCCGTCCGCGCCGTCCACAGGTAATCCCCCACTCCTCCCCTTCTTTCCCTCTCACCTGGCGCCACCGGATGCGCATCCTCCACGACGTCGCCGTGGCGCTCGAGCACCTCCACGGCGTCGTCGCCACGGCCATCGTGCACGGCGACCTGTTGGCCTCCAACGTGCTCCTCGACTCCACAGGCGGCGCGCGGCTCTGCGACCTGGGCTCGGTCTGCGAGGCCACCTTCTCGGCCGCCGTCACGCCTGCCCGGCGCGGCATGGCCGCCGCCGTGGGCTTTGGCGTGCTGCTGCTCGAGGCCGTGCTGCTTCGGCGTGCTGCTGCTCGAGGCCGTCACTGGCTCGCCTGCCGTCGGCGCCTAGAGGGCGGCGGCGAGTACCTGGCCGCGCGGGTGCTGCCGCGCGTCAGAGCAGTAGCCGGGGTGGCGGGTCAGGGTGCAGGCGGGAGTGGGCTGCCCATAGAGCCCACTACCCAAGCCCACATAAAAGGCTATGCGGGACACCCGCGGTAAACAAGAAAAAATGGTGGGTTTCCGTGGGAAACCCCCGATCGAGCGAACATCAAAAAAATTATTTCGATTCAAATTAATATTTTTACATTTGTCTAGATTCGAATATATGTAGTCATATTTCGCGGGTATATGTGGTCATATGTGGGATAGTGGACACCCACTTAAATTGTGTGGGACTGTGTGGGCGCATGCGGGCGTCCCGCGGGCAGTCCCACCTGCACCCTGAGTGCCGGGGCTCTTGGACAGTAGGCTAGGAAGCGGTTACGACGCCGCGGAGGCCAGCGACATCGCGAGCATTGCCACAGAGTGTTTGGCGGAGAAGGCGGCGAGGTCCATATCCGCTGATGGCGGTGATCACAAGTTGCTCGACTTATTCCGTGCCACGAGTCCACGAGTCCACACACACGCCGCCTACGCGGCCTGGCGACACCGCCACGCCACGACGCCGGCTAGGTGGCCTCGCTAGGCCACACGCCACGCCGGCTAGGCGGCCTCACTAGCGCGCATGTGGGCCGGCAATGTCCGGTGTCTACGCCGCCTCGCCACACGGCCTCGCCATGCCGCCTAGCCGAAGACGCTCCTTGCACGCTGCTCCCCTAGCCGACGACGGTGTTAGCGAGGCTGCCCCCGTGCCAGGCACCGACGACGGTGTTATCCATCTAGCAATCTGTTATGATCATGACATGATGAATCAAATAATTCCACTTAATTTTGTAGTGACATTGAGCTATGGAGGACAATACCTTCATCTGAGATGAGGAGCAAGAAGAAATAGTGCAGAAAATGATATATGAGAGTGCCCATGGACCGGAACCCGATGGAGATGACGATGATTTCGCCTCACAATTTCTGAACGATGTCGGTGAGGGACTTGAGTCTGAAGAAAGAAGAGACAACGAAGTGTTCTTAACAAACACCGGCGAGGTGTATATTTATATATCAAGGCTAGATGCATTGATTTATTTGTATTGCACTTATTAACGAATTATTTTTCTTATAGCCTTCTGGATCATCGAGCAAATCTGTTAAAACCCAACGAGGCCCGACGCAATGTCTAAAGGGCGAGGGTACGTTAGCCCTCACCGCATTTAAGGCTAGTGGTGAACCGGTGAGCACTGCCGTACATTTGTAAATCAAGCTAGAGTTCTTGTTTGGGACCATGTACCGATCAACATTGTATAGTGGCATAAGCCGAAGAACGCAGGGGTTGAAGCTAGTTATGTCAATGATACTCTAAAACAGTTTCTTTGGGACAGTCTAGTGACACACTTTCAGCCTATCGGAAGACATGACGGAAGGGCAGAAGAATAAAGTCAAGGAATGGACTTTTAAGAAGATGGCCACACAATTCCAGACCTGGAAGAAATATTTATGGGCCAGATATGGAGATGAAGATCCAGTATTCACTAAAAGTCTAGTGAAGATAAAAGATCACTGGCCCGCATTTAAGTGGTATAAGAAATCGTCTAGTACAGTGTCCCGATCAATCACAAATACGAAAAATGCTTCAAAGAAGAAACATTTCCATCATTTGGGGTTAGGTGGCTACAAGACTGCCATTCCGAAGTGGATAGCATTTCAAGCTAAACTAATGGAGGTAGGAATCACTCCATAGACATGGGACTGGCCCGACCGGTCCAAGTTCTGGTTGTTCGCGCATGGGGCAGGGTTGGACCCAAAGACAGGGAAGATCGTTGCAAAGGGAAAATGGAAGAAAAAAATTGAAGCAATCACGACGGAGCTTATAGATGCAATTGAAAAAGTTAGAAAGAGAGAGTACATTCCCGATAGAGAGAATGACGAGTTGACACTCGCTCTTGGGAATCCTGAACATGTTGGACGGATACGATCCCTCCCAGGTGTCACCATGAAGGAAGCGTGGTCGGAGTGCGCTGACACTTATAGAAGCCGTCCGAGAAAGAAGAAGCATGAGTCAGCCAAGTTAGTGGAATTGATAAATAGGGTGGAGGTGCTTGAGAAAAATCAGAGGGAACCTGATCAGCCGCTGTTTCTACAAGATCCTCAAGCCGATGACGCCCCATCTCAGCGAAGAAGCAGTGTGGGTTCCTCGCATCTTGAATGTGGATGAAGCTACCCTGTGGATTATGTCACGGAGAAGACAGATTGCGAGCTACATTTGCCAATGAGGAACGTGTCTGTTAAGGTGGCAGTCGGCTATGTTTACCCAACTGAAGATGGAGCAACACACCATCATATGCCCATTCCAGCTGGATGTGTTCGTGTCGGGGTGGATGATGTTGTTTCAGGTTATGAAACAGTGGAGCTTGATTTTCCTAGAGGTGACGAGGAGAAGACATTGGCCGATGTCAAGCGAGGTTTCGCCCTATGGTCCAAGAAATACATCATCCTTTTGCCAAGGCCACCGACTCCTCGTAGCAGTCCACATGAGCAGCAAATTCCACATGAGCATCAATGGCCATCGACTCCTCCTAGTAGCAGTCCACATGAGCAGCAAAGTCCACACCTACCTGAGAGGGACCCTAGCGCGAGTCCACCATCTCGAGATCCTCCACGTAAGACTGCGCCCGTTAAGCGAAACGGTACGCCGCCTAGGAAGAGACCTAGCAAGGAGAAACCACTGCCGCCTATTGAGAAGTTACCTTGGGAAAAAACTATCGAGGAATGCATCGAAACCTCTAAGTCCGAGGTGGAAAAACATTTTGCTAAGAAAGTGCCAGAGATACCTTTTGAGAAGACTCTAGATCCCGTGAAAGTTGTGCATACCGTTGAGAATCTATATGACCCTGTACCATCGCCGCCATCTTACTATAGGCGTTCTATTGAAAGGTCGTATGACGATATGGTGGAGGCGAAAAACCCGATAAATCGGTGGTCTCGGGTATAAAAAGGAAACAAGTGCACTAGCCCGGAGAACAACCCGTTCAATCGGTCCTCCCTCTCAAGGTGTTTGACGAGAATGCCGTTCAAAGTTCTCGACAAAACACAACTGATTAACCCATCGTTGAAGTAGCATATAAATTTGTTCTTGGGCAAGATTTGGTCGAGAATATCACGTTGCTACCAACAAGTATGCGTAATTTGCATGTGTGGTACACTAATACCACAAAGAGAGGGATCGAGGCTATCATGGTGCGAGTTAAGAATGAGCACTACTTCCAAGAATACTCTGTGAGCGTTGACTTCTGTGAACTTTTTCAGTTATACAATCTCCGGGCCCTCGACAAATCTATCATCAGTTGCTATTGTTTGTAAGTGATTTATTCATGTAATTTGAGAAGTCTTTAGCTCAGCTCGTTCATTGTCTACAAATTATCCTCAATTTAATCTTTTGTGCGCTATATTATGTAGATCGAAGAAGCTCGAATGCAAAAGGGATGAAATCACAGACATTGGGTTCATTGACCCAGATACAATGCATGAAAAAACCATAGAAGATCCCATCTTTAACAAGGATACACCGGAGACTTTGCTAAGGTTTTTGAAGCGACAACGTGACAAAAAGATAATACTTTGGCCTTACAACTTCAAGTGAGTGTTACTGTCTTATGACACATTCTATTTTGCTCACCATATGTTAAATTTTTAATTGATGACTTATATCTATGATACTACATATTTAAACGTGCGCAGGTTCCACTTTATCCTTATCGTCATTAAAATGTACGATGGAGAAGTTGAAGTCTTTGACTCACTAACCAAAGAGCCTATACTATACAAGACGGCTTTTGATATGCTGAAAAAGTAATTTTAATTCTTATCGGTTTTTTTCGTTAATTTCCTGATATCAACAAATTGATAACTCTTTTATGCATTTTCTTTTGTCAGGCAGCGTATGGAAAAAATTCATCGAGGAAGATCCGGCCGGTGGATGGAAACAGAAGTTGATATGGCATGCGAACAAAGTAAGTAGTACTACCTAGGTCCACACACCTTTATCATACTTGATTATTGTTTGATTGAATTATATTCTTGTATAGAAATGCGCGAAACAACCAAAGGGGACTAATCTATGTGGATACAACATTTGCGAAAACATCCACAAGATTGTCAGCGAGAGAATGAATAATCAAAGAAATAGAGAGGTACGAAAACAATATTCACAAATTTATTTTGTTACCATAACTTGTGCTGAGTTTCAGTCATAATTGTTTGATTGTGATTTTGATATATATATACACACACATAGCTCATGTATTCATTTGTATCTCATTCTTTTTTTACAGTTGGCAAGAAAGCGGGACAGGATCTCAATCGAGCACCACTTCAGAGCAATTGGCGAGGAATTGGTGGGATTTTTCCTTCGGGACGTCATACCTAACTTCGCAGAGTACCACTATGAATGAAGATCTACATTTAATATATAGTTTGACTCGGAGAGTACCACTATGCATGAAGATCGATCTTCATGCATGTACTACTTAATTTTGCGATCTTATGCAGTTACATGTGTTATATTATATGCACCAAGTTGATATGCATCACCTAGATCTTCATGTACTACCTGAACCCAAACGCGTTTCTGGCGCATCGACGCGATCCTCGTACGATGAAACGGTCTGATACCCCTAAACCCCTCCTAAAACCCTAAACCCTGGATTCTCTGCCGCAACAGAGATTTATGCACTTTCTCTACCGCGGTAGCCAACCTTTGGTACCGGTTCTTGTTACAAACCGGTACCAAAGGTCCCTAGCCCTGCGGTCTGCTGGGTGCCCACGTGGAGGCCCCTTTAATACCGGTTCGTAAGGAACTGGTACCAAAGGGGGGGCTTTTGTCCCGAATCTTTTGTACCGGTTGCATTTCCGGTACAAAAGGGCCTCTAGAACCGGTATTGATGCCCATTTTTCTACTAGTGTCTGCTTATATACACATATAGCCATGATGAATAGCAAACCTATTAGGATTACTTGTCCAAACATAAAACGAACGTGATCAGCTAACCCTGGAACTTTCAGGGTACTCCCTCCATTTTAAAATATAAGATGTTTTAGCTTGTATAAGGAGTATATATGGACCCCTTTTAGTGTGTAGGATCACTCTGTAGAAGTATAGAGGAAGAGGGATTGGTGGAATATGTTGGATGTATTATTGAGCCTCATGGGCGAGTATATATAGGCGTACATGAGATCATCTTAGAGTACAAGACAAGTTAGGCTAGAGTCCTAACTATCCTACACTATCTCAATTACTGCGTACACGTATACTCTAACATCCCCCGCAGTCGTAGCAGGAGTGTCGTGAACAACTGGAACATCGCGGACGGTCAGACTGGAGAGAAACCGAAGCAACATCTAGTGGGCTGACATCCCCCGCAGTCCGAGCGGGAGTGTCGTGGACGACCGTAGAGGATGTTGGTGAAGCTCAAGCGAGGTGGAAGCCCTTGTGCCGATGTGGAGGGAGCCGAGAGCGTTGGGCGGTGCCGTGGTCAGGGTAGCTGTGTGAGTGATCGCCGTGGTCGATGTCGTGGCCGGTGTCGAGGAAGCCGCACATGAAGCCGCACATGAAGCCGCATGCGCATAGCGCGCGAGGAGGTTGACGGAGACGCGTCAATGCAGTCGTCGAAGAAGGGGCCGACGCCGTAGCCGATGCAGTCTGAGCCGTCGAGGACGAGGTGTGGCCATAGTTTTGCCAGAACTAGGTGCACGTCTGGGACGAAGGCATACTCCGGTGTTGCCAGAACCGAGTACGCAAGAAGAACTCGTCGGTGACGCGGTGGGGTCGATGCCATAGAAGACGTTGTCGAAGCTGATGAAGACGAGGCATCCGGCGCGAGTTTGCCAGACTCGAGAACGCGTCAGGGACGAAAGCACTTTTGGTGTTGCCAGTACCGGGCATGCGAGGGGTGGGAACCATCATGAACTTGTCGCCATGTCAGAGGGACTAGCAAAGGAGGCCTTTGAAATTGTCACGGTCGCAGATCAACGAAGATGTCGATCCTGCCCACGGTTCTCGGAATAGAGTAGCAGGTGGTGTAGACGGGGACGAGGCGATGACGCGGGCGACGAAGTTGAGGCAGTCGAAGATGTAGAAGGCGGCGGACCAGCAGTGGCCTGAGTGCTCATGCTGGACGCCTAGAGGACGCGGGGTAGTCGGCGGGACCTGCGATGGCGAGAAGTCAGCCTGCAGGTTACCTAGTGGAGTGCGGCGGTGGTGCTCGAAGTAGAGCCAGGCGCGGACGATGTCGACACGGACAAGGTCAACGCGGATGGTGTCGCATGCCCTGGCGCCGTGGGACCGGGTGAGGCGACGAAGACAGGTGCAAACGGCGGCGATCCGCACTGTAGGAAAGGGTGCGGTGGTGGCCGAGGGCGTCGATGCGCGGGCACGACGAAGTAGACTGCGTGCAGCAATGCCACGACCTGAAGGTGCCGCGTGGCTGCAGGGCGCGAGTCGGGGCAGCAGCTGGAGGCCACCGGCGCGTACGCGCTTGTGAGATGCGTTGGTAGCCGGTAGCCGGTAGCCGATGGTTGGAGTAGAGGCGCGGCGATGACGACGGCGGTGGGCGACTCAATCCGATCTAAGATCGGTAAACCAAAAAAGAAAAACTGATCAAGAGATCGGAAAAAGGACTTACAGGGCAGCCGATCATGGATCGGCGGACGAACCCTGCGTACGGTTTGCGCGGCCCTTGGTGGAGATGATGGAGATCGACCTCGCCGGGGGCGGCGCAGCGCGGAAGTGTGTACGACAGCTAGCACGGTGCCATGGGGATGGTGGCGCTATGTAACACCCTTGAATCGGCCCTATGCAAGTTTTAGCGCTTCCCGCCAAACCCGCATAGAAACGATTCAAGGACGCCCACCAGGCACTTTCGTGCGGGTGGAAAACGAAGTAATAACATTACACAACAGTCCTCGATGGGACCCACAGAACAGATATTTACATCATCGACTCCATGAGTCAAGAATACAGATATATAATACAAAGATCGAAATCACCTTGAAATCGATAGAGCGTCCGACTACGGACAAAAGGCAAATGGGGCTAAGAGCCCTGAAGAAAAACCAATGGCGTCCATAACCCTGCCCAGGCCAAGCCGGAAGGGTAACCCTGCTAATGACGGTGATCTCAAACCTGCTAAAACAAAAGGGTGCCGACAAAGGGCAAAGGAAAAAGAGGAGCGTCAGTACTGAGGCCAGTACACGGCGAGGCTAGAATTCGGCGGCTCTCGCCTACATAGGTATGGTGGGCTGAAGCGGCAGCGCAGCGGCACTAAACAACCTATAGAGACTCGATACAACTGGCGGTTATCAGAGGGGGATAAGAAAGACCTATTAGGATCCAACCTGAAGCTAACACCAAACAAACCCATCCTGCTATTTCCCCCTCGAGACCGAACAAGGAAGTCGGACCAAGGAACTCACACAGTTGGCAATTTTACTCATTTCGTTGTAGTTGCAGCAATTACTAATCAGATATAGATAGCATGAGTCATCCTGAAGCATAAGTAGTGGGCAGTTTAATTACCATTCCATTGTAGTTGGAACATTTACTAGTCAGATATAATTGTCCTGAGGAATCCCAAAACCCAGCAGTTGTTGGCACTTTTATCACATTCCATTGGAGTTGCAATACTTACTAGGCAGGTATAGTATGACACAGATCACCACAGATCCACCAGTGGTTAGCATTTTTAATATCCATTCCGTTATAGTTGCTTCTGATTACTAGTCACATATTAAGTCAAATTTATAGCACTACTTTAGTTATGCTTGTCTATGATCGAGATACTCTGCTCCAAGTCGTCCATAACCGCGGACACAGCTTTCAGAAAGTCTTACCCTGCAGGGGTGCACAAATAGCAACACACACTCGATCAACCTCGGAAAAACCAACTAAAAACCCAACGAGGCATTCACGACAAAGCGATCACAGGATTCATAAAATATTTCAGGGGGCCACCCCACTAAGCTACCCGCAACAAAGTTGGCCGGCTCCGGAACAGACCCAGGGTTTGTGTGGACGGCTGTAAACGACTGGGAACCCGAAAGTGTGACTGGGCTTGTCGATACAGCGAAAACGTGTCACGATCCTAAACAGTACAGGTGCTCCACGCACAATCGTAAATAAACAGTAAACATGGCGTAAGTACAGGATAGTAATAAAACCCCGAACTAGTTGTGGCCCCAAGAAATAGAAATGAATCAAGCTCTGGCTCAGGGGGGTCCATAAGGCCTCCCGGATGTGGATAGTGCGAAAAATCAAGGAACATGTATCAAGTACTCGGGGTCCTACGGGACACAAGTGAGCGTGGAAGAACCAAATAACATCTATTGCCCACCGATGCCTCTGCATTAGTTATATCTAGCATTGTTAATAGTTGTATTTGAAGTCATGATCATCTCCACCAATAAGCATCTCCACCATTAAACATCTGCCAGCATACCAACAACTGTGGTACTCGACAACACGAGATCGCACATGAGCAAGCAACTACGACTCGCAAGGCCAGCTATCTACCAAACAACAGGTAATAGGAGGTGTCCAAGGCAATATAGAGGCTGCACGGGATATAACTGGTGCACGGAAACTAAAGCATCGCGACACGGATAGCAATAGATCAACAGGAGGAAATAAAGACTATAAATGCAAAATAGGTAGAAGGGGGAGAGATGCTCGCTTGGGAAACACTGCCGATGGATCATATCCGGAGAACTTGTCGATACTCGCATCAACTCATCGGCCTAATCCGCGAAGAAGCAAACACTAGAAGAAACACCGGTTGCAATATTTAATACCACGGCAAAAGATCCGGCATGATCGTGATATGATGCATATGCGGTGCAATTAGGCAGTATTAAGCGAAACCGGGGTCCCGTCAATTAATTAAACGGTTCAAGTTATTTAACTACCCCGCAATTTAAATGTTGTATTAACAGGGCGAAACATGGCATCGGTTCGCTACACAAATTTAAATGGAGTCCGGAATAAGACTAGAATAGCCCGCATATGGACTCCATATTTAATTATGAGGTGATTCGGCATAATGCCCCCGACCCACATGATATGCATGCGAGATGAACAATTAATATGCAACAAGTTTTATATATAGCATTAATAAAATAGGGGCTCGGGAAAAGGTTCACACATCTGGGTTCGGAAGATCTTGGTTCCGGGGTTCGGGGTTCGACAGGGTTTGACGGGAAACGGAGGGGATCGCTCTTCGGTCCACGGGAAGAAGATCTTGTCGCATTTGCGGTCTTCGGATCGGGCCGGTCTTGGCGTTCGGGAAGAAGAACTTGGCGTTCCGCGGCGAAGTGCTTGTCGTTCCGGTGGCAATCTTGGGGGTCATCGGGTTCGGACTTCGCCCCCGGGAACGGGTCTTTAGGGTCTCGACGAGCTTGGTGTTTCGGCCATCTCCGGGTCGTGGATCTTGGCGTCCGGATCCCTCGGGCATCAGATCTGGGATGGAGTGCTTGTCGCATCTGTGGTCTTCGGGTCCGGGGTCTCGGTGATGCGTGAAGAAGGTCTTGGTTTCCAAGACGAAGATGTACGGACCCGCGTTGAAGATCTTGGTGGAGCTTATCATCGTCGGTGGTCTTGGGGATCGAGTAGAAGATCTTGGCGTGCCGTGAAATCTTTGGGTCTCGGCCATTGGATCCGGCAACGGGGCTTCGAGTCCGGGAGGTGGATCTTGGATCCAATACCGGTGGTCATCGTGTGGCATCGGCAACAAATGAACTTGACGTATCTTGTCGCTAGTCGATCTGGTACATGGAAAACTTCTCTGGGAGTACAGATAGAGGGGCAACCCCACACACAAGCATCAGGACAACACAGGATAGCAACCTAGCACATAGGAGAGATGGGGCGCGGCAGAGGGGCCACCATGGCGGTGGCTCAGGCCAACAGAGGCGGCGACTCGGAGGTGAAGGACGCAGCCGAGGAGAGTCGTAGGCGGGGCACACAGCAGCGCGGGGCGGCACACTGGGGCGGGGCGAGGAGCACTGACAGAGCGGGGCGAGGAGCGACGACGGCATAGCGGCTCGGAAGTGACGGGGAGGCTGGCTCGCGAGCGAGAGGAAACAGAGGAGGGTACGCACGGTCAGGCGATGATGCAACACCTGGAGGGTGGTGGCGATGCGGGTCTAGGCGGCCGCGCGAGGGGAGGGAGGCAGCAGCGACTACGGGGCTGCAAGGCGGCCGAGGCAGAGGGTGGCGGCTGCCGGGCGTGGTGGGCGAGGCCACGGAGGCATGTGCGGTCGAGAGAGAGCCTACCTCGTGGGTGAGCGGATGGTAGGTGCGGCGAGGATAGCCGGAGACGGAGGAGAGGCGGAGCGGGGGAAACGCGCGATCTCGGAGGCGGGGATTGCGGCGGGGATGGAGGAGGACGGCGCGAGGTGGGGGTGAGCGAGTGACAGGTGTGGGCCGGCCTCGGGATGGCGTGCGGGACTGGGATCCATGCGGGGCTGGGATCGGGACAAGGTGGGGCCGCGGGGGATCGCGTGCAGGTGGGGATGGGCGCGTCGACGACGGGGTATGGTGGGGCCGGGGCAGGAGAGAGGGGCCAGGCTGGTTGACCGCGTGGGACGTGTCGCGTGCGCTGCTGTGTCTGTGTGCGTGTGTGTGTGTGGGGTGGGGCTAGGCGCAGGTGGAGTGGGGTGCGCGCGGGGCCAGGTGGCGGCGGGGCTGTGTGGGGGGGGTGATGTGGCGCTTAGGGAGTGGTGGGAGTGAGGTGGAGGGGGCTGGGTAGATTAGGTTTGGGTAGATTTAGGAATTAGACTTGATTTTAGTTTAGGACTTGGAGGTGGCCGGCCGGGCTTTCGGGCCTAGCGGGTTGCCTCCCAAAAATAAATTAAATATTTTATTTGTTTAAAACGGGGCGTTTGAAATCTGTTTGCACACGAAACACAATATTCCAGAGACCCGGGTTTTAATTTAAAATAAAGACGGGGCGTTTCGAAAACAAAAACAGACTTTTCGAAAATAGTTTTATGCAAACAAATGCAAGATGACATGACAATGCTCAAATGCAAGGTGGCATGATGACGTGAGCATGCGGTCATGATGATGCAATGCACAAAAACACCGCGATTTTCTAGTAGTGGTTTTTGTGGGATGCCACAATTCGACACCACTAACAATGGATCTCGCCCTCGAGATCCGCCTCATGGTACCAGGAAGAAGGTCAGAAATCTGAATCTTATAGCTTCATGTTGATCCTCGCGACACCACTAACAAGAGGTCGTTGTCCATGATCGTCGAGAGAACCCTCCGGAGAAAACAAGGAGAAGGTAGAGGCATCAGAAGATCATGACACCTCTAACTTCCGGGGACAGAGTAAAATTGGTTGATCCAACAATTCAATGTACAAGAGCGAATGATAAGAGTAGTCGGATGGTGATCAGTCAATCGCGCACCCAGAGCATTACTTTGTACATGAATAGGAGGGTTATGCAACCAACTCTCAGAATCAGACTGAAGATCTCGACAAACGAGATTCGAAAACAAGGCATGAGGCACACTCTAGATTGGATCTGGCGTAGATGATGTCGTCGCGTCGGAAAACACCGGAAGGCACGAGAAGGAACAAAGAGAAGTCCAACAGATGGAGAATTCCTCAGATAGCACGAAGACCGGATGTAGAAGCACCATTACCAAAGAAGGAAGCGAAACCCTTAAGGTACGACGGAACCCAACCACGAGAATTCCTGGACTCGAAGAAAAGATAAGAGAACAGATTCAAAACACGCAGAGGTAAGAGGAGAATAGCAGAGGGATAAGGAGTAAAATTAGACCTAATCAGATCTATCCAACCGATTTTGCAGAAATAGTTTTGACACTCTACTTCGGTCGTTAGCTAGGTTATCCTACAGGCTAACTTGTGGGGTATCGAAACTGCTGAGCTCTGATACCACTCTATAACAACCTCGAATTGGCCCTATGCAAGTTTTAGCGCTTCCCGGCAAACCCACATAGAAACGATTCAAGGACGCCCACCAGGCACTTTCGTACGGGTGGAAAACAAAGTAATAACATTACACAACAGTCCTCGATGGGACCCACAGAACAGATATATACATCATCGACTCCATGAGTCAAGAATACAGATATATAATACAAAGATCCAAATCACCTTGAAATCGATAGAGCGTCCGACTACGAACAAGAGGCAAATGGGGCTAAGAGCCCTGAAGAATAACCAATGGCGTCCATAACCCTGCCCAGGCCAAGCCGGAAGGGTAACCCTGCTAACAACGGGGATCTCAAACCTGCTAAAACAAAAGGGGTGGCGACAAAGGGCAAAGGAAAAAGAGGAGCGTTAGTACTGAGGCCAGTACACGACGAGGCTAGAATTCGGCGACTCTCGCCTACATAGGTATGGTGGGCTGAAGCGGCAGCGCAGCGGAACTAAACAACCTATAGAGACTCAATACAACTGGCGGTTATCAGAGGCGGATAAGAAAGACCTATTCGGATCCAACCTGAAGCTAACACCAAACAAACCCATCCTGGTATTTCCCCCTCGAAACCGAACAAGGAAGTCGGACCAAGGAACTCACACAGTTGGCAATTTTACTCATTTCGTTGTAGTTGCAGCAATTACTAATCAGATATAGACAACATGAGTCATCCTGAAGCATAAGTAGTGGGCAGTTTAATTACCATTCCATTGTAGTTGGAACATTTACTAGTCAGATATAATTGTCCCGAGGAATCCCAAAACCCAGCAGTTGTTGGCACTTTTATCACATTCCATTGGAGTTGCAATACTTACTAGGCATGTATAGTATGACACAGATCACCACAGATCCACCAGTGGTTGGCATTTTTAATATCCATTCCGTTATAGTTGCTTCTGATTACTAGTCACATATTAAGTCAAATTTATAGCACTACTTTAGTTATGCTTGTCTATGATCGAGATACTCTGCTCCAAGTCGTCCATAACCGCGGACACAACTTTCAGAAAGTTTTACCCTGTAGGGGTGCACAAATAGCAACACACACTCGATCAACCTCGGAAAAACCAACTCAAAACCCAACGAGGCATTCACGACAAAGCGATCACAGGATTCATAAAATATTTTAGGGGGCCACCCCACTAAGTTACCCGCAACAAAGTTGGCTGGCTCCGGAACGGACCCAGGGTTTGTGTGGACGGTTGTAAACGACTGCGAACCTGAAAGTGTGACTGGGCTTGTCGATACAGCGAAAACGTGTCACGATCCTAAACAGTACAGGTGCTCCACGCACAATCGTAAATAAACAGTAAACATGGCGTAAGTACATGATAGTAATAAAACCCCAAACTAGTTGTGGCCCCAAGAAATAGAAATGAATCAAGCTCTGGCTTAGGGGGGGTCCATATGGCCTCCCGGATGTGGATAGTGCGAAAAATCAAGGAACAGGTATCAAGTACTCGGGGTCCTACGGACACAAGTGAGCGTGGAAGAACCAAATAACATCTATTGCCCACCGATACCTCTGCATTAGTTATATCTAGCATTGATAATAGTTGTATTTGAAGTCATGATCATCTCCACCAATAAGCATCTCCACCATTAAACATCTGCCAGCATACCAACAACTGTGGTACTCGACAACATGAGATCGCACATGAGCAAGCAACTACGACTCACAAGGCCAGCTATCTACCAAACAACAGGTAATAGGAGGTGTCCAAGGCAATATAGAGGCTGCACGGGATATAACTGGTGCACGGAAACTAAAGCATCGCGACACGGATAGCAATAGATCAACAGGAGGAAATAAAGACTATAAATGCAAAATAGGTAGAAGGGGGAGAGATGCTCGCTTGGGAAACACTGCCGATGGATCATATCCGGAGAACTTGTCGATACTCGCATCAACTCATCGGCCTAATCCGCGAAGAAGCAAACACTAGAAGAAACACCGGTTGCAATATTTAATACCACGGCAGAAGATCCGGCATGATCGTGATATGATGCATATGCGGTGCAATTAGGCAGTATTAAGCGAAACCGGGGTCCCGTCAATTAATTAAACGGTTCAAGTTATCTAACTACCCCGCAATTTAAATGTTGTATTAACAGGGCGAAACATGGCATCGGTTCGCTACACAAATTTAAATGGAGTCCGGAATAAGACTAGAATAGCCCGCATATGGACTCCATATTTAATTATGAGGTGATTCGGCATAATGCCCCCGACCCACATGATATGCATGCGAGATGAACAATTAATATGCAACAAGTTTTATATATAGCATTTATAAAATAGGGGCTCGGGAAAAGGTTCACACATCTGGGTTCGAAAGATCTTGGTTCCGGGGTTCGGGATTCGATAGGGTTTGACGAGAACGGCGGGGATCGCTCTTCGGTCCGCGAGAAGAAGATCTTGTCGCATCTGCGGTCTTCAGATCGGGCCGGTCTTGGCGTTCGGGAAGAAGAACTTGGCGTTCCGCGGCGAAGTGCTTGTCGTTCTGGTGGCGATCTTGGCGGTCATCGGGTTCGGACTTCGCCCCCGGGAACGGGTCTTCAGGGTCTCGACGAGCTTGGTGTTCCGGCCATCTCCGGGTCGTGGATCTTGGCGTCCGGATCCCTCGGGCATCGGATTCCGGGATGGAGTGCTTGTCGCATCTGTGGTCTTCGGGTCCGGGGTCTCGGCGATGCGTGAAGAAGGTCTTGGTTTCCAAGGCGAAGATGTACGGACCCGCGTTGAAGATCTTGGTGTGGAGCTTATCATCGTCGGTGGTCTTGGGGATCGAGTAGAAGATCTGGGCGTGCCGTGAAATCTTCGGGTCTCGGCCATCGGATCCGACAACGGGGCTTCGAGTCTGGGAGGTGGATCTTGGATCCAATACCGGTGGTCATCGTGTGGCATCGGCAACAAATGAACTTGACGTATCTTGTCGCTAGTCGATCTGTTACATGGAAAACTTCTCTGGGAGTACAGACAGAGGGGCAACCCCACACACAAGCATCAGGACAATACCGGATAGCAACCTAGCACATAGGAGAGACGGGGCGCGGCAGAGGGGCCGCCATGGCGGTGGCTCAGGCCAACGGAGGCGGCGACTCGGAGGTGAAGGACGCAGCCGAGGAGAGTCGGAGGCAGGGCACACAGTGGCGCGGGACGGCACACTGGGGCGGGGCGAGGAGCACCGACAGAGCGGGGCGAGGAGCGACGACGGCATAGCGACTCGGAAGTGACGAGGAGGCTGGCTCGCGAGCGAGAGGAAACAGAGGAGGGGACGCGCGGTCGGGCGATGATGCAGCACCTGGGGGGTGGCGGCGATGCGGGTCTGGGCGGCCGCGCGAGGGGAGGGACGCAGTAGCGACTACGAGGCTGCAAGGCGGCCGAGGCAGAGGGTGGCGGCTGCCGGGCGAGGTGGGCGAGGCCACGGAGGCATGTGCGGCCGAGAGAGGGCCTACCTCGGGGGTGAGCGGATGGTAGGTGCAGCGAGGATAGCCGGAGACGGAGGAGAGGCGGAGCGGGGAAACACGTGATCTCGGAGGCGGGGATTGCGGCGGGGATGGAGGAGGACGGCGCGAGGTGGGGGTGAGCGAGCGACAGGTGTGGGCCGGCCTCGGGATGGCGTGCGGGACTGGGATCCGTGCGGGGCTAGGATCGGGACAAGGTGGGGCCGCGGGGGATCGCGTGCAGGTGGGGATGGGCGCGTCGACGACGGGGTATGGTGGGGCCGGGGCAGGAGAGAGGGGCCAGGCTGGTTGACCGCGTGGGACGTGTCGCGTGCGCTGCTGTGTCTGTGTGCGTGTGTGCGTGTGGGGTGGGGCTAGGCGCAGGTGGAGTGGGGTGCGCGCGGGGCCAGGTGGCGGCGGGGCTGTTGGGGGGGGGGGGGGGGGGGTGATGTGGCGCTTAGGGAGTGGTGGGAGCGAGGTGGAGGGGGCTGGGTAGATTAGTTTTGGATAGATTTAGGAATTAGACTAGATTTTAGTTTAGGACTTGGAGGTGGTCGGCCGGGCTTTCCGGCCTGGCGGGCTGCCTCCCAAAAATAAATTAAATATTTTATTTGTTTAAAACGGGACGTTTGAAATCTGTTTGCAGACGAAACACAATATTCCGAAGACCCGGGTTTTAATTTAAAATAAAGACGGGCGTTTCGAAAACAAAAACAGACTTTTCGAAAATAGTTTTATGCAAACAAATGCAAGATGACATGACGATGCTCAAATGCAAGGTGGCATGATGATATGAGCATGCGGTCACGATGATGCAATGCAAAAAACACCGCGATTTTCTAGTAATGGTTTTTGCGGGATGCCACACGCTAGGGTTTGGGGGCAGGGAGCCGGCGGCGCCTTGGAGGAGGGGGCGGCGGCTAGGGTAGGAGAATCGGATTAGGCTAAAACCATGTTGAAGTATAGAGGAAGAGGGATTGGCGGAATATGGTGGATGTATTATTAAGCCTCATGGGCGAGTATATATAGGCGTAAAAGGGATCATCTTGTAGTACAAGACAAGTTAGGCTAGAGTCCTAACTATATTACACTACCTCAATTACCGCGTACACGTATACTCTAACACACTTTAAACCTACATTAACCTACACACAAAAAGAAATCTAAATACACTTCTTGTGCAAAGCTAAAACATCTCATATTTTAAAACAGAGGGAGTACACGTGATTAACTAACAGAGTTGAGCTCAACATTGGTGAAATCTGGACAATCCGATAGTCTGCGTTGTATGGATGTGATTGATTGTATCCCAGCAAATTGGTGCCTTTAGAAGTAGGAGAAATGCAGATGAATTTGATTGTGTAACAGTAAGTAGAGTATCCTCACTCTTTTGTTTAGAAGTACGGGGCTATGGGAAACAACGAACAGTTTAAGTTAAGGAACCAGATGAAAATAAGGGAGCTTAGAATGTTGTATAATCTGAACTAAATATAGCAATCATCTATGAATTAACTGACGCAGAAGCATAATGAGAAAGTACTGGACATGGAATCATGAAATCAAATCAGAGACACACCCGCGGACGATTGTGGCCACTTGACAAAGTATCTGAAGCTTAAGATACCAACCAAATTCAGATTACAACTTCACTTCAGGAAAAATAAATACGACGATGAAAATATGAACTCCGGCCTCTTATTTATGAGGTGACTCTGTTTAGTGTGTCAAGCAAGTTTCATCATCCTTTAAATAGCTGACCCAGCATCTCCTCCAAAACTTCAGGAGAGTTGTTTCGGGGACTAACGTGCTCCGCTAGCTCCGGATGCTCCTTCAGATAGTCGCGGTAACTTGAGACAACTCTCTCGGTGATAGCTCTCCGCAGAACCTGTCTGAGCTGAGGGTCGGGAACCTTCCAGAACTTCTGAGCTTGGTATGTTTTATTAAATGCTGACTCGAATTTTGTCAGTGAAGATGTATTGGTCCAACGATGGAGCGGTCCAGGAAAATGCGATTTCGGTATGCAGGATAGCACATCTCCCCAAGAAACATTCAGATAACTATGCATGTACTTTTCGTATTCAGGTGTAAGTTTCCAGTCATGTCTTGGCACACATGGCTCAATCATTTGTGCTACAAAATAGGAATTGTTGAGTAGGAAGAGGTACCTCAGACTTGGATCGGTGGATAGCTCCGATTTTCTCAGGAGCAGGTCCTTCAAATAACGGATCGTGTCATCTCTCACGCCAGACATGCTTCTAGTCTTGCCAAAATGGATTTCGCTGTCTTTTATCGATACTAGGAAGAACAGTTTGTCGTCTGCTTCACCCAAGGACACAATGCAGTCCACGATCCATCGAGTGTTCCTGTGAACCCCACCTCCTCCTCGCGGGATCTCGATGGCCCATGAGTCGTCTTCCTCAATCAGGGTCCTGACCTTTTCCATCGTGCTGGGTATGGCCTCTTTTAGCTTCTCCAGTGATGTGGTCAACGAATAGAGCATTATGCTCCAGCAGAAAAACTCAGAAGACAGCTCGGAGTTTATAATGTTGTTCATCACCCTGCGGACACATATATACATGTCGAGCACCGCCCGTAGATTCTCCGCCTCGAAAGCAGGGACGATGGCATCGACAAAGACGAGCATCTTGGAAATACTCTCTTTACCAAATCGTGCAACTGCTGCCCTCTCGTGGCGAAGCACATCAAGCTATATGCTGTGGACGATCACGGTAAGGGCTCGGATCCACCTCTCGACCAAGTCTTGCAGGGACAAGCCTGAATTTTCTAGGAGCTGTAGTTGCCACCGTGAGCCGTGCTCCTTGGGGATTTGGAGAACCCAGTCCACGTCCAGCTCGAAGAACCAACTCTCGAGCACAAAGACCCAGTCTTCACCGTATGGCCCATATTCACGTGTTGGCACGCCAGATGGGGTGTCGAACAGGAACAGGTCAACGTACCGGTTATCCACCACAAGGTACCGGCCGTTGGTAGGCAATCGAACAGCTCGTGTGTTACATGCGTCGTCGAATTCCTGAACCATGCGCAGGGTGTACCCGTCGCTGGCCATTCGGTGAGCTATCGTTTTGAGCTCGTAGGTGCCAAAATCCACTGCGGCGGCAGACAGTGCCGAACCGGAGGAGCAGCCAGAGTTATTGGATGGGCAAGAGTTGGAGGCACCTGAGTCGCTGGAGTAGCTGAATCCGGTATGACCGGACTGCGTGCTGGAGAACAGAGTGGGTCGTATCTGCGTTCCGGACACGGCAACGCCCCGGATCAAGTCGCGGTAGAGGCTGCGCGGCGGGTAGTCGGCCGTGGAGCCGTCCGCGCTCTCCTCCGGCACGGCAGCAAGCCGCCCCGGCACCGCCATGCTGCTATATTGTGGATGGACGCCCTTCATCGAGCTCAATGCTTCCATGACTGGCTGACAAGAGGGAAAATTGGGAGAAGTGCCTGGAGGTGCAGGGCCGGCAGGGACACCGGAATAATTAATGAATACTGATTGCCAGAACCGCGTGATAACCACTCACAAGTGCACGAGGACGACGACTTACACAGCAGCTTCCAGTGTGTGTGGATGACTGTGTAGACAAACACAGGTGATACTTTTTTACGAGGGTTTAACTCATCAATAGTGTCCAGTGGAATCGTAGATTCGACTGTAAACTTGAAGCTTTTCAAGTGCATAAATGATATTTTCGATTGCTCTGTTTGTGTCATAGGGATTGTTGATGTGTGTGTCTGATGTAACCGATGTATCGGCATCAATTAACTATCTCAGGGTAAAACAACGCAATCTACTCGAACTCGAGTCCCCGGACTCGAATCCGGAAAAGTGCTGGTGTAATTCGACTCAAGCCGCGGAGGTCTTACAGGAGTCGAATTCCAGTATATGGGTGTGAGCACTTGACGCGTCCGTCAAGGCATGTTCATCGTACTTGTAGGCACGGATATATTTCTGGTAGTGCGCAGCGAATGCGTTGCCAGACCTTATTCATGTCTTACCTTCACGCTGCAAGCGCGACATCCGAATTTCGCCATCACGGAGATGATTCGGGTGACCCAGGAGACGCAGTCTCTTTGTAGGGAAAAAATCATGAGGCGGTGTCGCCATAAACTTCGAGTGTGGATGTTATCAATACACAGTATGATGTACAAGTAATCATAGGGTGCGCGACCAGCGCTCCCTATGGGAGTAGCCCCCGAGTGTCCGGTTGAGTCGAAGACTCAGACAGGGACTAAAGAACTTTTGTGACTGTTGTCATCTTTTGTTTGCTTGTTTCAGTCGAATTTATTTCCAGCGCTCCCTATGGGAGTAACCCATGTCCACAGTCGAATCGCGGATTCGAGTGATTGGGTATGCTTTGAATGTCCATGTTCCTGTAGAAGAGTAAAAGAAGAAAGGAAAAAAATCGTAGGGTGCGTGACCAGCGCTCCCTATGGGAGTAGCCCCCGAGTGCTTGGTGGAGTCGAAGACTCGAGCAAGGACTGAAGTAGTCGAAGTCTTCAGCTGCTCAATTTTGGATGACGTCAGTGCTGACGATGTGATGATCTCAGTTGCCCGCTTGAGCGGGTTTGACGGGACGTGACGAGCGGTGGGTCCCATTTTCTGACTCTGACTTGACCGGGCGTGCGTAATCTTTGTTTTAACCGTGCCTCCTCGATTTCCGCATGTAATGGGGATAGTGGGGGACGGTTCGCACTTCGGGTCCTCCACGTGTCGATCACGATGGTCGCCACGCGTCTGATAGGGTTTTTGCTAGCCGTTGGATTGCATCTTCCAGTGGGTTAAGTAGCAATGCTGCGACGGCAATTTTTCCCATCTGCTCTTTTCTCTGCCTTTGCCTCCGTCGCCATTGCTGCTGGTCCTCTGCTTTCTAGACTTCATCTTCCTCGCGGCACTGGACCAGCTCCGCGTATTCCCTAGTTACTTTCTCCGGTCGCATCGCCAATGCAGAATGGGGAAGAAGAAAGGAGGTGCCGCGGCTGAATCCGCCGCCGCTGCTGTTGGTGCCAAGAAGAAGGGCAGCTCCCTCATTGCAGGCACCAGCGCTGCCGCCGCCAGGAAGAAGAAGGGCGCGGGCACTCGCGTCACCAATGGCGCGTGGCGCGCGTCCGTGATCAAGTCCTCTGAGCTCCGTCTCCTGCGCCAAGACGGAGTTCTGTCTCCCGCGGTCGCTGACTCGCGTATCCCAGGTGGTGAGGTAACCCCTTGTCCTCCTACCGGTTTTCGGGTGATGTCCTAGCGTTCATCATCCACAGTCTCTCGCTGCCCCTGCATGCTTTCTTCAGGGGCCTTCTTTGTTTCTATGGGCTCCAGCTGCACCAGCTGTCCCCCAACTCCATCCTCCATGTAGCTTGCTACATTACACTTTGCGAGTGCTGGCTCGGAATCGAGCCACACTTTGGTCTCTTCAAACGTCTCTTCAAGCTGAAGCGCCAGTCGGCGTCTGGCTCCGTAGTCTATGATGTAGGAGGTTGCGGTATCCACGTCGACTCCTCTCTCACGTACTTCGACATCAAACTCACGGCGTCCGTCGAAGGGTGGAGGGACAAGTGGTTCTACGTCCGCGACCAGAAGGCCGACGAAACCACTTTGGACTCGCGCCCTACGATCCCGCGACGCCGTGCAAGAGGAGGCACTCCTGGAAGAACGTAGTGATGCCCGGTGAGTCCGCGGAGACAGATGTGTTGTACGAGCGCGTCTATGACCTCGAGAGTCACATGGGTAAAGAAGAGGGAGGCTGCACCCTCATTCGCACGTGGCTGTGCCGTCGCGTCCAGCCCCTGCAGGCCAGAGTCCACCCTATATTCCATTGGGCTGGCCCGGACGATGTCACTCGCGTATCTACCGATGGCATTTCCACGAGTGAGGTAGATAAAAGGGTGTGACTAGTCACCAAGTACACCGCCAAAGATGTGCTCCCTAGTGATCCTGTCGTACCTCCATTCGATGCTGCTAATCCTCCTCGTGAGGTACGTTTATGCTACGTAGTAGCTTTGTTTGTTGAATGCTTTTTTTTTGTTTTTCTCGACTTGCGCTAATTTGTTTCCTGTATGCAGAATTGGGGGGTGTCATCCTGTATGCCCCCTCTTCCCGAGGGGGTTATCCCTCGTGAAGCTTTGGAAGAGGACGAGTAGGAGTCGACCGTCCCATCTGAGGGGGAGGAGGAAGCCCCCGAGTCGAGTAGTCCGAACACTCGCAAGCGTTCGCGCAACGAGGATTCGGATGCATCATCCCCTTCGACTCCGGAAGCTGCAACTACTAGTGCAGAGTCGCCGATACCTGCCGTTCCTGTGAGTGCTGTGGCACCGCCTTCCCACAAGAAGATGCGGCTGCCAAAGGAGTCGTCGTCGGAGTTGAGGGATCAAACCTTCGATTTTGACAAGTTTGATTGGTAAGTATACGAATCTTCTTTTTGGCTCTTCTTTTGGATTTGCATTCCCTTGATGTTGGTTTTGCTCTGTAGTCAGCCGGCATCGTCATCTTCTAGCGACCCAATTTTTGAAGGAATCTGGAGTCGTGACCTCCAAGGCCAAGAAAGTGACTGAGCGCACTCCTTCTCCTCCATTGGCGGCCCACTCCGGGCATAATTCATCGAGCTGTCCACATGATGTGGAGCATCAGATGGTTGCCCGGACGACTGCGCGTTAATCGACTTCGGAGTCATTGGAGGATCATGTATGTGTAGTGTTGCTTCTTCTGTTTTTTGCAGTCGAATATTATCATCCATACCATCTTCTGATCCTTTACTATTTCTCCTACCGCAACTCATTGTGAAGGAAGCCACTCGCCTAGCATAGGAGGTGCTTGCGATGGGTCGCCAGCATGCAATGCTGGACAATCGCCATCGCGTGGTTGAAAGTGAGTGTTTTTGCTTCTTCTTCTTCTTCATCCTTGTGATATACTCGACTGACGGTCTATCTTTGTTTGTTTCGTAGCTAAGCATAATGCACTTCTTCGCGACACCGCTTCCCTTGAAAAGGTGCTCGCCGCGGCGGTGAAGAGTCGCGACAAGGCAGTCACAGCACATGACGAATCGCGGAAACGCGAAGAGGATTTGCGCGCCTCCATCATAGCTAGGGAGAAGTTGTTCAAAGAACAACTTTTTTCGATTGCCAAGGCCCTCTCAAGTATTTCCTCGTCTGGAGTTTCATCGTATCCCTTCTTTTGAATTTGTTGTTGTGCTGACTTTTGTGCCAATGATTGATTCTTGTGTAGATGCCAGCGGTCTGAGCTTCGACGCCCAGGCACTCTGTCGTGATGATACCCTAGCGGGTGCCATCTCGGTAGTCGAAGATCGCAGTGCTGCTGATTAGGGGACGCTCACCAAGGCCAAGGGCGTGCTCAGTCGCCTCCGTGAGGAGCTGGCGCCCAAGGCTGAGATAATCGAAAATGTAGATGATCTGGTGGAGTCCCTTTCTGGAGGCATCCCTACAAGCTTTAAGAACTCACTCCATGCGGCTAGCGCTTCGATGTCACTCGCAATGGTTCAAGCCCATGGAGTCGAGGTTGATCCTGCTGCGGTCTCCAAGGCAATGCCCGTCAACACGGATGGCCAACAGGTAGTCTTTGCTCCTTTTGCAGCTGCCTGTGGCAAGTACGGGCCGCAGCTGATCAATACAGTTGCGAAGTATTCTGAGGAACTGCAGTGAGCCAAGAAGGCGGCGAAGGCTGCGGCATCAGGGGCCGGCGAGAAGTCTGTGGCGTCTGATACTGCCGCAGACTCGATGAGGCCCTCAAAGTCGAAGTCCAAGTCGAAGAAGCCAGTTGGTCCTCAGTAGTCATGTCTGTAATAGTTAAATAGCCTATCTCTTTTGTCTGGAACATGCCTTTGGCGAGTGTATCGGTTGATACTTTATTATGCTTGAATGCACTCGAGTATTTTGTCCATGCATCGCCTTGGTCTTCTTATTATCTCTTGCTTGCCTTGTGATAGGGCACGTCGAGTGGTAATTCGAATGAACCTCGGAATATGCCTTCCATTGATGATACTTTGGTGCATTCACGCTCAAAGGTGGATGAGCTGTCTTTGCTCTCGCGACTCTATGATCGCGTGAAGCAGTTGGAGCCACTGTTCAAAAAATCCCCCGAGTCAGCGATTAATAGGCCGATTAATCGCTACTAGGGACCTAACCGTGTCGATTACCACTAATCGTTCATGTTAATCCTTTAGCCTAACTAATAGCTCTGACAGACCGATTACTAGGTATATTCCTGATTAACTAGCAAACTTGGTAAAAAAGGTTGCAAAATTTTCAACGCATATCGCTCGTCTAAAGGATGAGGATAAACGGAATGAGGGCACACGCTGTCAGCTGGTGGATCCTGAGTACCTCGTGACTTTAAAGATTACATAAGAAAGGAAAAGCGTACATATTTTAATCGGCTTTTCAGCTCAAGAGAAGTAGGGCCTGGCATATCGATACCCATATACTATTTTTTCTTATATACACGTGTTTTAGGTGCTAATTTGCATAGGTTGCACCGATTATTAGTCGACCGATTAAATCAGTTAATTGTCTGAATTCCGCTTACTCACTACTCCCAAGCTGACCAAGCAGTTAACGATTACCGATTTCCTTATCATTGGTTGGAGCGTGAACGACCTGTGCTCCGTGGTAACGCGGATGTATGGAAGTCGAGGGCAGAGAAGGCCGTCGCCCGAGAGCAATATCTGTTAGGGGAGGTGACGCAGCTGGGCGATCAATTCAAGTGTTAGCTTTCTTCTTCCTTACCTTTTCTTGTAGTCACTCATAGTAGTTCGTTGTCTTCATACTTTTGCCTTTGCTTGGTATAGTTGTCAGTGCGCGGCATCCGCAGGATGAGAAGGATAGGTTTGCCATTCTCATGAATGATCTGACCCAAGAGCAGCTTTAGGCGAGTGGGTACTTCTGGGTGGATCATGATCGTGCAATCGCGCTTGCGACCCTGCA
The DNA here is from genome assembly GCA_910589775.1 of Avena eriantha. Taxonomy (NCBI): domain Eukaryota; kingdom Viridiplantae; phylum Streptophyta; class Magnoliopsida; order Poales; family Poaceae; genus Avena; species Avena eriantha. Next base: position 14,028,001 of record OU342741.1, on the reverse strand, counting down.
GGATCGTGCTTTGCGAGTGCTTCACTTCCTAAAGAAGTCGCAATTGTGTTTGAGGAATATTTATCAGACGATGTTCCCGCTGGATGTTGTTCCATCGAGCGTGCTGGCTCTTCTTGTCAAATTTGAAGACTTGAGTGTAGTCCGCGAGTGTGTACGACAACAGTTAGTGGCCGGTGCCAAGGCTGCTTTGTCACTGGTGCGACTGCACAGGCCTGATGTGGATGTTGCGGCAGTTGCTGCCGGACCGCCAGCGCCGCCAGCAGGTTCGACTTGGAACATGGTTCCTCACTACCAGGCGGTGGATCGCCAAGTGGAGGAAATAATCGACTTCTTCGAGGAGCAGACACACGTGCCTTTGTTGCAGCAGTAGTTTAGTTTGTATCCTGCACATAGTTGCACCAGTGTTGTAAAGTTCATATATATGTGCAGTGTATAATTGATTTACATTGATGTATATAAAGAGCTTGTTAGCGTGTATGTTTTGCGAGTGCGTTGCACCATGCGATTCCTTTTCGTTAGCCTGACTTGTGTTTATCTCAGCACCTTGCCAACCTGTCAGGTGCGTTGCAACTCGATTGGTGTTTGTCAAGGGTTCGATTAGTATGTCAGCTACTCAGGATATCGCGTTGGTTCGTAGAACAGATGTGTACAGGGTGGCGCAGCTCCCGAGTGGATAATTTGCAAAAATAAAAGGAACACAGAGTTTTGGGGTACTTAGCTTTATTTATTGGTAGGTCAATACGGGGTACAATGTGTGGCTAAGTAGCCTTATTTGCAATGTGAAAATAAAAGACGTCTAAGGGTAGAAGCACCGCAGCTGTGCGACGTTCCAGGGGTTGGAGTACGCGACTCCTATCTCGAAATCTTTAAGGCGGTAGGCACCACCTGGGATTACTTCTGTAATCACGCATGGTCCCTCCCAGGGGGACTCGAGCTTGAGATGCCCTTGATGTTTCAGTCGCAGGACCAGGTCTCCTTCGATGAAGGACCTGGGGCATAGCCTTTTGCTGTGGTAGTTGCGCAGGTTCTGCTGGTAGATCGTTGATCTTTCCGCGGCGATTTCCCATGCCTCGTCAAGGGGGTCGACTGAGTCTTCGAGTGCAAGAGTTGACTTCTGCTTGCTATAAGCGACCACTCGCGGTGCTTTGTATCGTACCTCTGCGGGTAGCACCGCTTCACCGTGCACCATGAAGAACGGGGTGTACCCCGTGGCACTGTTTGGAGTTGTGCGCAGGCTCCAGAGTACCGATTGCAGCTCGTCTGGCCAGCAACCTGCGGCTTGTTCGAGTGGCCCGAGGAGTCGCTTCTTGATGCCGCTGCAGACGAGCCTGTTGGTTTTTTCGACCTGATCGTTGGTCTATGGATGTGCTACAGAGGCATAGCTTACATTGATTCCCAGATTCTCACAGAATTCTTGGAACTCCTTGGATGTGAAGTTCGTCCCATTGTCCGTGATGATGCTGTGTGGTACTCCGAAGCGATAGACGATGGACTCGAAGAACTTGACTGCGATGTATCCCGACTGGTTAGTCACTGGCATGGCCTCTATCCACTTGGTCAATTTGTCGACTGCGACCAGGAGGTAGACGTAGCCTCCTCGTGAGGACTTTGGGAGCTTGCCGACCATGTCGAGTCCCCATTGCGCGAAGGGCCAGGCCAATGGAATTGGCCAGATCTCCGCGCCAGGTGCGTGTGGCTTGTCCGCGAATCGCTGACAAGCGTTGCATTTTTGGACGATGTCCTTGGCGTCACGCATGGCCGTAGGCCAGTAGAATCCAGCTCGTAGAGCTTTGGCAACGAGGGCTCGGCTGCCAGCGTGGTGTCCGTAAGTCCCCTCATGGATGTCGAGGAGAACAACTCTTCCATCGGCGTTGGAGTACTCCTGTGATGCTGCGCTTGTACAGTTCGTCGTTGATAACAACGAATGCCTTGGATCGTCGCGCAATGTGCCGTGCGTCAGTCGGGTCGTCCGGTAGCCTCTTGCTGAGAAGGTATGTGATGTATGGTTGAGTCCAAGATGGCTCGATCATCATGACGCTCATCGGTCCTTCAAGTCCTGTGTCAAGCTCCAGGTCATCGAGTGCCATTGGCTCATTGGGTGGTGCAGCCCCCGAGTCCATTGTCGCGCTTGTTTTCTTCTCTACGGCCTTTGGCTTGATGGAGCGTTCACAGATGTGCTCGAGAAATACCCCAGGTGGTATGGGGGCGCAGGTAGAGCCAATGTTGGCGAGTGCGTCCGCCTCTTCATTGCTTTCGCGGCCTATGTGCCGCAGCTCGGAACCGTCGAAGTCCCCTTCGAGTGTGTCGTAGAGGTCGCAGTAGGAGATCATATTGTCGTTTAGTGCGTCGCGCTCGTGCATTGTCTGGTTGATGACCAGCTTGGAGTCGCCATATATTATGAGCCTCTTGGCGCCGCGGGATTTTGCCATTCGCATCTCGTGTAGCAGGGCCTCATATTCAACTTCATTGTTGGAGGCGGTGAACTGCATTCGCAGAATATATTTCAGCCTGTCTCCGTGGGGCGATGTTAGTATGACACCCGCGCCAAATCCATCCTTTCGCTTGGATCCGTCGAAGTGCATTGTCCAGAGGTAGGACATATATGGTTTTTCAGGGAGCTGGTTCTCCATCCAGTGCACGAGGAAGTCAGGGAGAACTTGTGACTTTGATTGCATCACGTTTTTCATATGTAATGTCTCGTGGAGACAGTTCGATCCCCCAAAGCGTGACTCGTACGGTGGCGTCGGGATTGTTGAGGATATGACCAAGCGGGCGTCGTTGACTACCACGATTGGATGCTCCTGGAAGTAGTGGCGCAGTCGCCGGGCTGTCATGAAGACGCCGTATGCCAGCTTCTGGTAGTGCGGGTACCGCTGCTTTGGTTGCGTGAGTACCTCGTTGAGGTAATAGACTAGGCGATGTACCCCATGGACCTTGTTATCCTCGGCTCGTTCTACCACGAGCGATGTGCTGACCACCTGGTTGGTGGCGGAGATGTATAGTAACAATGGTTCCCTTTCGCGTGGGGTCACCAGTACTGGCGAGTTGGACAGTAGGCGCTTGAGGTCCTCGAATGCTTCCTGTGCCTCGTTGGTCCACCCCGCTTGATCTTTGTGGAGAAGTTGGTAGAATGGCAGTGCCTTTTCTCGCATTCGACTGATGAATCGGCTAAGCTCCGTGATTCGCCCAGCCAGCTGCTGGACACCTCTTATGTTTTTCGGCTTCTCCATGGCCAATATGGATTTTATTTTCTTCGGGTTCGCCTCGATCCCTCTCGTGGAGATGAGATGCCCGAGTAGTTGACCAGATGGTACGCCGAAAGGCGCACTTGTCCGGACTAAGCTTGATCCGGTAGCGGTCGAGGTTGGCGAAGGTTTCGCGTAAATCATCGATTAGTGAAGCTTCCTCTTTGGTCTTGATTACGATGTGGTCAACATAGACTTGGATGTTGCGACCAAGTTGGTTCTTGAGGCAAGCCTGCATGCACCGCTGATAGGTGGCTCCTGCGTTTTTTAGCCCGAAGGGCATTGTGTTGTAGCAGAACACGCCAAAAGGCGTCGTAAACGCCATTTTCTCTTGATCTTCCTCCTTCATTCGAATCTGATTATAGCCTGAGTAGGCGTTGAGGAAGAAGAGGCGTTCACACCCCACGGTGGAGTCGATGATCTGGTCGATTCGCGGCAGCGGGAAGTGATCCTTTGGGCAGTGCTTATTGAGAGAGGTAAAATCCACACACATCCGTAGGATATCCGTGTCCTTTTTGGGTACTAGCACCGTATTGGCGAGCCAAGTGCTTTCCTTGATCTCGCGTATGAATTTGGCGTCGAGGAGTCTATTGATCTCCATTCCGACCGCTTTTGCTCTTGGCTCCGGCAGTCGCTGAATTGTTTGTTTGACTGGCCTTGCGTCTGGGTTGACATTGAGTGCGTGCTCGGCAAATTCCCTGGGAACTCCTGGCATGTCCGCAGGACACCAAGCGAAGATTTCCCAGTGCTCACGGAGGAATTCGACGAGCGCAAGTTCCTATGCGGGACTCAAGTTGTTGGCAATGAGGGCCGTCTTGGCGGAGTCCGATGGGTGGACCTGAACTTTCTTCGTGGCAGCGATGAGTCGAAGAATATGTCGGGTGAACTTGGCCGGCTCAGGGGAGGCAGACTGTTGTCTGTCGACTCCTTCAATCTTGCGAGTTCTTCCTGCATGCCTAAGGACTAGGAAATTCTGTTGAATTCCCTATCGCAACTGTCGGACCTCTCGAAGCTCCCGTTGATTGTGATGACGCCATTAGGGCCTGGCATTTTCATCTGCAGACAGGCGTAGTGCGGCACTGCCATGAACCTAGCGAACGTGACACGTCCGAGGATGCAGTGGTACTGTGAGGGCAGTCGACGACTTCAAAGTCGATGCGCTCCCATCGAAAGTTTTTTGGCGTGCCAAAGATGACGTCGAGGTTGATTTTGCCAAGGGGATATATGCCCTTGCCTGGGACGATGCCGTGGAATATTGTGTCTGAAGCCTCTAGGCAGGTCAGAGGGATCCTCATCGCTCGCAAGGTGCTTGCAAACATAAGGTTGATGCCGCTTCCCCCGTCCATGAAGACGCGGCTCATGTCAAAACCTCCAATTTGTGCCTCGAGTATGAGGGGACAATGGCCTGGACGAGGTACTTGGTGCGGGTGGTCGCGCTTGTCGAAGGTGATGCAGGAGTCGCTTCCACTGAGGTACTCAGTGGCGGATGGTGGTGAGTTTGTTGCCAAATTGACTTGGCGAGTGATGGCCTTTTGCACCCGGTTGGAGGGGCGACCCTTTTGGATCATCATGGTGCCCATGGCCCGTGGGTACGGCTCGCCTCCGTGATGCTGGTCAGGCGCAACTGCAGCTGGTGGTGGTCCAGGTGGTGGTGGAGGAGCTCCATGTGCCACAGCACCTGGGGCGGCTCCATAGCCCCTGTTGACCGCGTCGCGATTCATCCGAGCCAGGCCCTCATGGAGTTTGAGGAACTCGCGGTAGTCCTTGAGGAGGTGGCTTGATTTCTTCTTGCCGTCGTGCTTGTCGATGTAGAAGTGCATGTTGCACGGCCCGGACAGTTTGTCCTCGATTGTTGTCGTGGGTGCCTCTTCGCGAGTGCGGCGTTGCCATACTTGCGTGGTTTTTCTGGAGTCGCGGTGTCCACCGCTGCGATAGCCTCTATTGCGGTTGTCGTCGCGCCTGTCGGCGTAGCCGGCTGCGACCATGTTGACGTCGTCGCGGTCATCGTAGATGCGCATTCGACGTTTGCTTCGGCAGTCGCGTCTGCGCTCGAGCTCCACTTCGTCGTTGGAGCGAATGCGATTTTTCACCGAATCTTCTCCATCTGCCCACCGGTTCGCGATTTCCATCAGGTGGTCAATTGTTTTGGGCTTCGAGCGGCCCAACTCCTCCCTGAGCTCTATGTGGCGGACGCCGCCATTGAATGCGTCGATTGCGCGATCCTCCGAGATATTTTCTGAAGAGTTCTTGATGATGGACCACCTCTGGATGTACGAGCATAGCGATTCGCCAGTCCTTTGCTGGCAGCACCTCAGTTCTTCAATTGACGTAGGCCTTTTGTAGGTGCCCTTGAAGTTGCGCATGAAGCTGTAAACCAGCTCTTCCCAACTGCGAATGGATCCGCGTGGGAGATTGTTGAGCCACGCCCAGGCGGCGCCCTGTAGCTATAGTTGCAGGCATTGCATGGCTGTGCTTTGACTCCCGTCGTGGAGCCTGACGGAGCAGATATGATCCTCTAGCCAGATTTTCAGGTCCTGCATGCCGTCAAATTTTGGGTTTTCCCATGGGAGTTTGAACCCCTTGGGCATTCGCTTCTGCCTGATGGCTCTACTGAAGCATCTGGCACCGCAGAGCTCCACGTCTTCGTCCTCTGAATCGGACGATCAGGCACATCGTGCCCTTGACTTGTCGATTTTGCGCTGTGTGATGTCATCACGCGCGTCGTAGTTGTGGTCGTGTCGCCGTGAGCGGCAACATCGAGACAAATCGTGGCTGTCGTCGCTGACGAGGGTGAGGAATAGCGTTTTGCCAGAGCCTTGTTTTTCTTCGGCTCCGGCATTGGCTCTTTGTCGGGAGCGGCCTCGATTAATCCCAAGCCTGCGATCGTAGATCGGTGCATGGCATCTCGAGGATCTCCAGCTGGCGGCTAGTTGTTGAGCAGGTACATGGTGGCCACTGTCACCGCTGCTTGCGGTGTCTTTTGGACCACGTTGCCCCGGGTATCGACTGTCATAGAGCTGAAGTCGAGGACTTTTGCATCTTCTATGTGCTCCTGCTCGGTGAGATGGGCCATTCAAGAACGTCTCTTGTTGGTCATGTACTCGTTACCCTTGGAGGAGGATCCTCCGTGGGAGGAGAGTCTGGCCCGTCGAAGGCTCGACTCGTCTGCCGCCTTTTTACGCGCTTCGAGTCGCGCAATTATTTGTAGCTGGAGTCTGTACTCCTCCTTAAGTAGCCAATGGTAGCCATCAGCATCTCTTGCGACGTGCCTGGAGGCAGAGGATTGCCTCGCAGAGCTTCTCGGCAACGGGCCCACTCGAGATTGTTGAGCTTGATCACGACACGCTCGCCAGTGTGCTCGTTCACCATGGTGCGGGGTTCAACTGCCCCTCCATTGTTGACGGGGGCGCCGTTAGTGGGGCCGCTGTTGGGTGGTCCGCCATTAGGTATACCGCCGTTTGGTGGGTCGGTTCCATTGCCTCTGTTGCCCGTGTTCGCGATTGGCGGTGGAATCGCAAGTGTTGATGACAGCGCACATAAAGTGGCTGGGGAAGCTATTTCTCCCACAGCTTTCGCATCCGGAGCCGTAGCCTCCATCTTCAGTTGCCAGATGGCCCAAATCGGATTCGCGACTGCTGTCGCTGGCTGTATTCTCTACTGTTGTCAAGGCATTGATTTCACTGAGGGTGCCAATCGACGGAGGGAACCACGATGCTAGAGCAATCGATGGTGTTGTCGGCTGGTCAGGCATGCAAAGCGTGCCTACCTGACCAACTTGGAAGCAGAAACTTCCGATCGCCAGGCTAATTCCATCACCCACGGATTCGAAAGCCGGGTGTGTGGACGGTGAAGTCGAACGCGCCAAAGAGCTGACGAATCTCCGCTGTAGCGGAGTTGTAGATCGCAGTTGATGGGGCCAAAGAAGCCGCAACATCAGCACTCCCACTTCCCTCAGACGGCGCCAATTGACGAGGGTTTAAGTCATCAATGCCCATTGTTATGGACTTGGGTTTTGGAGAAGGAGGGAGCGCTGGAAGCATCAATCGGCTAGCAAACAAGCACACAGGGAACTCAAAGATTTACCCAGGTTCAGGCCTCGTAGAGGTCCCTACTCCTGCTTGTGTGCTCGTGGAATTAATAGAGGAATCGAAGATTACAATGGTGCGCAGATGCAATCTGGCGAGGGTTGTGGAAACTAGGGTTGCGTGTGTCTTCCTCGCGCCCCCTCCTAGCCTTTATATAGATAGGCTAGGTCTCAGGTAGCAGATCGAGTCGGTTATAGGTTAGGGTTTTCCCTTTAAACTTTCTATCTTTAGCTTCTTCCTATTCCGCAAGCAATCGAGAGTCCGTAGGTTACTCGAGCTCTCCATTTGGGCCTTGGCGACACCATGGGCTTCCGCCATATTCAGGCCGTATATACCAAGCTCGAGTACCTATAGGGTATACCCATGTCACTTTTAGTGATCACTACATCAACAAATTCAATGATTATAGTCTAAAAGTTGGTATTTTAACCATAACCATATATGTCAGTAAGTTACACACATTGTCCTCCCTAGAAATGACACATCATCCATGAAACAACAAAATCATTGGTTGTATTTTTTTCAGATAAACATGGATTTTCTTCCTGGTTCCATTAAAGTAAATGAAACCCACCAAGTTTGAGTTGCACAAAGTAAAGGCAACAGCCAACAAAAAAACTCCCTAGATCCAGCAGTAGACCACCGACTACACTCGGCCTATCCAATTGCCGCTACAAACACTATAATAGCTTAGAAACCAATCTCAAAAGCCTACTAAGAACCTAGAGAACAGAGACCACTGAGCCCCTGTGAAGAGAACAAAGATAGCTGAACAAGACTATCCCCCCTGGTCACTAAGAACAGAAACACCCATCAGAACAGCGCATCGATGGAATCACTCTCCTCCTGATGCTCCTTCAGGTGTTTTAGCGACGCATGTCCTCCCAAGCTCGACAAAGTAGTAGATTTCCAAGTGGCAATCCACCCAAAATCCACACAACTCAGCTTGCCAGGATTTGCAGGGGGTTCTTCGGTTTTTGCATCAGGTTGCTCATGAACTGATCGATTTTCTCCTCCTCCTAGTCCTTCAAAGGAACTTTCCAATTCCTTAGGTAGGAGGGGACCAAACGCCAGACATGTTTCAAACTAATCCAAGAAACCTTATTAAAGACAAAACTATTTCTGTTATTCCACAACCCCTAGAGGACAGCATCAGAAACAACATGAAAATGTAGAAACCTTTTGTTAGTAAGCCATTTTAGATGCAATAGATTTAAAGTTGATGACAAGAACATCAAAAACTTCTGCCACCATCTCCTAGAGTTGTCTATCTACAATACACTCAAAGCAAAGATGATGCATAGATTCAATCTCTTTACATAGCTCACACTATAAAGGTTTATAAACGCCTCTAGCTCTCAGGTTATCTCTTGCCATAATCCTGTTATGTGAGTAAAGACAGATAAAAATTTGGATCCTAGGGGGAATCTTGAGACTCCAAATAACTTGAAAAAAAATTGGAGGCAAACCTCTAAAGTTAACAAGAGAATACATCGATTTTGAGGAATAGACTCCTTTAGTTTCATACTGCAAGATAAGTTGATCTTCTTCCTTAGATAAGAAGATGGTTTCAGCTATAGCTTGCAGCTCAAACCATTGAGCCCTCATATCATCGGAAAAAGTTCTTCTAAAATCACATTTGAGTTGTGACCCATCCAGAAGATCATCGATCGTTTTAGTTTTTTGATTGGAGATAATATATAAACCCTAGAACTGAGAGGCCAGTGTTGAGTTCCCAGACCATATGTCCTCCCAGAATCTGATAGATTTACCATTACCCACATGCCATTTATAACCACACTTAAAAACTCTAGTGGCCCACATGACCCCTTCCAAACATGTAGAAGGGTGCATGTCCTGACAACACAAAATATTGGGGTTCTTAGTATTGTATTTTGCATCTATAACTCTCCTCCAAAAAGCCCCTTCCCCCTGAATGTATCTTTTCACCAAGGATCCTATCAGGCATTAATTAAGGTCTTACAGATTCAGAATTCCCAACCCACCAAACCTTTTTTCATGCAGATAGAAGGCCAATTTTCTAGGTGGATTTTGTGTTTTACTTCTTCATCATTCCATAAGAAGTCGGCTAACTGGGTATCAATCAAACTTAGAGCCCACTTTGGGAATTTGAAGTAAGACAAGAGATAAATTGGAATACTAGCTAGACATGCTTGAATCAGGATTCTTTTAGCTGTAGAAGAGAGTAGCTTCCCTCTCCAGCTAGAAATTCTCCTGATAATACTTTCTATCATGGGTTGTAAGTCTTCCCTCCTTAACTTAGTAAAGTGCAAGGGAATTCCTAAATACTTCACAGGAAACTCTCCAACTACACACTAAAAATCTTAATAAAAGGTTATGACTCCTCAGAAGAAATATGTAGAGGAACTAGTTCACTTTTATGATAGTTAATTCTCATACGAGAGATCTACTCAAAACTTCAAGATCCACTTCAAGTTAATAGTTTTTCTAGGATGTTTTTCTAGGAAAAGAAAAGTGTCATCTGCATATTGTAGACAGGCCACTCCCCTAGGGATGAAGTTGGGGCATAAGCCTCTAATCAAACATGCTTCAGCCCCTTACTAAGCATCTTAGATAAAACATCTACATAAATATTAAAGAGCAAAGGGTCAATGGGATCTCCCTGCCTAAGACCTTTTCTAGTGAGAAAAAATCACTCTCAGTGTCATTGATCTTAACACCCAATGACCCACCCTGAGTTATTTGTCTAATTAACCTAATGAAGGTAGGACAAAACCCTCTGATCTCCAGAATTTCATACAGAAAATCAAGATTGACTCTATCATAGGCCTTTTCATAATATCTTTTTCAAGACCAGGCCCCAGTCATTTTTCTATAGACCTTATGAATAATTACATTGGCAGTAACCACACTCTCTAAAATGAATCTCCCTCTAATAAAGGCGGGTTGTTTATAGGAAATTACCTAGAAATGATGCTAGCTAATCTATTAGTAAGGACTTCAGTAAAAAATTAAAGGAGAAATTTAGTAAACTAATAGGTCTAAACTTTTTCATAGACCTGGCATCATCTTCTTTTGGGATTAAAGTGATCATAGCAAAGTTTAGCCTAAAAATGTCTAACTCATCTCTACTCCAAGAATTAAACATGTTAAGGAGATCAAACTTAACAATATCCAAAACTGTTGGTAGAACATGAAAGAGAATCCATCAGGTCCAGGAGCTCCATCAGAGTAAGAGCTAAACATAGCTATCCTAACTTCCTCCTCTGAGAAAGGAGCTTCTAACATGGTATTTTCCCTATCACTAAGTTTCTCTTCTTCAGAAAAGAAGACATGTCTAAGTCTAATGTCTGGTATGGCCTTTAGTCCAATTAAGTTTTTGTAGTAATCAGTTGCTATTTTCAGCATGTCCTTTGTCTCACTGACAGGACCCTTAGACCCATCCAGCACATGGATCAACTTCTTTCTACGTCTTTGATTAACAGTATTTTCTATCTTCTTCTGACAAGGGGTTAACGCGCCAATGCCCATAGATGATGGACTTGGGTTTGAGGAAGTGGGGAGCGCTCGAGGCATCGATCGGCTAGCCAACAAGCACATCAGGGACACGCGGTTTACCCAGGTTCAGGCCCTCGGAAGGGACCTTACTCCTGCTTGTCTACTCTTTGTTATTGATGGAATTGAAGATTACAGGGATGCGCATATGCAATCTAATGGTGTGTGAACTAGGGTTGCGAGGTGTCCTTCTCGATGCCCCCTCCTAGCCTTTATATAGGGGGATGGGTCTCGGGATAGCAGGCCGAGTCGGTTATAGATTAGGGTTTTTCCCTTTAAGTTTCCTATCTACACATTGTCATGCTTCCAAAGGAGTCGCGTCATCCTAAGCTTGGGCCATCTGAATCTTCTTGGGCTTCACCATGGACTTCTCTTGGGCTGCACCATATAGGCCAAACCTGGGTACCCCTGGGGCATACCCATGTCAGTAGCCCCCGAGTGTCCCTCTGAATCGTAGATTCGAAGGGAGACTCTAAAGCCTTCGAGTGCTCATCCGAATGTTTTATTGGGTGTCTGCTTATATCATAGGGATAGTTGATATGTGTACCTGATTCATCTGACGGATTGGGATCAGTTAACTTCCTTAGGTCAAAACAACACTATCTACTCAAACCCGAGTCCCCGGACTCAAATTCAGAAAATTGCTGGCGTAATTTGACTCATGTCATGGAGGCCTTACAAAGTCGAATTTAAGTGTTTAAGATGTGCACACCAAGCGTCCATCGAGGCTTTCTCATTGTGCCTATATGCACGGTATGTTTCTGGTAGAGCGCAGCAGGTGCGTTGCCTGGCCATTGGATTGTATCCACATGTCTCACGTTGTAAACGCGTCATCCAAATTTTTGTCACCGTGGAGGTGTTTCGGGTGGCCCAGAATACATTTTCTCTTTGCACGGCAATTTGTGATTGGCAAGATGCAAAGTCACTGAATGCTTTGAATGCCTACAATGTGGATGTAGTCAACGCACTTTGTCATGGGTAGTTTATTTTGACTTTTATAGGGTGCCCTACCCGCGCGCTCCCTATGGGAGTAGACCCGAGTGCCTATTCGAGTTGTAGACTTGAGTGGGAACTTTGAATTTTTGTGACTGCTGTCGTTGGCCATAGTTTATTGATTGAGCTTCTAGCGCTCCCTATAGGAGTAGCCCCTGAGTCCGTAATCAAATCGTTGATTCGAAGAAGGGATCGAGGCATAATAGTCCTGAATTTGTATTTGGATGGTGTGACACTAGGCCCGGAAGATTGCCGGGTGTGCGACCAACGCTCCTATTGAAAGGAATATGCCTGAGAGGCAATAATAAAGTGGTTATTATATCATTCCATGTTTATGATAAATGTTTATTTCTCATGCTATAATTGTATTAACCAGAAACGTTGATGCATGTGTTCTTAATAAACTAAGAAAAGGTTCCTAGTAATGTCTCTCATTATACTAGCTTGTTGATTAACAGATGATCAAGGTTTCCTGATCATGACATTGGATGTTTTTAATAACAAGGTCACACCATTGATTGAATGATGTGATGAACATACTCCCAAAGTATAGTAACACGATCAAGCCATTATGTTTACACTACTATAACGTCATTCAAAGTAACCCTAATCCTTAGACCATGATATCACGTTAATCACTGACTCCGGAAGAGTACTTTGATTGCATCAAACGTCACACCATAATAGGTTGATTATAAAGGTGTCGTCGAGTACTTGGAAAGTGTTAGTTGAGGCTCGTGGATCAAGAGTGGGATTTGTCCATCCTAGTGATGGAGAGATATACTCGGGGCCCTCTCGGTGATATCACATTAACATAGCTTGCAAGCAAGTGATAATGATCACTAAGAATGTTATATCACGGGAATGAGAAAAGAGTACTTGTCACTAACAGAGTCGACCTAGGTATGAATTATACTGAATGATTGAGTCCTGGACAAGTAAAATATCGCGAGGCAAAAGGAATTGGCTACTACGAATAAAAGGTCACGCAATTACTAAGCCAACGCATGAACTGGTGGGAATCATTATGGATCTCCAGGTCCTGCTGATGATTATTGATCGAAGAATGTCTCGATCATGTCCACACAGTTCGCGACCTGTAGGGAGACACACTTAAGGTTAGTCGATGCATTTGAGTGGATAGGGAACACCAGAGAAAATATTGGACATCGCAAGAATTATTCTGATAAAAATTGCCGGAATAGTTTTGATGTATCGAAATATTGCAAGGGAATCAAATGTTAATATGTTCATTAAATGAAGTGTTCATTAAATATAGTACACTCATTAAATGAAGTGTTCATTAAATTGATTTGCATTAAACCAAGTGAAGTAAAGTGCTTTAATGGAAAGACCTTTAATTTTTGAGTGGAAATTAAATGGAAGATGAGTGGAGCTATATTGATGTGAGTGGAGTGTCCACCCACATAATTGGGGGAGAGGTGGAGGAAGCCCCATGGCTGTGTGCCATACCCCTTGGGCTTCCCCCTCACCTATAAAAGGCCCCCTCCTCCTCCTCTCATCACACACCATTCACCCTTCCTCTCATATGCCCTTTGGTTGTCATCTTCCTCCCCTTCTAGCCTTGTCCATTGCCACTCTACTCAGTCATAAGCCTTCTGATACGTCCATTTTGCATCACTATTCTATGTCATAATTCACTGTTATTCATTGATATATTTCGTATTGAGAGGTGATACTTATGTTATTTCATCTGTTTTTGCATGGTTAGTGACTTTTAGAGCATGGACCGCCGCAGTCAGGATTCTGATGGAAAAGGTGCTGTTTGGAGGCAAAATTCGCGAAGATTAGAAGATAAATCCGGGAAAATATGCGGAAAATCCTATTTTTCCATAAGACGAAGGATGCCAGAAGGAGGAGTGGAGATGGGCCACAGGGGGGCCACACCACCCCCTGGCGTGGGCCACCCTAGGTCGCGCCACCAGCTGGTGTGGCCACCCTGGCCCACCTCTGGCTCTCCCCTCTGGCGTATATATTCCTCCCGAAACTGTAAGACTCAGGGAGCGACCATAGAAAGGTTCCGCCGCCTATGCGGGGCGGAAAACACCGAGAGAGAAAGATCTCTCTGGCAGACAGAATTCTGCCGGGGGAATTCCTTCCCGGAGAGTGGACATCGTCGCCATAAACACCACCATCAAGCCGGACTTCATCGGGATCATCATCATCATCACCACCACCATCACCATCAGCACCCTCATCACCATCTCCATATTGTTGTAACAATTGGGTTGAATCTTGCATAGTTCTTAGGGGAAACTTTCCCGGTGTTGATTACTCTTTGTAGTTGATGCTATTGAGTGAACCATTGAATTATTGTTTATGTTCAGATTTATACATCATTATCCCATCTCAGATCATGATCCATATGATGTCTTGTGAGTAGTTCGTTTTGTTCTTTAGGACATGGGAGAAGTCATGTTGTTAGTAGTGGAATTGTGTTGAGAAAGATTCAATAGTTTGATATTTAAGTTGTGGTGCACTTCTTATAGTGGTGTCATGTGGATGTCGACTACATGACACTTCACCTATATGGGCCTAGGGGAATGCATTGTGTATTTGGCTACTAATCGTAGGGGTTGCCAGAGTGACAGAAAGCTGAACCCTCGTTAGGAAACCATTGCACAAGGGATGGTTAGGTTTCTACCTTAATTACTTTCTTGTACTTACGGATGTTTGCAAGGGGTATAATCACAAGTATGTATTAGTCCTAGGAAGGTAGGTACATTAGCACAGATTCACCCACACAACACTTAGCAAACTAAAGAATATTAATCAACTATATGAAGCGAAAGCACTTGACAGTCTTCCCATGTGTCCTCGAGAACGTTTGGTCATCTTAAGTAATAAAACCGGCTTGTTCTTCGCTGCATAAAGGATTGGGCCACTTGCTGCATTTATTCCTACTGTCTTTTATTTACTCGTACTTTATTTTACTTGCATTATCAAAAACCCCTAAAAACCGTTTGCTAAGTATTTACAGAGAATTCCTGATCCATACCACTAGCCAGCACCTTCTGCTCCTCGTTGGGTTCGACACTCTTACTTATTGAAAATACTACGATACACCCCCTATACTTGTGGGTCATCAAGACTATTTTCTGGCGTTGTTGCCGGGGAGTGAAGCGCTATTGGAGAGTGGAACTGGTAAAGGAAACTTCTACTGTGAGTATCGTTTATTTCTGTTAGTTGCTTTATTTCAGTTATGGATAATTCGCTGAGTTTCTTATTTGGTAATGCTACTACCACTTCTAAGGTAGTAGATGAACCACCACCTGCTGAGAATGATGCTTTTAAAATACCTACAAGAATTATTGATCGTGTTATGGATAACTACTATGTTGGGGATGGAACTGTCCATCTCGGTGATCATTTACTCTTTATACACGAATTATGCAGGTTGTTCAAGTGTGCAGGTATTACTACAGATCAAGTTAAGAAGAAGTTATTCTCATTATCACTGAAAGGAAGAGCTGAGGAATGGTATAAGCTGCTGAAGAATCGTCAAGCTCTGGAATGGGAGGAAATAGTGCCTCTCTTTTATTCAAAGTTTTATCCTCCTAGTGAGATTCATATAGATCGGAATCAAATATACAACTTTTGGCCTCTTGATGGAGAGAGTACAGCTCAAGCTTAGGGGAGATTGAAGTTACTAATGCTCAAATGTCCCATTCATGAGCTCCCCAAAATATTATTATCAATAACTTTTATGCATGGCTTTCTCTTCATGATAAGGATTTATTGGATGCTTCTTGTGCTAGATCATTCACTCGCATGGAAGAAGAAGCTAAATGGGATCTTCTGGACCGTATTCAAGATAATGTTGAAGCATGGGAGAATGACAAAGGTAGAAAGTCAGGTATAAATTATGATTATGAATGCATTGAATCTTTTATGGGAACTGATGACTTTCAAAATATTAAAAATGCTTATGGTCTAGACTCCCAAGCTACTGCTTCTTATTTTAAGGCTTTTGCTTCCTACATTGAAGTGCCTAAAAAGAACTGGAATAAGTATCATGAACCTTATAAAGATGTTTCTAAGAGTGTTCCTGCAAGAAATACTGAAGTTTATACTGCTAATCATGTTTTACCTTAACCTTATATTGAGAAAATGCCTTTTCTAGTTAAGATAAAGGAATATTCTATGATAGCTAGTATTGTTAATGAAAGTACAAGTAAAGCTGTTGAACCTGATGAAAAAATGGTTGATGAACCTATTATAGCAAATGTGAAAGACTTCGTTACTAAATATGTAGAGGAGGTACACACTATCCTTTGTAAGGATACCCCTGATATTGTTTCACAAAGTAGTGTTATGAGAACTAGTATTCCTGTGTTTTCTGTTAGAATAAGTGATCATTGTTACGATGGCCCTTGTGACAGTTATATTGTTAAGTTTATGCATGATACTGAAAGTTACTATGAGAGAGGGAAAAGTGTTCTTATGCATCTCAATAATATCAAGTTTCCTTGTTTTATGCTGAAAGTTTTTATGTTGCACTTCTTTTGCCCTCCTATGCTAGTGTCCTCAGGTTTCAACAACTTGTTTGTTTACAAAATTCCCTTGCATAGGAAGTGGGTTAGACTTAAACGTGTGTATTTCTGCTTCTTAATGCTCTCTTTCACTTCAATTCATATTCTTATGTGAGCATCTTTTAAATTATCATGCCCATCTTAATGGCTATAAAGAAAGAGCTTTTTGGGAGACAACCCAATTTATTTTTGCTTTCAGTTTGGTTTTGTTTTTCTTTGAGTCTTGGAAGTTATTACTTCGGTAATAACCTCTCCTTATCCTTTTTGTTTGGTTTTTGTGTCAAGATCAACCTCTAATGAGAGAGAAGTAAGATTTGGGAAAGTTGCTGTCCCAAAACAGATTTTTTGTGCTTCACCGTAAAAATTCGTGAGAGATCTCTGTATGTCTAATTGAGCTGTAATTTTTTGTGATTCTGTCCCAGGTTGTTATTTAACTTTCGTTAGTTTTGCACTTTTTGATTTGAGCAATAGAAGATTTTCTAAAAATTGATCTTTACCTGCTGGTCTATTTTGACAGATTATGCCACTCTTGCATTTGCTTCTTTATTCGATTTCCTTTTTTTAATTCTTTTTGGGTTTTCGGAAGGAGTTGCTACAGTGGCTTATGCTTTGATGGTTTTCAGTTGAATTTGGACTCAAAAGGTTTTATCACTTCACTTGTACTAATGTTGTTAATGAGAACTATGTGAAGTTTTGTGTGAAAGAAGTTTCTAGGTAATGGAGATAATGGTGTAATAAGGAAGTGAAAGGTTTTATGAATCAAGTAGTAAGTGTATGAAGATGAAGATATTGATGTTATTCAAGTGGTGACTCCGGAAGAATCTACTAAATACCAAATTCAGACACCCGCAGAGTCCGTTTTCAAATAGGTAACAGTTCTGGTAAGCAAAGTTCCGCGAAAACACTATCTAATTATATTTTTGCAGTTTTTAGCCAATAAGGAAAGTTACGAAGCGAAAGAGGGACGGAAACGGAGCCAGGGTGGCTCACACCACCCTGTGGCGCGGTCCCACCCCTGGCCGCGCCACCAGGTGGTGTGGCCACTCCGGATTCCGCCTCCGACTCGTTTTCTCCCAGTACCTTCCTTTTGTTGTAAAACTTCGTAATATATAATCCCCCGGATCCCCCGAGGTTCGTATATCGTGTTCTCGTCGTGTTTTCGTTTCAATCTGTTTCTGCCACGAACTATTTTTGAAAGTTTAGAAGCACAATTGTGTCCACCAAGGATAAGGGAAAGGAGCCTATGGAGGAAGACCTCCAAGACCCCGGGCTGGAGAAGGAGATCAAGAGTGAAGGTGAAGAGGAGGCAAAGCACACCGGCACTACCATTGCAAGGATTGGAGTGGTGTCAAACCCTGCCACGACTATGTCAATTGGAGGGAAGCATCCTCGTTACGGTTCAGATCCATGGTCACTTCCTCTGCGCGCCAAAAATCCTTTCCATACCCTTATCCATGAGCATCAATACCACAATATGCCCAAGGAGAAGTTACCCTCCAATTGGGATTTGCCTCGTTCTAGCCATGCAGGAAAAGAAGACTTCAAGGAGGTAGAGTGGGGAAAGAACCACAAAAGCTAGGATTCTCAACCCGAGATGATCATGAGCCGCATTGAGCAAAACTCATAGCTTATTCGTAATCTCACCTTCGAGATTGAGGACTTGGGGAAATTGATCAAAGAGCTCATCAAGAGGATACCACCACTGAAGGAGTAATTCGTCTTCAGGTTTGGCATCCCCTTGGTTTGTTCCAAGCTTGGGGGAGTGCCGCGGTATCACATCACTATCTTCTATTTTTTTTACCTTTTTAGTAGAGTCATATCTTGAATAGAGAAGTTATCATATAGGATGGTTTGCATTATGGAAGTGTCCCCTCTCTTGTTAGATATGTATCCCTTGGTGTGAGTTGACGTTATGGATTATTAATGAGAAGTTCTATCATTTACTCTTTTGCATATCTTATATTAGTTTTCAATTCACGGTTATATGATTGATCTTGTTGTTAGTATTGTATCACTTTGGGATCATTGAGTTAATTTAGTTGGTTTTGGCAAACCTGGCTTGGTCAGTTGCAACACTATTTTTGAGAGTTGAATGAAAAAGGTAAAAGTACTCTAAAGAAAAATAATTCGATCATCTTTCTTTCTTGATTTGCTCATAAGTTTAGTATTCTCTAGTTAAGATATTTTGTGCTTCCATGGAAGATTGCATGCTTGTTTTTATCACTTGTATGTTTGTTTGTTTCCTTCAACTCTTATACTAGCTACCCAGCCTTGCTAGCCAAAAACCTGTACTGAGAGGGAATTCTTCTCGTGCATCCAATCCTTAAACCAAACCCTATGCCATTTGTGTCCACCATACCTACCTATTAGCACTATTGCTATTCCAAGTAAATTCTTGTTTTATCTACCTTCCAAATTAAACTTGTTATGTGAAAATTAGTGATTAAAGCTCTCATGAACTTGATGGCACACTTTACTTTCTTGCACTTAATAAACTTGAACCATTGGGTCCTTCTTTGTTGCGTATATGCTTGCGCTTTATAAGTTGAAGTTAGCAGAACCATGTATCATGGGGAATGCTTTCAACACTGCCATGGTACTTTGTACCTAGTTAATATCATGATTCTTTTGCCTATGGATCCCGGTGGTGTGAAATAAAAGGGGAACTTGTAAGATCATGCAGTCTATATGTGTGTTAGAGAAATGCCTGGGCCTATAGCCTAAGCCATGCCTAATCATGGTGGAAACTTGCAGCATAACTATAGTGAGCATTCTATGAAGCATCCTCAATAAAAACCTATGCAAATAGCAAATAAAAAGATCGTTGAGATGCTCATTGTCTGCTTGCCTTGTCATTTTTATTATGGGATAGCTCCTATGTCATGTGCAAGGGGTACCCCGTTGGTGGTTCTCGATGATACATATGTATTTACAATGATAATAGCTTACTCACGACTGAAGTTGAGTAGCATGAGGTTCGGTACTCGTAAGTAAGGGGCATGAGATTTCAACTTATAACTTGTCAAGCATATCCTCTTAGTTGTGTCACTTTAACCTTAATCACCTAAAGATGCATATGATAGGGGCAATGAGAGCTGAAAGCTAATAAGTACCATAATTTTTGGGAGCTCTTTATGAAACTTGAAATCCTTGCTTCCCTCTGTGAAGGGCCTTTCTTTTACTTTTTAGTTGAGTCAGTAAACCTATTCCCTTCTATCTCAGCAAGTATTTTGAGTTGTTGTGTTTCATTCGTTCATATGATGATTTATTCAATCATGTTTCTTATGTTCCTTGTTTTGCACATTGCTCTTATCTTGGTGATTACTACTTTGAAAGCTATCATTGAAAACCAGTTATTTGTGAACTCCAGCAAATTATCAACTATTCTTCGACCAAGAGCTAAGTTTGTCATTACCAATTATGATTCACTTTATGTATCTTTATTGTGTTTCCTTTACTTATTGCAAGTTAAGTTATGTAATTGTGAGTTGTCTTCTATTATGATCTATGTATTGATGAATGTGATGCTTCTTGTCCGTATTCTTTTATCGACTCTTCACTCCATAAACCTAAGGTCATGTTTATTGAGTTTAGTTTCGCTTGGGGACAAGCGAAGTCTAAGCTTTGGGGAGTTGATACGTCCATTTTGCATCACTATTCTATGTCATAATTCACTATTATTCATTGATATATTTTGTATTGAGAGGTGATACTTATGTTATTTCATCTGTTTTTGCATGGTTGGTGACTTTTGGAGCATGGACCGCTGCAGTCGGGATTCTGATGGAAAAGGTGATGTTTGGAGGCAAAATTCGCGAAGAACGGAAAATCCGGGAAAATATACAGAAAATCCTATTTTTCCAGAAGACGAAGGATGCCAAAAGGAGGAGTGGAGATGGGCCATAGGGGGCCCACACCATCCCCTGGCGCGGGCCACCCTAGGCCGCGCCACCAGGTGGTGTGGCCGCCCTGGCCCACCTCTGGCTCTCCCCTATGGCGTATATATTCCTCCCGAAACCCTAAGACTCAGGGAGCGACCACCGAAAGATTATGCCGCCTCTGCGGGGCGGAAAACACCGAGAGAGAAAGATCTCTCTGGCTGACAGAATTCTGCCGGGGGAATTCCTTCATGGAGAGGGGAGATCGTCGCCATCAATACCACCGTCAAATTGGACTTCATCGGGATCATCATCATCGTCACCACCATCATCACCATCAGCACCCTCATCACCATCTCCATATTGCTGTAACAATTGGGTTGAATCTTGCATAGTTCTTAGGGGAAACTTTCCTGGTGTTGATTACTCTTTGTAGTTGATGCTATTGAGTGAACCATGAATTATTGTTTATGGTTAGATTGTTATACATCATTATCCCATCTCTGATCATGATCCATATGATGTCTTGTGAGTAGTTCGTTTTGTTCTTGAGGACATGGGAGAAGTCATGTTGTTAGTAGTGGAATTGTGTTGAGAAAGATTCAATAGTTTGATATTTAAGTTGTGGTGTACTTCTTCTAGTGGTGTCATGTGAACGTCGACTACATGACACTTCACCTATATGGGCCCAGGGGAATTCATTGTGTATTTGGCTACTAATCGTAGGGGTTGCCGGAGTGACAGAAACCTGAACCCCGTTAGGAAACCATTGCACAAGGGACGTAAGGGTCTTAGAGTTTAAAGTTGTGGTTAGGTTTCTACCTTAATTACTTTCTGGTACTTACGGATGTTTGCAAGGGGTATAATCACAAGTATGTATTAGTCCTAGGAAGGTCGGTACATTAGCACAGGTTCACCCACACAACACTTAGCAAACTAAAGAAGATGAATCAACTATATGAAGCGAAAGCACTTGACAGTCTTCCCATGTGTCCTCGAGAACATTTGGTCATCTTAAGTAATACAATCCTTTGCTGCATAAAGGATTGGGCCACTTGCTGCATTTATTCCTACTGTCTTTTATTTACTCGTACTTTATTTTACTTGCATTATCAAAAAACCCTAAAAATCCGTTTGCTAAGTATTTGCAGAGAATTCCTGATCCAAACCACTAGCCAGCACTTTCTGCTCCTCGTTGGGTTCGACACTCTTACTTATCGAAAATACTACGATACACCCCCTATACTTGTGGGTCATCACCTTCATCATGTCTAACTTAACTACACAAGCATGATTTCTCCCTTTCTTCCTGACATGGGTATACCCTACAGGTACTCGAGTTCGGTATATACGGTCCAGATATGGTGGAATCCCACGGCGTTGCCAAGGCCCAAATGGAGAATTCGAGTGGCCCACTGACTCTTGATTGCTTGCGATACAAGAAGAAACTTAAGATAGAAAGTTTAAAGGGAAAACCCTAATCTGTAACCGACTCGATCTGCTACCGAGACCTAGCCTATCTACATAAAGGCTAGGAGGGGGCAGCGAGGAGGACACACACGCAACCCTAGTTTCCACAACTCTCGCCAGATTGCATCTGCGTGCCCCTGTAATCTTCGATTCCTTCGTTAATTCCAAGAGCAGACAAGCAGGAGTAGGGACCTCTATGAGGCCTGAACCTGGGTAAAACTTGCGTCCCTGTGTGCTTGTTTGCTAGCCGACTGATGCCTCCAGCACTCCCTCCTTCCCCAAAACCCAAGTCCATAAGAATGGGCATTGATGAGTTAAACCCTCGTCAATTGGTGCCGTCTATGGGAATTGGGAGTGCTGATGTCGCGGCTTCTTCGGCCCCATCAACCGCGATCTACAAATCCGCAACAGCGGAGATTCGCTAGCTCTTCGGCGCGTTCGACTTCACCGTCCACACGCCGGCAACTCGTCCGCCTTTCGAGTTTGTGGGCGATGGAATTAGTCTGGCGATTGGGAGCTTCCGCTTCCAGGTTGGTCAGATGGGCACGCTTCGCATGCCTGACCAGCCGACGGCACCCGCGATTGCTCCAGCATTGTGGTTCCCTCCACCAATCGGCACCCTTAGTGAGCTCAACGCCTCAGCAACAGCTGGGAGCACGGACAACGACAGCAGTCGCGGATCCAATATGGGTGACCTGGCCATTGAAGACGGAGCCTATGGCTCTGGATTTGAAAGTTGCGGGAGCAACAGCTTCCCCAACCACTTCATGTGCGCAATCATCAACGCAGGTGACACTACCGCCAATCGCAAAAACGTTGGCCCCGGATCTGGCACCGGACCGCCCAACGGCACTAGACCACCCAATGGTAGTACGCCCAATGGCGGCCCCACCAATGGTGGCAATGGTGCACCCATCAACAATGGAGCGACAGGAGAACCTCCTACCATAGTGAATGAACACACGTGAGAGCGCGTGGTGATCAAGCTCAACGACAACGAATGGGCCTGCTGTCGAGAAGCTTTGCGAGGCAATCCTCTGCCCCTCAATTCCCCGCAAGACATGCTGATGGGCTACCATTGGCTACTGAAGGAGGAGTACAGACGCTAGCTACATGCAATCGCACAACTCTAAGCGCGTAAAAACGCGGCGGACGAATCAAGCCTTCAGCGAGCCGGGGTCTCCTCCCATAGAGGATCCTCCTCTAAAGGCAACGAGTACCTGCCAACAAGAGAACATCTCGACTAGCTCACCTCACCGAGGAGGAGCGCGTAGAAGCCACGAAAGTCCTCGACTTCGGCTCCATGACGGTGGATACTCGGGGCAACATGCTCCCAAAGACGCCGCAAGCCGCGGTAACGGCGGCCACCATGTACCTCCGCAACAACCAGCCACCAGCTGGAGATCAACGAGCTGCCATGCACCGATCTACGATCGCGGGCTTGGGGCTAGACGAGGCAGCCCTCGACAAAGAACCTGCACTAGAGCTGAAGAAAAGCAAGGCTCTGGCAAAACATTACTCCTCGCCTTCGTCCAGCGACGATAGCCAAGACCTATCTCGGCGTCGCCGCTCACAATGGCACGATCGCGACTACGATGCGTGCGATGACATCACGTAGCGCAAAATCGACAAGTCAAGGGAAAGACGCACTCGTTCAACTGGCTCAAAAGAGGACGAGACTGAACTCTGCGGCGCGAGATGCTTCAGTAGGGCCATCAGGCAGAAGCGAATGCCTAAAGGGTTCAAACTACCATCAGAGAACCCAAAATTTGACGGTCTATAGGACCCGAAAATCTGGTTGGAAGACCACATCTCCTCCGTCAGACTACAGCCATGCAATGCCTGCAGCTACAGCTCCAGGGCGTCGCTCGCGCATGGCTCAACAATATCCCGCCCGGATCCATTCGCAGCTGGGAAGAGCTGGTCTACAACTTCGTGCGCAATTTCAAGGGCACCTACAAAAGGCCCGTGTCAATCGAAGAGTTGAGAAGCTGCCAACAAAGGTCAGGCGAATCGCTACGCTCGTACATCCAGAGGTGGTCCATCATCAAGAACTCCGTAGAAAACATCTCGGAGGATCACGTAATCGACGCATTCAACGGCGGCGTTCGCCGCATAGAGCTCAGGGAGGAACTGGGTCGCTCGAAGCCCAAAACAATTGACCACTTGATGGAAACTGTGAATCGGTGGGCTGACGGAGAAGACTCAGTGAAAAACCGTACCTAGTCCGACGACGACGACCTTGGGCGCAGACGCAACCGCCGAAGCAAACGTCGAATGCGCGTCTACGATGACCGCGGCGAGGTAAACATGGTCACAACCGGCTATGCCGACAAATGCGACGACAACCGCAACAGCGGATACCGCAGTGGTGGATGCCATGACAGCAGAAAAACCACACAGGTGTGGCAACGCCGCACACGCGAAGAGGCACCCGTAACATCTATTGAGGACAAACTGTCCGGGCCATGCAATGTGCACTTATACATCGACAAGCACGATGGCAAGAAGAAATCAAGCCACCTTCTCAACGACTGCCGTGAGTTCCTCAAACTCCATGAAGGCCTGGCCCAGATGAATCGCGACGCAGTCAACAGGGGATATGGAACCGCCCCAGGCACCGTGGCACATGGAGCTCCTCCACCACCGCCCGGACCACCACCAGCTGCGGCCGCGCCGGTCCAGCATCACGGAAGCGAACCATACCCACGAGCCGTGGGCAATATGGGGATGATCCAAAAGGAGCGTCCCTCAAATCGAGTGCAGAAGGCCATCACTCGCCAAGTCAACTTGGCGATAAACTCTCCGCCTCCCACCACTGAGTAACTCAGTGGAAGCGACTCCTGCATCACCTTCGACAGGCGTGACCACCCGTGCCAAGTTCCTCGTCCAGGACATTGTCCCCTCGTACTCGAGGTGCAGATTGGGGGTTTCAACATGAGTCGCGTCTTCATGGATGGCGGCAGTGGCATTAGCCTCATATTCGCGAGTACCTTGCGTGCGATGAGGATACCTCTGACGTGTCTGGAAGTTTCAGACCAAACGTTCCACGGCATTGTCCTAGGGAAAGGCATATATCTCCTGGGAAAAATCAACCTCTACATCATCTTCGGCATGCCGCAAAAATTTCGGTGAGAGTGCATCGACTTCGAGGTCGTTGACTGGCCTTCACAATATCACTGCATCCTCAGACATGTCGCGTTCACGAGGTTCATGGTAGTGCCACACTACGCCTACCTGGAGATGAAAATGCCAGGTCCAAACAACGTCATTATAATCAACGGAAGCTTCGAAAGGTCTGATAGCTATGACAAGGAATTCAACAGAATCTCCCAGTCCTTCAGCATGCAGGAGGAGCTCGCAAAATTAAAGGAGTCGACATACAACAGTCTATCTCCCTTGAGCAGGCCAAGTTCACCCGACCTGTCCTTCGACTCGTCGGTGCACACGAAGAAAGTTCAGGTCCACCCAACGGACCCGACCGAGACGGCCCTCATCGCCAACAACTTGAGTTCCGCATAGGAACTCGCGCTCGTCGAATTCCTCCTTGAGCACTGGGAAATCTTTGCCTGGTGTCCAGCGGACATGCCAGGGGTTCCCAGGGAATTCGCCGAGCACTCACTCAACGTAAATCTAGACGCAAGGCCAGTCGAGCAGACAATTCAGTGATTGTCTAAACCAAGAGCAAAGGCAGTCGGAATGGAGATCAACAGACTCCTCGATGCCAAATTCATACGCGAGATCGAGGAAAGCACTTGGCTCGCCAACACGGTGCTTGTACCAAAAAAGACACAGATATCCTGCGGGTGTGTGTGGACTTCACCTCCCTGAATAAGCACTGCCCAAAGGATTACTTCCCGTTGCCGCGAATCGACCAAATCATCGACTCCACCGTGGGATGTGAACGCCTCTGCTTCCTCGACGCCTACTTAGGCTACAATCAAATTCGAATGAAGGAGGAAGACCAAGAGAAAATGGTGTTTACGACGCCCTTTGGTGTGTTCTGCTACAACACGATGCCCTTCAGGCTAAAAATGCAGGAGCCACCTATCAGCGATGCATGCAAGCCTGCCTCAAGAACCAACTTGGTCGCAACATCCAAGTCTACGTTGATGACATCGTCGTCAAAACAAAAGAGGAAGCCTTGCTAATCGATGATCTACGCAAAACCTTCGCCAACCTTGACCGCTATCGGATCAAGCTCAATCCGAAGAAATGCGCATTCGGCGTACCATCTGGGCAATTAATCAGGTATCTCATCTCTTCAAGAGGAATCGAAGCAAACCCGAAGAAAATAAAAGCCATACTGGCCATGGAGAAGCCAAAGAACGTAAGAGGCGTCCATCAGCTGGTTGGGCGAATCGCGATGCTCAGTCAATTCATCAGTCGAAAGGGCGAAAACGCACTGCCCTTCTACCAACTTCTCCGCAAGATTGACAAGTTCGAGTGGACGGACGAAGCACAAGAAGCATTCGAGGACCTTAAACGTCTACTATCCACCTCGCCAGTACTGGTGATGCCTCGCGAAAAGGAGCCACTGCTGCTCTACATCTCTGCCACCAACCAGGTGGTCAGTACGGTGCTCGTAGTGGAACGAGACGAGGAAAACAAGGTCCACGGGGTCCAGCGCCCAGTCTACTACCTCAGCGAGGTGCTCATGCCAACAAGACAGCGGTACATTCACTACCAGAAGTTGGCGTACGGCGTCTTCATGACAGCTAGGCGACTGCGCCACTACTTCTAGGAACACCCAATCATGGTGGTCAACGACGCCCCGCTCGAGCATATCCTCAATAACCCTGATGCCACCGGGCGAGTCATGCTTTGTGGAATCGAGCTGTCTCCACGAGACATCACATATGAAAAGCGCGACGCGATCAAGTCGCAAGTCCTCCCTGATTTCCTCGTGCACTGGATGGAGAACCAGCTCCTCGAAAAGCCAGATACGTCCTATCTCTGGACAATGCACTTCGATGGGTCCAAACGAAAGGACGGAGCTGGCGCAGGTGTCATACTAACATCGCCCTAGGGAGACAAGCTGAAATACATTCTGCGAATGCAGTTCACTGCCTCCAACAATGAAGCTGAGTACGAGGCCCTAATCCATGGGATGCGGATGGCGAAAGCCTGCGGCGCCAAGAGGCTCATCATCTACGGTGACTCCAAAGTGGTGGTCAACCAAACGATGCACGAGTGCGATGCGCTGAGCGACAACATGATCGCCTATCGCAACCTCTACAACACACTCGAAGGGGACTTCGACGACTATGAACTGAGTCACGTAGGCCGTGAAAGCAACAAAGAGGCGGACACACTCGCCAACATTGGCTCCACCTGCGCCCCCATACCACCTGGGGTATTTCTCGAGCATATCTGCGAACGCTCCATCAAGCCCAAGGCTCCAGAGAAGAAAACAAGCGCGTCAACAGACTCGGGGGCTACGCCACCCAATGAGCCAATGGCACTCGATGACCTGGAGCTCGACACAGGACTCGAAGAACCAATGGGCGTCATGATGATCGAGCCATCCTGGACTCAACCTTATATCACATATCTTCTCAGCAAGAGGATGTCTGATGACCCGACTGACGCGCGACACATTGCGCGACGATCCAAGGCATTCGCCATCATCAACGGAGAACTCTACAAGCACAACATCATAGGAGTACTCCAACGGTGTGTCTCCAACAGGGACGGAATGGACGTTCTCCTCGACATCCATGAAGGGACCTGTGGGCACCATGCTGGCAGCCGCACCATCATCGCCAAAGCTCTACGAGCTTGATTCTTCTGGCCCATGGCCATGCGCGATGCCAAGGACATCGTCCAGCGCTGCAACGCTTGCCAGCGATTCGTGGATAAACCACACGCACCTGGCACGGAACTCTGGCCAATACCATTGGCTTGGACCTTCGCGCAATGGGGACTCGATATGGTCGACAAGCTCCCAAAATCCTCGTGAGGAGGCTACGTCTACCTCTTGGTCACAGTCGACAAATTCACCAAATGGATCGAGGCCATGCCAGTGACAAACTAGTCAGGAGCCAGCACCGTCAAGTTCTTCGAGTCCATTGTCTATCGCTTCAGAGTGCCGCACAACATCATCACGGATAATGGGACGAACTTCACCTCCAAGGAGTTCCAGGAATTCTGCGAAAACCTGGGAATCAGCATAAGCTATGCCTCGGTGGCTGATACATTGCAAATGTATCTATAATTTTTGATGTTCCATGCTTGGTTTTATCTACTTTCTTATGTTTTGTCCACACTTTGGAGTACTTTTCATATGATTTCTTGGACTAACCTATTAACAAGAGCCACAGTGTCAGCTGCCTGTTTTCTGCTATTTTTGGTTCCAGGAAGTCAGAAAATGAATATTCTCGGAATTGGACGGGACAAAAGCCAAAGTCACTATTTTACCAGAAGGCATCTGGAGCCAGAATACGAGAAGGAGAAGGGCTGGGGCCTGGCAACACCACCTGGCCGCGCGGCCAGGCCTGGCCCGCACCAGGGGGTGGTCTGGCCGACCCCAGCACCCCTCAGCCTCTCCTTCCACCTATATATTGCCTCCGATACCAAAACCCTAAGTACCAGAAAAAATCCACGAAAGAGTCTGTAGCCACCGTCATCTCCATCCCTAGATCGGGAGGGATCTGAAGCTCTTCCCGGCATCCTGCTGGAGAGGGGAATTCACCCTGGAGGCCTTCTTCATCATCATGCAAGCCTCCGGTGTGATGCGTGAGTAGTTCATCTCTAGACTATGAGTCCATGTAGTAGGTAGGTGGATGGTTCTCCACCTTTGTGCTTTCATGTTTAGATCTTGTGAGCTCCGTTCATGATCAAGATCATCTATTTGTAATTCTGCATGTTGTGTTTGCGGGGATCCGATGGATATTTAGATGCTATTTCAGATTGATTATTGATTCTATCATGTTTTTATTATTTGTGATCTTACATGATTTCCGTTGTTAGTAGCTATCTTGGTCAAGTAGATGCTAGCAACTCTAAGAGTTAGTATTTATGCTCGATAGTGGGTTCATGCCTCTGGTAATCTGGGGAAGTGACAGAAATCTCTAAGGTACTAGATGTGCTGTTGCTACTAGGGAGAAAACAACAATCCTTTGTTCATAGAACAATCGTATTGTTTACTTTACACGCAATTCATAATGCAATTATCCGTTGCTTGCAACTTAATACTGGAGGGGGTTCGGATGATAACCTAAAGGTGGATTATTAGTCATAGATGCAGTTGGATGGCGGTCTATGTATAATGTTGTAATGCCCAATCAAGTCTCAAAGGAGTCAAGATGATTAGTATATGCTTGTATGCTTTCTCGATGTTTGTCAATTGCCCCGCTGTAATTTGTTCACCCAGCATGTTATCTATCTAAAGGAGAGCCACCTCTAGTGAACTATGGACCCCGGTCCTTTCTTTTACATACAATCTACAAATTGTTTACTGCTTTGTGTTTACTTTCTACAAACTATTGCTTCCTTCCATTCGATACGTTTAATCCTTTGTTTTCAGCAAAACCGGTGAGATTGACAACCTCATCGCAAGTTGGGGGCAAAGTTCTATGGTTGTGTTGTGCAGGTCTCCACGTTGCTGCTGGCACCGGTAGTGCGTCCTGCCAACGTTCAGCTAGCAACACCTTTGGGGTGTTTCCTTGCTCCTACTGGTTTGATAAAACCTTGGTTTCATAACTGAGGGAAAACTTGCTGATGTGCTCATCATACCTTCCTCTAGGGGTTCCCAATGAGCTCTACATCAACATCGCACCAGCATTTTCCTGGCGCCAACACTCAGCCATCAAGCATTTTTCTGGCGCCGTTGCCGGGGAGTCAAGGACATCTTCACAAGGGGAGTCCCTCATAACCAATCTCTTTACTTTGTTATTTTTTTTTGCTTAGTTCCTTTTTGCTTTGTTTGCTTGTTTTTTTATCAAAAACACACAAAAATTAGTTTTACAAGTTTGCTTTCTTTATTAAAAACACAAAAAAATTAAGTCTCCTTTAGTTGTCACCTCTTCCTTAGCTCACCATGTTGATCCCTAAATTCACCTTGAAAGACCTTTCAATTGGTAGTGGTTTTATAATTGGGAAATATAATATTGAAGAATTCTTTAATCATGTTAGTAAACATGAGGATACTGAGGATAAATCCCTTGCAGAACTTGCTCGAAACTATGAGATTGCTGCAGCTTCTTTAATTCATATGTTATAAGCTAGGTTTGTTAACCTCAACCCCTTAATGCAAATAATGTTTCTTAAGCTTAAAGAAATTGAGGACCCTGAAAAGAGGGATTTTATTCTAGAAACTTTGTTTAAGGATTTCTATGATGTTGCCAAGGAAGCTAGGAAAGTCTTTGAACGTTTCAATATGCTAGGCTCATGTGTAGATGTTGTTGGTACACGAGAAAAGATGAACAAAACCGAACCTAATGGGGAGGAACCTAAGATACCAATACCCTTTAAACTAGTAGCAATACATGATGCCATAGAAAAGAATCTTGATTGGATTGTTCCTGCAAACCCTTTAGATGAGAATAGTGAACCTAAGAGCATTGAGAGAGGATCCTCGAGAACTTATTTGGATGATATACCTTGCCTTGTTGAAGATATTTCTGGTATTGATCTTAATGCTTCTTCATTTGAGAACACTTGATTTTGTTTCTTGCTTCTTATGCCTAACTTAAAGGCGTTAAACAAAAGTACTTATTGGGAGATAACCCAAAAGTTTTAGATGAGCCTTGGAAGTTATTACCTCTGTAATAACCGCTCCTTATCTTTTTTATTTGCTTTTTGTGCCAAGAGTAACCTCTAACGAGAGAGAAGTAATGATTGGGAAAGTTGCTGTCCCGAAACAGATTTCTGTGCTTCACCATAAAAAATCGTGTAAAATATCTGTATGTCCTTTTGAGGAGTGAATGTTTGTGCCTCTGCCCCAGGTTGTTATCTAACTTTCGTTAGTTCAACACTTTTTTATTTGAGCAACATAAGGTCTTTGAAAAAAATTGTCTTTACCTCCTGGTCTATTTTGACAGATTTCTGCCATTTTCTGCATTTGCTTCTTGTTGGTTCCTTTTTGAGTTCTTTTGGGGAATTGAGCATTTTGAGGGAAGTACTACAGTAGCTAGTGTTCTAATGGAAGTTTATTTGGTGTCAGAACTGACCCTTAAGACTTATTTATCTTGAGTGCACTAATGTTTCTAATAAGATTGTGTGAAGTTTTGTATGAAGGAAAAATTTCAGGTGTATGGAAGGAATGAGTAATGAGATGAAGGATCGACTAAAGCTCAAGCTTGGGGATGCCACGCGTGTCACCCCAAGAAATATCCAAGAAGTACAAGCGTCAAAGCTAGGGGATGCCCAAGGCATCCCCTTCTTCATCAATAAAAATCCCAGGTTTCTTCCAAACGCTTCATTTTTATTGTTTCATCCACAGTTGTGTTGTTCTTGGAGCGTCTTATTTTTTGTTTTCGTTTTGGTTTTTTGTTTGCTTTTGTTTGATGAATAAATTGGTTGGACCCCCTCTTTCATACATTGGTTTGCAAATAGTTTGGTTTGGTTTGGAAAAGAGTAGGAAAGTTCATACTTATGTGGTAAAAAGAGCTCGTTTTTGAATGTGGCCTATGCTTTGTCATGCCATGCTTGATATTGTTTTGGCTTTATGCTTAGTATTCTTTGCAGTAGAATGACTTGTTATAAACAATTGAGATTGCTTAATGTCCTTGGATAAATCATGCGTTGTTTTAGCATATTAAAGCATATTATAGTGGTATTCTCCTTTGATGCTTTATTTGGATTGACTTGGTGCATGCTCACACCATGTTATGACTATGTCAAGTCACCATAGCCTTTATGATCCTTTAGTTTTCAACTTGTAGTATCACTTTATGCTTTGATCAATGATGTTTTGTCGCTCTGCATGATTGTGGCCATTATTGCTCTGTTAGTTTGTCGCTCCCAGTCTTTTGCTAGCCTCCACAACCAAGTATGAGTTCCACTCATGCATCCAACTCCCTAAAACAAGTTATTCCAAAGGGTCCACCATACCTACCTACTAGCTTATGCTATTCCAAGTATAATCATGCTTTTGTTTACCTTCCAAATTAAACTTGTTATGAGAAAACTAGTGATTAAAGCTCTCACGGCCTTGATGGCACACTTTACTTTTCTTGCCCTTAATAAACTTGAACCATTGTGTCGTCTATGTTGTATATGCTTGCACTTATTTGTTGGGAATTAGCAGAACCATGCTTTCATGGGGAATGCTTTCAACATTGCACTTGGTACTTATACCTAGTTGATATCATGCTCTTTTGTATATGGATGTTGTCGGTGTGAAATGAAAGGGGAGCTTGTAAGTCCATGGAGTTATGTATATGTGTTAGAGAAACGCCTGGGCCGCTGGTCTAATTCATGCTGACATGGTGGAAACCTGTAGCGTAGCCATAATGAGCAGTCTATGAAGCATTCTTCTTATAAAAAAGAGTCCTATATTGAGAAAAAAGAGAAAAAGAAAAAAAAATGAGATTATGAAAAGAGGAAAGAGAGAAAAAAGCACCATATTCCCATGGTAAATAAGAAGATTGCTGAGATGCTCATTGTCTACTTGCCTTGTTATTTTGATATGGGGATTCTTCCGTATCATCGGGCAAGGGGTACCCTGTTGGCGGTTCTCTATGATACACATGTACTTACGATGACAAGAACTTACTGGTGACTAAACTTGAGTAGCATGAGGAGCGGCCCTCGTATACAAGGGACATGAGATTTCTAACTTATACCTCGTCAAGCATGTACACCATAGTTTGTTCAGTTTAACCTTAATCACTTCAAGATGCTTATGATAGGGGCAATGAGAGCTGAAAGCTATAAGTACCATAATTTTTGGAAGCTCTTTATGAGACTTGAATCCCTACTTCCTTTTATAAAAAGGCCTTTCTTCCACCATTATATTGAGTCTCCACCTTCTACCTTTATGCGCCTACTTTGAGAGCATAGTGGCCATTTTAGTTCTATGTGCATTGTCCCAAGACTAGTTGATTGATGCATAACTTGATATTGCTTGTTTTAAACTATTTGTATCTAGTCACTCTTATGAACTTTTAAGGTGTCCTATGCATTTATCTTTTCTACTCTATTGAGGGATAAGCTGAATACTATCATGCTATGTTTTCTTTATGTGAAACAAACAAACGTCTTGCAAAGCATTGTTATTCATGAATCTTTTGTTTGTGCCTTTTCATGCTGCATCATAGTTTCTTTGTCTTATTGCTAGAACTTTGTCTTTCATGTTATGATTGAAGTACTATGATCCCAGCTTTGAATGTTTTACAAATACTTTGATCAAGTCTTTGATGGTGCATGTCACCTCAAAAATTATTCTTTCTTTTTATCACTTACCTACTCAAGGACGAGCAGGAGTTAAGCTTGGGGATGTTGATACATTGCAAATGTATCTATAATTTTTGATGTTCCATGCTTGGTTTTATCCACTTTCTTGTGTTTTGTCCACACTTTGGAGTACTTTTCATATGATTTCTTGGACTAATCTATTAACAAGAGCCACAGTGCCAGCTGCCTGTTTTTTGCTGTTTTTGGTTCCAGGAAAGTCAGAAAATGAATATTCTCGGAATTGGACGGGACAAAAGCCAAAGTGCCTATTTTTCCGGAAGTCATCAGATGCCAGAATACGAGACGGAGAAGGGCTGGGGGCCGACCACACCACCTGGCCGTGCGGCCAGGCTCGGCCCGCGCCAGGGCTGGTCTGGCCGACCGCAAGACCCCCTCGGCCTCTCCTTCTGCCTATATATTGCCCTTGGGACGAAAACCCTAAGGACCCGATCAAAAATCCACGAAAGAGTCTGTAGCCGCCGTCATCTCCATCCCTAGATCGGGAGGGATCTGAAGCTCTTCCCGGCACCCTGCCGGAGAGGGGAATTCACCCTGGAGGCCTTCTTCATCACCATGCAAGCCTCCGGTGTGATGCGTGAGTAGTTCATCCTTGGACTACGGGTCCATGTAGTAGCTAGATGGCTGATTCTCCTCCTTTGTGCTTTCATGTCTAGATTTTGTGAGCTCTGTTCATGATCAAGATCATCTATTTGTAATTCTGCATGTTGTGTTTGCGGGGATCCGATGGATATTGAGATGCTATTTCAGATTGATTATTGATTCTATCATGTCTTTGTTATTTGTGATCTTGCATGCTTTCCGTTGTTAGTAGCTATCTTGGCCAAGTAGATGTTAGCAACTCCAAGAGTTAGTATTTATGCTCGATAGTTGGTTCATGCATTTCGTAATCTGGGGAAGTGACAGAAATCTCTAAGGTACTAGATGTGTTGTTGCTACTAGGGAGAAAACAACAATCCTTTGTTCATAGAACAATCATATTGTATACTCTACACGCAGTTCGTAAAGCAATAATCTGTTGCTTGCAACTTAATACTGGAGGGGGTTCGGATGATAACTGAAGGTGGATTATTAGTCATAGATGCAGTTGGATGGCGGTCTATGTATAATGTTGTAATGCCCAATCGAATCTCAAAGGAGTCAAGATGATTAGTATATGCATGTATTGCTTTCTCGATGTTTGTCAATTGCCCCGCTGTAATTTGTTCACCCAGCATGTTATCTATCTAAGGAGAGCCACCTCTAGTGAACTATGGACCCCGGTCCTTGTCTTTTACATACAATCTATAATCTGTTTACTGCTTTGTGTTTACTTTCTGCAAATTTTTACTTCTTTCCATTCGATACGTTTAATCCTTTGTTTTCCGCAAAACACGGTGAGATTGACAACCTCATCGCAAGTTAGGGACAAAGTTCTGTGGTTGTGTTGTGCAGGTCTCCACGTTGCTACTAGCACCGGTAGTGCGCCCTGCCAAGGCTCAGCTAGCAACACCTTTGGGGTGTTTCCTTGCTCCTACTGGTTCGATTAAACCTTGGTTTCATAACTGAGGGAAACTTGTTGCTGTCCTCATCATACCTTCCTCTTGGGGTTCCCAACGAGCTCTACATCAACATCGCACCAGCATTTTCCTAGCGCCGACACTAAGCCATCAGGCAGAAAGCTAACACTTGAACTGATCGCCCAGTTGCGTCACCTCCTCCAATAGATACTGCTCGTGGGCGGTAGCCTTCTCAGCCTTCGACTTCCATACATCCGCGCTACCACGGAGGATGGGCAACTCACGCTCCAGGTGCTTAATGCGATCGTGCAATCACAAAAGCAAGGCCAACTCGTCCACCTTTGAGCGCGGCTGAGCCAAGATCTCATCGGCAGGTGGAGGATCGTGAGGACCACTCGACGTACCCTATCACGAACCAAGCAAAAGAAAATAAGAACACCAAGAATACATTGACAGAAGGCATAGACGCAGTCAAGCTCAGCAAAATTTTCGACTGGGACACTTCCATAAAAGCATTGTTCCAACACAGAAGTTAAAACTACAACCATTACAAGATAGCTACTAAGGAGCAACCCGCTTCTTCGACTTCAACTTGGACTTCGGAGGCCTCGTCGAATCCGTGGCGGTCTCTGACATCATAGACTTTCCAATTCCGACCCCTGATGTCGCAGGCTTCGCCGCATTCCTCACTCGCTGCAGCTCCTCGGAGTATTTGGCGACTGTATTGATGAGCTACAGCCCATATTTACCATAGCCAGTAGCGAAGGGAGCAAACACTACCTGTTGTCTATCTGCGCCGACAGGCATCACCATGGAAATCGCGGCAGGATCCACCTCCACACCATGGGCTTGCACCATTGCGAGTGCCATGGTGGCGCCGACTGACCGCTAGGAGTTCCTGAAGTCCATGGGAATACCCCCAGCAAGGGATTCCACCTGGTCCTCCAGGTTGTCAAGCAGTTCAGCCTTGGGAGTTAGATCCCTGTGTATGCGACTGAGCACATTTTTGGCCTTTGCCAGCGTCCCTTGGAGAGGAGCGCTGCGGTCTTCGACTGCGGCAACGACACCAGCCAATGCATAGTCGTGACAAAGGGCCTGGGCATCAAAGCTAAGGCCGCCGGCATCTACATATAGTAAAGTGTCGGTACAATAACATGATGTCGAAGCAAGAAACAAAGGAAATTCAGCTGAAAGAATACCTGAGAGGGACTTAGCAATCGAGAAAAGCTGCTCCTCGAGCAACTTATCCCTCTCGGCATTGGAGGAACGCAAGTCTTCTTCACGCTTGCATAAATCCTTGTCGCACTTTTGCGATTCCTCCAAGGCCACGATTGCTTCTTTGCGACTCTTCGTCGCCGCGACAAGCACCTTCTCAAGTGAAGCAGCATGACGCAGAAGTTCGTTATGCTCAACTGCAAGAGAGGACACATCATCAATCGCATCTAGACACTTCAACAAGACAAATACAAAGGCAATACTAACCTTCAACAACGCGATGGCGATTGTCCATCCGCGCATGCTGTCAATCCATCTCCAGGACTTGCTCCACCAGGTGAGCAACCTCCTTCATGATGAGTTGCATTAGAAGAAAACAAAGTTCAGCAACATCACCAAGTATATATTCGACTGCCAAAACAGCAAAGAGATGCTTACATGGTCCTGCAGAGACTCCGAAGATGACTGCCGCGCAGTCGTCCGGGTAACAATCTGGTGTTCCCCAGCATGCAGGGAACTCGAAGAATTGTGCCTGGAGTGGGCCACCAATGGAGGAGAAGAAGATCGTCCAGCCACTTCTTTGGCATTGGAGTCTACGACTCCGGATTCCTTCACAAATTTGACGTCGCCAGAAGACGACGCCGCCGCTTGACTGCAAAACACGTCAAGCAAAAACCTCAAGGAAAGCAACTCCAAAAGAAACTAAGGCAACGTCGCGAACTCACCAGTCAAATTTATCAAGGTCGAAGGATTGCTCCTCCAACTCCAATGACTCCTTTGGCAGCCGCAACTTCTTCCGAACAGAAGGAGCCATGGAGCGCACAGGAACGATGGGGATCGGATCCTCTACAACAGCAGAAGGGCCTTATGGCGATGACGGCGACGAGGCATCCGAGTCCTCGCTGCAGGATCGCTTGCGAGTGTCCTGGCCGCTGGACTTGGGGGCTCCCTCCTCCTCTTCAATCGGGACGGTCGACTCCGACTCGTCCTCTTCATCCACTTCGTGTGATCCCTTCAGGTTGAGGGGGCAGGTTGGGAGCCACCTTCCAGTCCTACATTCAGAAGATACAACATTGTATATCAAAAAACATCATAAAGGCAGTCGCAAAAGGACACTATTTCGCAGAATAACTCTACCTCAAGAGGGGGGTTAGAGGTGTCGAAAGGAGGCACGACTGGTTCGCCTGGGAACCTCCTTGGCGGTGTATTTGGTAACCAGTCGCACCTCTTATCTACCTCACCCGCAGAAATGCCCTCGGCAGAGACGCGGGTGACATCGTTAGCACTGGTCCAACAGTACATTGGGTGCACTCTAGCTTGCACAGGTTGGACGCGGTGGCGCAACCAAGTGCGAATAAGGGCGATGCCACCCTCTTCTTTACCTATGCGACTTTCGAGGTCGTAGACGTGCTTGTACAGCACCTTCGTTTCCTCGGACTCGCCAGGCATCACTATGTTCTTCCAGGAGCACCTCCTCTTGCACGGCGTCGCGGGATCGAAGGGCACGGGTCCATATTGCTCTCCGTTGGCCTTCTGGTCGCGGATATAAAACCATTTGTCCCTCCACCCTTGGACGGACGCGGTGAGGTTGATGGCAAAGTAGGTGACAGAAGATTCGACGTGGATTCTGCAGCCTCCTATGTCGTAGACTACTGAACCGGACGCCGACTGTCGTTTCAGCTTAAAAAGCCTCTTAAAGAGGCCAAAGTGCGGCTCAATCCTGAGCCAGCACTCACAAAGTATAATAAAGCAGGAGATGTGGAGAATAGAATTTGGGGACAGCTGATGTAGCTGGAGCCCGTAGAAGCAAAGGAGGCCCCTGAAGAAAGGATGCAGGGGCAGAGAAAGACCTCGGATGATGAACGCAAGAAACATCACCTGGAAACCAGGAGGAAGACATGGAATTACCTCCTCGCCAGGCACTCGTGAATCGCCCTCCGCGGATGGAAGAACTCCATCTTGACGATGAAGATGAAGCTTGGAGGATTTGATGATAGACGCTTGCCAAGCGCCACTGGTGACGCGGGTACCCGCGCCCTTCTTCTTCCCAGCGCCGGCGGCACTGGTACCCATAGTGGCGGAGCCACCCTTCTTCTTGGCGACGGCAGACCCAGCGGCGGCACCTCCCTTCTTCTTGCCCATCTTCCGATGGCGGTGAGAACAGAGGAAGTAGCTCGGAAAGATGCGAAGCTGGTCCAGCGCCACAATGAGAAGGTGCGCAAAGAAGCAGAGAGCAGCAGCAATGGCAATGGAGGCAAGAACAATGAAGAGAGATGGGGAAATTACCGCAGCTGTGCTACTACTTAACCTCATCGCAGATACCATCCAACGACCAGGAGAAACCCTACTACACGCGTGGCGTACATCGCCATCGACACGTGGCGAAGCTGAAGCACGAACCGTCCCCCCACTATTCCCTTTACGCGTGGAAATCGAGGAGACGTAGTTAAAACAGAAGATTACGCACGCCCAGTAAAATCGAAGTCAAAAAGTGGGACCCACCACTCGTCACGTCCTGTCAAAGCCGCTCACGCGGGCAACCAAGGTCATCACATCGTCAGCACTGACGTCATTGATTTCAGCAACAAAAGATTTCGACTACTTTATTCCTTGCTCGAGTCTTCGACTCAACCAAGCACTCGGGGGCTACTCCCATAGGGAGCACTGGTCGCGCACCCTACGATTTATCTTTATGCAGGTATAAGAACATTCAGGACATACCCACCACTCGAATCTATGATTCGATTAAGGATTATGGGTT
This sequence comes from Avena eriantha, assembly GCA_910589775.1. Taxonomy (NCBI): domain Eukaryota; kingdom Viridiplantae; phylum Streptophyta; class Magnoliopsida; order Poales; family Poaceae; genus Avena; species Avena eriantha. The sequence continues at coordinate 13,989,347 of OU342741.1, read as the reverse complement.
ACTCCCATAGGGAGCGCCAGAAGAAAATTCGACTGAAACAAGCAACAAAAGACGACAGCAGTCGCAAAAAGTTTTTAGTCCCCGCCTGAGTCTTCGACTCAACCAGGCACTCGGGGGCTACTCCCATAGGGAGCGCTGGTTGCGCACCCTATGATTATTTGTACATCGTACTATGTGTTGATAACATCCACACCCGAATGCTATGGCGACTCCGTCTCATACTATCCCTACAAAGAGACTGCGTCTCCTAGGTCACCCGAATCATCTCCGCGATGACAAAGTTCGGATGTCGCACTTACAACGTGAAGATAAACCTGAATAAGGCTTGGCAACACATCTGTTGTGCACTACCAGAAACATACCCATTCCTGCAGGTACGATGAACATGCCTTGACGGACGCATCGAGTGCTCACACTTATACACTAGAATTCGACTCCTGTAAGACCTCCGCGGCTTGAGTCGAATTACGCCAGCACTTTTTCGAATTCAAGTCCGGGGACTCGAGTTTGAGTAGATTGCGTTGTTTTGCCCTAAGGCAGTTAACTGATACCGATACATCGGATAAATCAGGCACGCATATCAACAATCCCTATGACATAAACAGAACACTCAAAAAATGCTCAATCATGCACTCGAAAGACTTAATAAAGTCCCCAGTCAAATCGATTCCACTGGACACTCGGGGGCTACTGATATGGGTATACCCTACAGGTACTCGAGTTCGGTATATATGGTCCATATACAGTGGAAGCCCACGGCGTTGCCAAGGCCCAAATGGAGAATTCGAGTGGCCCACGGACTCTCGATTTCTTGCGAGACAAGAAGAAGCTTAAGATAGAAAGTTTAAAGGGAAAACCCTAATCTGTAACCGACTCGACCTGCTACCCAAGACCTAGCCTATCTATATAAAGGCTAGGAGGGGGCGGCGAAGGGGACACACACGCAACCCTAGTTTCCACAACTCTCGCCAGATTACATCTGCGCGCCCCTGTAATCTTCGATTCCTTCGTTAATTCCAAGAGCAGACAAATAGGAGTAGGGACCTCTATGAGGCATGAACCTGGGTAAAAACTTGCGTCCCTGTGTGCTTGTTTGCTAGCCGACTGATGCCTCCAGTGCTTCCTCCTTCTCCAAAACCCAAGTCCATAACAATGGGCATTGATGAGTTAAACCCTCATCAATTCCTCTTTCTCATTGTACGCACACTTTAATATGCAATTAGAACATTATCTGTAATAAGGAGTCGAGGAACAAACGCATAGAGTAATTAGAACATTAACTTCTAGGGAATGTTTGCCTAAAAAATACCAGTAAAGAATCAGGCCAATAGTTAAGTTCATACTCTAGATGTTTCAACAATATAGTTACATAAACATATACGAGGATCTACTATTAACATTTTTTAAGGATTGTAGGCTTTTTAGATCGTTAACATACATTCATATAAAGTTTTGTTTATGTAATTTCTAAACATAATTTGAGAAAGAACTTTTGTTATATCTACGGTTTAGAATTAAGTATAATACAAGTTTATTTGAAGATATACATTACAATAACATAATAAAGAATTACAACTAACAGTTAGCAACATTGCTATGTTGTTAACTATGCCAAAAATCTGATCAATTGTTTTACATGTTAAAATAATGGCATATAAAAAACTAAAAAGTGTAGATGTTTAGTACAAATTGTGTTTAATTTAGTTCGTCTTATCAGCAATATAATGAGAAATTCATTCTTCACATAGTATAGAAAGTATAGAAATATAAAAATACAAAGAGAGTGGGCTTACTTGTAAATTCTCGTGTTTTTCATAGTGCAGATTGACGGTGTCATCCAGATCAGTTGTACGGGTTCTAATCTTCAAATTTCAGTGTCTCTCGTGTAAAAGGAATTATAGTGCAGATTGATGGTGTCCTCGAGGTGTCTATGTCCGAGCACGTTCTCCTGTTTTTCGTGTCAGTCCCAGCCATCAGCTACAAACACACCATTTCCATGCTTAACACTGCCGCATCGTAGTCTCCACCGATGGAGACAGTGCCTCCCGCGGCCCTACCCAAGCCGAAGAAAGAGAAGACGCGGGAGCAAAGGTCCCTACAGAGTGTGAAAAGGGTCAGGTGGAGGGTAACTCGGAAGCACGAGCGATAGTGGACGCCACAACCTAGGCGAAACAAATGTCCATAGTCCACCTCACAGATAGAATGATGAAGGAGGGAGCGTTGAACGCAGCCATCGCCAACATCGATAGCATTTTGATAGCATATTCTTTTATGGGGGAGGTGGGATGAGGTATGGGTGGGATGATGTGGTGGTGTTATAGTCGACCGACTGCCCTTGAATAGCACAGATTGAATGTATGAAAACATAGTACACTTCACAACATTTTATATTCACTAGTGTTTACTCTTAGCCATGGTATTTTGGTACTAAGCATAGAGATCAATTTGTTTTCAACTGGCTATTGAACCTACCATAACTTCTTAGGCATGTGTTACTATGAAAACATCTGTAAAGAATTATGCCAACATTTGAATTTGTACTATAGAATATAGATGTTTCAAAAAAGTAAGGTTAGATAGTCATATACACTAGAAATTACTATTACCATATTTGTTTCCTTCTTGGGATTTATAGATATTTAACATAAACACATCCAAAATATATAGTTTATGCACTTCTTAGACATAATTGAAGAAGGAACTTTTCTTATAAAATAATGTTCAAATTTGGTAAATAATAATTTATTTGAATATATACATTACAACATCATAACAAAGAACATTAGAAATTATGGCAAGCAACATCACTATGTTGTTGGCTACGCACAAAATGTACAAGAAAAGTTTACCACCCATATAATGGCATATGGAAAATAATATTAAAAGTAAAAAAATTTAATGTAAATTTTAATTATTTCAATTAGACTTGGGTCAATATTGGTATCAAATATGTATCCCTTAAATGTAATTCATACTTTACATCAAATTGACTTATACTTGAAAATATACCACCAATCATTAGTTGACTAAAAAATGTACAATCTAGAATAAAAGAAAATGTACGTGTTTCCTTGGGTCATCAATATTATAAAGTAGCAACCCTTATATCGCAGTATAATTAGAATATCCCACCAATCATCAGTTGACCCAAAACAATACACCCTCACAATACTTTTATGAATTAATATAAAGGTGAAATGGTGGAAATGAGAACACAGAGACATGCAAAAGTTGTAGTCCCACATATTAAGTTTCCCTGAATCTAAATGAAATTATATCACGCTCATGGTACATATAACAAAATTTTCTCAAATGTTGTCTGACAAAACTGACATGTTGATCATTTTTTGCACTACTGCCACAAGGACCGTCTATTAAGTATTGAAGCAATTTTTCTGGCTATGGTTTCTCTAAACTGTCTTGATCATAAAGTAGACCTATATTTTAGAACTTTTGGTATCACTTCTACATTAAGTATGATTATCACCTACTATAATAACAAAATCTAGTGCTATATTTTTGTTATACCATCAAACTTAGGTGGAAAACACACAAACACGAGTGTTACCCCAAATGGAAATTATGTGGTAGCGAACGAATCAAAGTTGAGAAAAATAATCACTACCGAGAACCCTATATTTGACGAGTATCATAAATACTCAACGAAGACTAAACAAACTCATCAAAGGTTTTGACAAGTGTTATACTCGGCAAAGCCAACTCAGCTTATGCCACGTCGATAAAACAGGTTTTGTCGAGTGTTTGTTTTTATCCGGGAACTCGGCAAAGCCTTTATAGTGTGCTAGATCGATTTTTGGCAAAAGAAAAGCAACTTCGTGGCCACTCAATAGAAATGGCAACCGCATGGTAGTTATGTTTGCCGAGTGATGTGTGTTACTTTTGGACGCAACATGCATTCGTGTTAAACTCGGCCAAGGCTTATTTTCCATATGTTACAATCGGTAAAGTTGTGTCAAAATATTATTTTGCTTGATATTGTGTAATTCAAAGCAGTTCACAAGGAAACTACAGAATTCACGACACATAAGCATCACATATATCAGACATCATCATATCACACATATATGGCACACTAGATCATCATAAGTACCGCAATATGATACACGATAGGACCGAGTTCACTAGTGTACACCATAACACATCAAGTGTCAACAACTCCACAAAATAATGAAGTGTCCACAACTCCACAAAATTATCAAGTGTCCAAAAAATAATGAGTCATTACTTTGGATTGGGTTTTACTTCGAACTAATCCTCGTGTCTATTGCCATCAGATCATCTCACCAAATGAGGCCAACGGTGAAAATGACATGATTCTCGATCACCAAAGCGATTTCCATTTGGTGCTTTGTTGATTCAGAAATGAAAGCGTGAGCCATTAGGTTGTAAGCCAATATGTGATAGTAGTACACCATGAACTCCTAAAACAATCTATGTTTGAACAGATGTAATATTGCATAACTCCTTTTCGTGATTCATTTACGTGTTCAAGCTCTCTCTGTGATGCGCTACTAGCATGGGATATATCAATTGATAACCCACTGTATCGTTGCAGAGGGTAAAGATTAGTAGCACACTCTCTCGGTTTTTTTTTCAAATAAGGCACACGGTTTTTGAAGACAAATCTTTGACCAAAGTTCTGATAAACAATGTCTTGATTATGTTATACAAAATTCATATCGTCAGATTCATATTTAAAAACACTTTCTAAATGATATCAACTTTGCATCAAACGTCACAACATAATAGTGGAATTAATACGCAAAACCGGCAATGCACATACCACATCGTGTCTTTTGCATTATATGTGCCAATACCTTTGGGACAAAGGGAACCGAGTTGTCATGCCCTTCCAGCCGCAAGTTGCGTTCCTCTTCTACCGAACAAGAGTATCCAAGATTCCAAGTCATTCATCCAAAAGAAAAAAAGGAATATCCAAGTCCGGAAATGACACACACACACACACAACTGTGTATCAGAAACGATTTTTCAGGACGTGCTTGACACTTGCCCGTTGGCTTGGATTAAACAAGATCTTCCAGCATGGCAAACACTACGCTGCATGAGGTACAGAGCTGCCAGCGCTGTTTTGTAGACGACATACCATCTGACTTATGGACCGCCCGAATTCAAAATAATTCTTCGAGGTGTGTGTTGTGTGACTGCTGCAGCGAGGTGTGTGTTGTGTGACTGCTGCAGTGCTGCTCGTTAAATTTAGCCCGTCCGGTTGACATTGCCTACCTGGATCCATGGTATTGTTATATCGCTTATTAATCCTGATACGGATCCCGCTTAGTCGCACTAATCCAGATACTCGTTGAGAAAAGAACAATACCTCATAGCTGTGATGTGGCGATTCTCCGTGATCCTAATGATGAGCGGGAGAGAATAACGCGACATATGACTGGCTGCTGAGGAAACTGCCTGCCGGCCTCGTCGTCGGGTTGTAGACAGCTATATATTCTGGTTCCGCGCTCTAGCTATGTGGACATGATGCATCAGATCACTTCCATGACGGTGGTGCTGCTCCGGCCAATGATCTACGGTTCTGGTGCCGCCGTGCCGGCGAGTCATGCCGCGCGCATGCCGGCATCGGCATGAGCAGACTACGTGCCACCTCCTGGGCAGGATGGTCCGATCAGGTCACTGCTAGCTCAGGCCGACATCGTGTCGCCATCACGCCTGTGAAGGCCGTACGTGCTATGACGTAGTAGTACTCCGTAACTTGCAACCATGTCTGACGCTCTCTCCCGTTGCTGGCAGTAGTAGTATCCCGCTATGCACCTGGCGCACATGCGCGCGTCCTCCAACCCAACAGATAAGAGCATCCAGCAGCTGTATACTGTGCCCGCGCTAAAAAAAACGCGGCTGATATGCAGCGTCCGAGGCCATTTTTGCGCTCCATCAGCGGCTATAAACAAACACGCATTGTAAACTGTTTAGTGTGCGTTGCGTTTTCCGATATCCAAAGTGATACTCCCGATTCATATTAGTTGACTCGAATTTGTCTAGGTTTGAATGTATCTAGACATGTTTTACTTATTAGATACATCCGAATCTAGATAAATTCAAGTCAACTAATATGAGTCGGAGGGAGTGAGGCGTTGATGCAGCGCGCTATCGCTCGGGCTCGCACGAACGAAACGGCCCCGAAAACTTCGTCCTGTGCGTCTTGCGGAATGCTGCCCGATGCTGCTATTGACTCCCGCCGCCTCGGACTGAAACCCGGGAACAGTTCCCCCTCTTCCATCCAAATTTCCATAGAATTCAGTTTCTCACGAGTTGGATGTTGGGTTCCTCCTCTCCGTCGATTTCGAGCAGCGGCGACAGCCATGTCTAGGCCTCGACACAAATTCCATGGTATGACCAAGTGTCTGATTTATGGCTGGCTGAACAGTGTTCTTTTCCATGGTAAGAGCATCCAGCAGCTGTATATTATGCCAACCCTAAAAAAGCGGCTGATATGCAGCGTCCGTCGACTGAGGCCATTTTCACTCTCCATCAGCGGCTGCAAACAAACGCGCATTATAATTTTTTTAGTGCGTGTTGCCTTTACGTTATCCAAAGTGGTATATGTAAGACATACAATGCAGCACGCTATCGCTCGGGCTCGCACGAATGAAACGTCCGCGGAAATTTCCTCGTGTGCGTCTTGCCGTCCGATGCTGTTTTTTTTGAATGGACACATTATTACTTAACAGGAATGTTTACACCCGGCCTCAGCATAGCTAGGATGCACACAACCGATCAACCACACAACTAGTGAAAAAAGTAAAAATACCAGCATTACAAGACATGCTATGAAAATAAATCAACGGCCTCGAGCTACGACAGATATATCCGCAGATCACGTTGCCATCCATGTCGGGAGAAAATATCCCTTGTCGTGTCGTCCAATCTCGTACACCCCTTGCCGAAGGTTAAACTCATCAATGCCTATTGTTATGGACTTGAGTTTTGAAGAAGGAGGGAGTGTTGAAGGCATCAATCGGCTAGCAAACAAGCACACAGAGACGCAAGGTTTACCCATGTTCAGGGCTCGTAGAGGTCCCTACTCCTGCTTGTCTGCTCTTGGAATTATAGAGGGATTCGAAAGTTACAGGGGGTGCGCAGATGCAATCTCGCGAGATTGTGGAAATTACGGTTGTGATTGTCCTCCTCGCCGCCCCCTCCTAGCCTTTATGTAGATATCCTAGGTCTCAGGTAGCAAGTCGAGTCGGTTACAAGTTAGGGTTCGCCCGTTTAAACTTTCTATCTTAGGCTTTGCCTTGTGCCGCAAGTCGGAGTCTCCGTAGGCCACCCGAATCCTGGATTGGGCCCTGGTAACGCCGTGCGCTTCTGCTAGATCAGGCCGTATATACCAAGCTCGAGTACCTGTAAGGTATGTCCACGTCAGTAGCCCTCGACTGTCCAGTGGAATCACAGATTCGAGTGGAGACTTTATAAAGTCTTTTGAGTGCTTTGTTTTGTGTCATAGGAATCGTTGATATACATGCCTGATTTATCCGATGTATCGGGATCAGTTAACTGCCTTAGGGAAAAACAACACAATCTACTCGAACTCGAGTCTCCGGACTCGAATTCGAAAAAGTGCTGGTGTAATTCGACTCAGGCCGCGGAGGTCTTACAAGAGTTGAATCCCAGTGTGTAAGTGTGAGCACCCGACTCATCCGTCAAGGCTTTATTCATCGTACCTGCAGGTACGGGTTTATTTCTCGTAGAGCGCAGCGGATGCGTTGCCCGGCCTTATTCAGATGTTATCTTCATGCTGTAAGTACGACATCCGAATTTTTGTCATCGCGGAGATGATTCGGGTGACCCAGGAGACGTAGTCTCTTTGCAGGGAAAGACATGAGGCGGAGTTGCCATACCATTCGAGTGTGGATGTTATCAACACACGGTGTAACGTATAATGAAAATAATCATAGGGCGTGCGGCCAACGCTCCTTATGGGAGTAGCCCCCGAGTGCCTATTCGAGTCGTAGACTCAAGTGGGGACTGTAAATATTTTGCGGCTGTTGTCGTCTTTTTGTTTGTTTCAGTCGAATGTGCTTTCAGTGCTCCCTATGGGAGTAACCCGGAGTCCACAATTGAATCGTTGATTCGAGTGAAGGGTTTTCATGATGCTTGGATATCTGCATAAAATTCTTCGGGTGCGCGGCCAGCGCTCCTGTTAGGAGTAGCCCCCGAGTACTTGGTTGAGTCGAAAACTCGAGTAAGGACTAAAGTAGTCAAAATGTTCTCCTACTGGAGTTGATGACGTCAGTGCTGACGATGAGATGACCTTAGTTGCCCGTGTGCGTGGCTTTGACAGGATGTGACGAGTAGTGGGTCCTACTTTATGACTTGGACTTGACCAGACATGCGTAATCTTCTGTTTTAACCGCGTCTCCTCGATTTCTGCGCGTAATGGGAGTAGTGGGGGACGGTTCGTGGTTTACCCTTGCCACGCGTCAATGTCGATGTACGCCACACGTCTGGTAGATTTTCTTCTAGCCGTTGGATGACATCTGCTAGGAGGTTAAGTAGGGGCACACCGTGCGATAATTTCCCCACATCTCTCTTCTTTCTTGCGCTTCCTCTGCCATTGCTGTTCTTGTTGCTCCTTTGCACACATCTCTTCCATGGCACTCAACCAACTCCGTGTCTTTCCCATCTACTTCTTGCGCTCACATCGCCAGCACGAGATGGGCAAGAAGAAGAATGGCATCGCCGCTGGATCTGCGGCTACCATTGCTACCGCCAAGAAGAAGGGAGGCGCCGTCACCACGGGCACCAGCGTTGCCGGCGCTGGGAAGAAGAAGGGCACGGGGACTCCCGTTACGAACGGGTCGTGGCGCCAGTTGAAATGGATCGTGTGGGCACCTAGAGGGCGGGCGGGGGGGGGGGGGGGGGGGGAGGGGGGTGAATAGGTGCTACTTCAAATTTTAATACTTTTGCAATTTAGGCTTGACACAAAAGGTAAATTCTCTAGATATGCGACTATGTAGAATTTCCCTAGATGCAAACCTAACTACTAGCGAGTAAATGCGAGTAAGAGTGAGGAACGAGGAAACCGTAGAGGAGCACGCGAAGACACATAATTTGTTTTACCGTAGTTTCTTCCTTGTTAGGGGAAGTACATCTGCGTTGGAGGGGTGGACGGTACTAAGCATAGAGATCAATTTGTTTTCAACTGGCTATTGAACCTACCATAACTTCTTAGGCATGTGTTACTATGAAAACATCCGTAAGAATTGTGCCAACATTTGTATTTGTACTATAGAATATAGATGTTTCAAAAACGTAAGGTTAGATAGTCATATACACTAGAAATTACTATTACCATATTTTTTTCCTTCGTGGGCTTTATAGATATTTAACATAAACACATCCAAAATATATAGTTTATGCAATTCTTAGACATAATTGAAGAAGGAACTTTTCTTAAAATAATGTTCAAATTTGGTAAATAATAATTTTTTTGAACATATACATTACAACATCATAACAAAGACCATTAGAAATTACGGCAAGCAACATCACTATGTTGTTGGCTACGCACAAAATGTACATGAAAAGTTTACCACCCATATAATGGCATATGGAAAATAATATTAGAAGTATAAAATTTTAATGTAAATTTTAATTATTTTAATTAGACTTGGGTCAGTATTGGTATCAAATATGTATCTGTTAAATATAATTCATACTTTACATCAAATTGACTTATACTTGAAAATATCCAACCAATCATTAGTTGACCAAAAAATATACAATTTAGAATAAAAGAAAATGTACGTGTTTCCTTGGGTCATCAATATTATAAAATAGCAACCCTTATATCTCAATATAATTAGAATATCTCACCAATCATGAGTTGACCCAAAACAATACACCCTCACAATACTTTTATGAATTAATATAAAGGTGAAATGGTGGAAATGAGAACACAAAGACATGCAAAAGTTGTAGTCCCACATATTAAGTTTCCCTGAATCTAAATGAAATTATATCACGCTCATGGTACATATAACAAAATTTTCTCAAATGTTGTCTGACAAAACTGACATGTTGATCATTTTTTGCACTACTGCCACAAGGACCGTCTATTAAGTATTGAAGCAATTTTTCTGGCTATGGTTTCTCTAAACTGTCTTGATCATAAAGTAGACCTATATTTTAGAACTTTTGGTATCACTTCTACATTAAGTATGATTATCACCTACTATAATAACAAAATCTAGTGCTATATTTTTGTTATACCATCAAACTTAGGTGGAAAACACACAAACACGAGTGTTACCCCAAATGGAAATTATGTGGTAGCGAACGAATCAAAGTTGAGAAAAATAATCACTACCGAGAACCCTATATTTGACGAGTATCATAAATACTCAACGAAGACTAAACAAACTCATCAAAGGTTTTGACAAGTGTTATACTCGGCAAAGCCAACTCAGCTTATGCCACGTCGATAAAACAGGTTTTGTCGAGTGTTTGTTTTTATCCGGGAACTCGGCAAAGCCTTTATAGTGTGCTAGATCGATTTTTGGCAAAAGAAAAGCAACTTCGTGGCCACTCAATAGAAATGGCAACCGCATGGTAGTTATGTTTGCCGAGTGATGTGTGTTACTTTTGGACGCAACATGCATTCGTGTTAAACTCGGCCAAGGCTTATTTTCCATATGTTACAATCGGTAAAGTTGTGTCAAAATATTATTTTGCTTGATATTGTGTAATTCAAAGCAGTTCACAAGGAAACTACAGAATTCACGACACATAAGCATCACATATATCAGACATCATCATATCACACATATATGGCACACTAGATCATCATAAGTACCGCAATATGATACACGATAGGACCGAGTTCACTAGTGTACACCATAACACATCAAGTGTCAACAACTCCACAAAATAATGAAGTGTCCACAACTCCACAAAATTATCAAGTGTCCAAAAAATAATGAGTCATTACTTTGGATTGGGTTTTACTTCGAACTAATCCTCGTGTCTATTGCCATCAGATCATCTCACCAAATGAGGCCAACGGTGAAAATGACATGATTCTCGATCACCAAAGCGATTTCCATTTGGTGCTTTGTTGATTCAGAAATGAAAGCGTGAGCCATTAGGTTGTAAGCCAATATGTGATAGTAGTACACCATGAACTCCTAAAACAATCTATGTTTGAACAGATGTAATATTGCATAACTCCTTTTCGTGATTCATTTACGTGTTCAAGCTCTCTCTGTGATGCGCTACTAGCATGGGATATATCAATTGATAACCCACTGTATCGTTGCAGAGGGTAAAGATTAGTAGCACACTCTCTCGGTTTTTTTTTCAAATAAGGCACACGGTTTTTGAAGACAAATCTTTGACCAAAGTTCTGATAAACAATGTCTTGATTATGTTATACAAAATTCATATCGTCAGATTCATATTTAAAAACACTTTCTAAATGATATCAACTTTGCATCAAACGTCACAACATAATAGTGGAATTAATACGCAAAACCGGCAATGCACATACCACATCGTGTCTTTTGCATTATATGTGCCAATACCTTTGGGACAAAGGGAACCGAGTTGTCATGCCCTTCCAGCCGCAAGTTGCGTTCCTCTTCTACCGAACAAGAGTATCCAAGATTCCAAGTCATTCATCCAAAAGAAAAAAAGGAATATCCAAGTCCGGAAATGACACACACACACACACACAACTGTGTATCAGAAACGATTTTTCAGGACGTGCTTGACACTTGCCCGTTGGCTTGGATTAAACAAGATCTTCCAGCATGGCAAACACTACGCTGCATGAGGTACAGAGCTGCCAGCGCTGTTTTGTAGACGACATACCATCTGACTTATGGACCGCCCGAATTCAAAATAATTCTTCGAGGTGTGTGTTGTGTGACTGCTGCAGTGCTGCTCGTTAAATTTAGCCCGTCCGGTTGACATTGCCTACCTGGATCCATGGTATTGTTATATCGCTTATTAATCCTGATACGGATCCCGCTTAGTCGCACTAATCCAGATACTCGTTGAGAAAAGAACAATACCTCATAGCTGTGATGTGGCGATTCTCCGTGATCCTAATGATGAGCGGGAGAGAATAACGCGACATATGACTGGCTGCTGAGGAAACTGCCTGCCGGCCTCGTCGTCGGGTTGTAGACAGCTATATATTCTGGTTCCGCGCTCTAGCTATGTGGACATGATGCATCAGATCACTTCCATGACGGTGGTGCTGCTCCGGCCAATGATCTACGGTTCTGGTGCCGCCGTGCCGGCGAGTCATGCCGCGCGCATGCCGGCATCGGCATGAGCAGACTACGTGCCACCTCCTGGGCAGGATGGTCCGATCAGGTCACTGCTAGCTCAGGCCGACATCGTGTCGCCATCACGCCTGTGAAGGCCGTACGTGCTATGACGTAGTAGTACTCCGTAACTTGCAACCATGTCTGACGCTCTCTCCCGTTGCTGGCAGTAGTAGTATCCCGCTATGCACCTGGCGCACATGCGCGCGTCCTCCAACCCAACAGATAAGAGCATCCAGCAGCTGTATACTGTGCCCGCGCTAAAAAAAACGCGGCTGATATGCAGCGTCCGAGGCCATTTTTGCGCTCCATCAGCGGCTATAAACAAACACGCATTGTAAACTGTTTAGTGTGCGTTGCGTTTTCCGATATCCAAAGTGATACTCCCGATTCATATTAGTTGACTCGAATTTGTCTAGGTTTGAATGTATCTAGACATGTTTTACTTATTAGATACATCCGAATCTAGATAAATTCAAGTCAACTAATATGAGTCGGAGGGAGTGAGGCGTTGATGCAGCGCGCTATCGCTCGGGCTCGCACGAACGAAACGGCCCCGAAAACTTCGTCCTGTGCGTCTTGCGGAATGCTGCCCGATGCTGCTATTGACTCCCGCCGCCTCGGACTGAAACCCGGGAACAGTTCCCCCTCTTCCATCCAAATTTCCATAGAATTCAGTTTCTCACGAGTTGGATGTTGGGTTCCTCCTCTCCGTCGATTTCGAGCAGCGGCGACAGCCATGTCTAGGCCTCGACACAAATTCCATGGTATGACCAAGTGTCTGATTTATGGCTGGCTGAACAGTGTTCTTTTCCATGGTAAGAGCATCCAGCAGCTGTATATTATGCCAACCCTAAAAAAGCGGCTGATATGCAGCGTCCGTCGACTGAGGCCATTTTCACTCTCCATCAGCGGCTGCAAACAAACGCGCATTATAATTTTTTTAGTGCGTGTTGCCTTTACGTTATCCAAAGTGGTATATGTAAGACATACAATGCAGCACGCTATCGCTCGGGCTCGCACGAATGAAACGTCCGCGGAAATTTCCTCGTGTGCGTCTTGCCGTCCGATGCTGTTTTTTTTGAATGGACACATTATTACTTAACAGGAATGTTTACACCCGGCCTCAGCATAGCTAGGATGCACACAACCGATCAACCACACAACTAGTGAAAAAAGTAAAAATACCAGCATTACAAGACATGCTATGAAAATAAATCAACGGCCTCGAGCTACGACAGATATATCCGCAGATCACGTTGCCATCCATGTCGGGAGAAAATATCCCTTGTCGTGTCGTCCAATCTCGTACACCCCTTGCCGAAGGTTAAACTCATCAATGCCTATTGTTATGGACTTGAGTTTTGAAGAAGGAGGGAGTGTTGAAGGCATCAATCGGCTAGCAAACAAGCACACAGAGACGCAAGGTTTACCCATGTTCAGGGCTCGTAGAGGTCCCTACTCCTGCTTGTCTGCTCTTGGAATTATAGAGGGATTCGAAAGTTACAGGGGGTGCGCAGATGCAATCTCGCGAGATTGTGGAAATTACGGTTGTGATTGTCCTCCTCGCCGCCCCCTCCTAGCCTTTATGTAGATATCCTAGGTCTCAGGTAGCAAGTCGAGTCGGTTACAAGTTAGGGTTCGCCCGTTTAAACTTTCTATCTTAGGCTTTGCCTTGTGCCGCAAGTCGGAGTCTCCGTAGGCCACCCGAATCCTGGATTGGGCCCTGGTAACGCCGTGCGCTTCTGCTAGATCAGGCCGTATATACCAAGCTCGAGTACCTGTAAGGTATGTCCACGTCAGTAGCCCTCGACTGTCCAGTGGAATCACAGATTCGAGTGGAGACTTTATAAAGTCTTTTGAGTGCTTTGTTTTGTGTCATAGGAATCGTTGATATACATGCCTGATTTATCCGATGTATCGGGATCAGTTAACTGCCTTAGGGCAAAACAACACAATCTACTCGAACTCGAGTCTCCGGACTCGAATTCGAAAAAGTGCTGGTGTAATTCGACTCAGGCCGCGGAGGTCTTACAAGAGTTGAATCCCAGTGTGTAAGTGTGAGCACCCGACTCATCCGTCAAGGCTTTATTCATCGTACCTGCAGGTACGGGTTTATTTCTCGTAGAGCGCAGCGGATGCGTTGCCCGGCCTTATTCAGATGTTATCTTCATGCTGTAAGTACGACATCCGAATTTTTGTCATCGCGGAGATGATTCGGGTGACCCAGGAGACGTAGTCTCTTTGCAGGGAAAGACATGAGGCGGAGTTGCCATACCATTCGAGTGTGGATGTTATCAACACACGGTGTAACGTATAATGAAAATAATCATAGGGCGTGCGGCCAACGCTCCTTATGGGAGTAGCCCCCGAGTGCCTATTCGAGTCGTAGACTCAAGTGGGGACTGTAAATATTTTGCGGCTGTTGTCGTCTTTTTGTTTGTTTCAGTCGAATGTGCTTTCAGTGCTCCCTATGGGAGTAACCCGGAGTCCACAATTGAATCGTTGATTCGAGTGAAGGGTTTTCATGATGCTTGGATATCTGCATAAAATTCTTCGGGTGCGCGGCCAGCGCTCCTGTTAGGAGTAGCCCCCGAGTACTTGGTTGAGTCGAAAACTCGAGTAAGGACTAAAGTAGTCAAAATGTTCTCCTACTGGAGTTGATGACGTCAGTGCTGACGATGAGATGACCTTAGTTGCCCGTGTGCGTGGCTTTGACAGGATGTGACGAGTAGTGGGTCCTACTTTATGACTTGGACTTGACCAGACATGCGTAATCTTCTGTTTTAACCGCGTCTCCTCGATTTCTGCGCGTAATGGGAGTAGTGGGGGACGGTTCGTGGTTTACCCTTGCCACGCGTCAATGTCGATGTACGCCACACGTCTGGTAGATTTTCTTCTAGCCGTTGGATGACATCTGCTAGGAGGTTAAGTAGGGGCACACCGTGCGATAATTTCCCCACATCTCTCTTCTTTCTTGCGCTTCCTCTGCCATTGCTGTTCTTGTTGCTCCTTTGCACACATCTCTTCCATGGCACTCAACCAACTCCGTGTCTTTCCCATCTACTTCTTGCGCTCACATCGCCAGCACGAGATGGGCAAGAAGAAGAATGGCGTCGCCGCTGGATCTGCGGCTACCATTTCTACCGCCAAGAAGAAGGGAGGCGCCGTCACCACGGGCACCAGCGTTGCCGGCGCTGGGAAGAAGAAGGGCACGGGGACTCCCGTTACGAACGGGTCGTGGCGCCAGTTGAAATGGATCGTGTGGGCACCTAGAGGGCGGGCGGGGGGGGGGGGGGGAGAGGGGGGTGAATAGGTGCTACTTCAAATTTTAATACTTTTGCAATTTAGGCTTGACACAAAAGGTAAATTCTCTAGATATGCGACTATGTAGAATTTCCCTAGATGCAAACCTAACTACTAGCGAGTAAATGCGAGTAAGAGTGAGGAACGAGGAAACCGTAGAGGAGCACGCGAAGACACATAATTTGTTTTACCGTAGTTTCTTCCTTGTTAGGGGAAGTACATCTGCGTTGGAGGGGTGGACGGTACTAAGCATAGAGATCAATTTGTTTTCAACTGGCTATTGAACCTACCATAACTTCTTAGGCATGTGTTACTATGAAAACATCCGTAAGAATTGTGCCAACATTTGTATTTGTACTATAGAATATAGATGTTTCAAAAACGTAAGGTTAGATAGTCATATACACTAGAAATTACTATTACCATATTTTTTTTCCTTCGTGGGCTTTATAGATATTTAACATAAACACATCCAAAATATATAGTTTATGCAATTCTTAGACATAATTGAAGAAGGAACTTTTCTTAAAATAATGTTCAAATTTGGTAAATAATAATTTTTTTGAACATATACATTACAACATCATAACA
Organism: Avena eriantha; assembly: GCA_910589775.1. Lineage (NCBI taxonomy): Eukaryota > Viridiplantae > Streptophyta > Magnoliopsida > Poales > Poaceae > Avena > Avena eriantha. The sequence goes on along the minus strand of OU342741.1, from coordinate 13,973,124 downwards.
AAGACCATTAGAAATTACGGCAAGCAACATCGCTATGTTGTTGGCTACGCACAAAATGTACATGAAAAGTTTACCACCCATATAATGGCATATGGAAAATAATATTAGAAGTATAAAATTTTAATGTAAATTTTAATTATTTTAATTAGACTTGGGTCAATATTGGTATCAAATATGTATCTATTAAATATAATTCATACTTTACATCAAATTGACTTATACTTGAAAATATCCAACCAATCATTAGTTGACCAAAAATATACAATTTAGAATAAAAGAAAATGTACGTGTTTCCTTGGGTCATCAATATTATAAAATAGCAACCCTTATATCTCAATATAATTAGAATATCTCACCAATCATGAGTTGACCCAAAACAATACACCCTCACAATACTTTTATGAATTAATATAAAGGTGAAATGGTGGAAATGAGAACACAAAGACATGCAAAAGTTGTAGTCCCACATATTAAGTTTCCCTGAATCTAAATGAAATTATATCACGCTCATGGTACATATAACAAAATTTTCTCAAATGTTGTCTGACAAAACTGACATGTTGATCATTTTTTGCACTACTGCCACAAGGACCGTCTATTAAGTATTGAAGCAATTTTTCTGGCTATGGTTTCTCTAAACTGTCTTGATCATAAAGTAGACCTATATTTTAGAACTTTTGGTATCACTTCTACATTAAGTATGATTATCACCTACTATAATAACAAAATCTAGTGCTATATTTTTGTTATACCATCAAACTTAGGTGGAAAACACACAAACACGAGTGTTACCCCAAATGGAAATTATGTGGTAGCGAACGAATCAAAGTTGAGAAAAATAATCACTACCGAGAACCCTATATTTGACGAGTATCATAAATACTCAACGAAGACTAAACAAACTCATCAAAGGTTTTGACAAGTGTTATACTCGGCAAAGCCAACTCAGCTTATGCCACGTCGATAAAACAGGTTTTGTCGAGTGTTTGTTTTTATCCGGGAACTCGGCAAAGCCTTTATAGTGTGCTAGATCGATTTTTGGCAAAAGAAAAGCAACTTCGTGGCCACTCAATAGAAATGGCAACCGCATGGTAGTTATGTTTGCCGAGTGATGTGTGTTACTTTTGGACGCAACATGCATTCGTGTTAAACTCGGCCAAGGCTTATTTCCATATGTTACAATCGGTAAAGTTGTGTCAAAATATTATTTTGCTTGATATTGTGTAATTCAAAGCAGTTCACAAGGAAACTACAGAATTCACGACACATAAGCATCACATATATCAGACATCATCATATCACACATATATGGCACACTAGATCATCATAAGTACCGCAATATGATACACGATAGGACCGAGTTCACTAGTGTACACCATAACACATCAAGTGTCAACAACTCCACAAAATAATGAAGTGTCCACAACTCCACAAAATTATCAAGTGTCCAAAAAATAATGAGTCATTACTTTGGATTGGGTTTTACTTCGAACTAATCCTCGTGTCTATTGCCATCAGATCATCTCACCAAATGAGGCCAACGGTGAAAATGACATGATTCTCGATCACCAAAGCGATTTCCATTTGGTGCTTTGTTGATTCAGAAATGAAAGCGCGAGCCATTAGGTTGTAAGCCAATATGTGATAGTAGTACACCATGAACTCCTAAAACAATCTATGTTTGAACAGATGTAATATTGCATAACTCCTTTTCGTGATTCATTTACGTGTTCAAGCTCTCTCTGTGATGCGCTACTAGCATGGGATATATCAATTGATAACCCACTGTATCGTTGCAGAGGGTAAAGATTAGTAGCACACTCTCTCGGTTTTTTTTTCAAATAAGGCACACGGTTTTTGAAGACAAATCTTTGACCAAAGTTCTGATAAACAATGTCTTGATTATGTTATACAAAATTCATATCGTCAGATTCATATTTAAAAACACTTTCTAAATGATATCAACTTTGCATCAAACGTCACAACATAATAGTGGAATTAATACGCAAAACCGGCAATGCACATACCACATCGTGTCTTTTGCATTATATGTGCCAATACCTTTGGGACAAAGGGAACCGAGTTGTCATGCCCTTCCAGCCGCAAGTTGCGTTCCTCTTCTACCGAACAAGAGTATCCAAGATTCCAAGTCATTCATCCAAAAGAAAAAAAGGAATATCCAAGTCCGGAAATGACACACACACACACACACAACTGTGTATCAGAAACGATTTTTCAGGACGTGCTTGACACTTGCCCGTTGGCTTGGATTAAACAAGATCTTCCAGCATGGCAAACACTACGCTGCATGAGGTACAGAGCTGCCAGCGCTGTTTTGTAGACGACATACCATCTGACTTATGGACCGCCCGAATTCAAAATAATTCTTCGAGGTGTGTGTTGTGTGACTGCTGCAGTGCTGCTCGTTAAATTTAGCCCGTCCGGTTGACATTGCCTACCTGGATCCATGGTATTGTTATATCGCTTATTAATCCTGATACGGATCCCGCTTAGTCGCACTAATCCAGATACTCGTTGAGAAAAGAACAATACCTCATAGCTGTGATGTGGCGATTCTCCGTGATCCTAATGATGAGCGGGAGAGAATAACGCGACATATGACTGGCTGCTGAGGAAACTGCCTGCCGGCCTCGTCGTCGGGTTGTAGACAGCTATATATTCTGGTTCCGCGCTCTAGCTATGTGGACATGATGCATCAGATCACTTCCATGACGGTGGTGCTGCTCCGGCCAATGATCTACGGTTCTGGTGCCGCCGTGCCGGCGAGTCATGCCGCGCGCATGCCGGCATCGGCATGAGCAGACTACGTGCCACCTCCTGGGCAGGATGGTCCGATCAGGTCACTGCTAGCTCAGGCCGACATCGTGTCGCCATCACGCCTGTGAAGGCCGTACGTGCTATGACGTAGTAGTACTCCGTAACTTGCAACCATGTCTGACGCTCTCTCCCGTTGCTGGCAGTAGTAGTATCCCGCTATGCACCTGGCGCACATGCGCGCGTCCTCCAACCCAACAGATAAGAGCATCCAGCAGCTGTATACTGTGCCCGCGCTAAAAAAAACGCGGCTGATATGCAGCGTCCGAGGCCATTTTTGCGCTCCATCAGCGGCTATAAACAAACACGCATTGTAAACTGTTTAGTGTGCGTTGCGTTTTCCGATATCCAAAGTGATACTCCCGATTCATATTAGTTGACTCGAATTTGTCTAGGTTTGAATGTATCTAGACATGTTTTACTTATTAGATACATCCGAATCTAGATAAATTCAAGTCAACTAATATGAGTCGGAGGGAGTGAGGCGTTGATGCAGCGCGCTATCGCTCGGGCTCGCACGAACGAAACGGCCCCGAAAACTTCGTCCTGTGCGTCTTGCGGAATGCTGCCCGATGCTGCTATTGACTCCCGCCGCCTCGGACTGAAACCCGGGAACAGTTCCCCCTCTTCCATCCAAATTTCCATAGAATTCAGTTTCTCACGAGTTGGATGTTGGGTTCCTCCTCTCCGTCGATTTCGAGCAGCGGCGACAGCCATGTCTAGGCCTCGACACAAATTCCATGGTATGACCAAGTGTCTGATTTATGGCTGGCTGAACAGTGTTCTTTTCCATGGTAAGAGCATCCAGCAGCTGTATATTATGCCAACCCTAAAAAAGCGGCTGATATGCAGCGTCCGTCGACTGAGGCCATTTTCACTCTCCATCAGCGGCTGCAAACAAACGCGCATTATAATTTTTTTAGTGCGTGTTGCCTTTACGTTATCCAAAGTGGTATATGTAAGACATACAATGCAGCACGCTATCGCTCGGGCTCGCACGAATGAAACGTCCGCGGAAATTTCCTCGTGTGCGTCTTGCCGTCCGATGCTGTTTTTTTTGAATGGACACATTATTACTTAACAGGAATGTTTACACCCGGCCTCAGCATAGCTAGGATGCACACAACCGATCAACCACACAACTAGTGAAAAAAGTAAAAATACCAGCATTACAAGACATGCTATGAAAATAAATCAACGGCCTCGAGCTACGACAGATATATCCGCAGATCACGTTGCCATCCATGTCGGGAGAAAATATCCCTTGTCGTGTCGTCCAATCTCGTACACCCCTTGCCGAAGGTTAAACTCATCAATGCCTATTGTTATGGACTTGAGTTTTGAAGAAGGAGGGAGTGTTGAAGGCATCAATCGGCTAGCAAACAAGCACACAGAGACGCAAGGTTTACCCATGTTCAGGGCTCGTAGAGGTCCCTACTCCTGCTTGTCTGCTCTTGGAATTATAGAGGGATTCGAAAGTTACAGGGGGTGCGCAGATGCAATCTCGCGAGATTGTGGAAATTACGGTTGTGATTGTCCTCCTCGCCGCCCCCTCCTAGCCTTTATGTAGATATCCTAGGTCTCAGGTAGCAAGTCGAGTCGGTTACAAGTTAGGGTTCGCCCGTTTAAACTTTCTATCTTAGGCTTTGCCTTGTGCCGCAAGTCGGAGTCTCCGTAGGCCACCCGAATCCTGGATTGGGCCCTGGTAACGCCGTGCGCTTCTGCTAGATCATGCCGTATATACCAAGCTCGAGTACCTGTAAGGTATGTCCACGTCAGTAGCCCTCGACTGTCCAGTGGAATCACAGATTCGAGTGGAGACTTTATAAAGTCTTTTGAGTGCTTTGTTTTGTGTCATAGGAATCGTTGATATACATGCCTGATTTATCCGATGTATCGGGATCAGTTAACTGCCTTAGGGCAAAACAACACAATCTACTCGAACTCGAGTCTCCGGACTCGAATTCGAAAAGTGCTGGTGTAATTCGACTCAGGCCGCGGAGGTCTTACAAGAGTTGAATCCCAGTGTGTAAGTGTGAGCACCCGACTCATCCGTCAAGGCTTTATTCATCGTACCTGCAGGTACGGGTTTATTTCTCGTAGAGCGCAGCGGATGCGTTGCCCGGCCTTATTCAGATGTTATCTTCATGCTGTAAGTACGACATCCGAATTTTTGTCATCGCGGAGATGATTCGGGTGACCCAGGAGACGTAGTCTCTTTGCAGGGAAAGACATGAGGCGGAGTTGCCATACCATTCGAGTGTGGATGTTATCAACACACGGTGTAACGTATAATGAAAATAATCATAGGGCGTGCGGCCAACGCTCCTTATGGGAGTAGCCCCCGAGTGCCTATTCGAGTCGTAGACTCAAGTGGGGACTGTAAATATTTTGCGGCTGTTGTCGTCTTTTGTTTGTTTCAGTCGAATGTGCTTTCAGTGCTCCCTATGGGAGTAACCCGGAGTCCACAATTGAATCGTTGATTCGAGTGAAGGGTTTTCATGATGCTTGGATATCTGCATAAATTCTTCGGGTGCGCGGCCAGCGCTCCTGTTAGGAGTAGCCCCCGAGTACTTGGTTGAGTCGAAAACTCGAGTAAGGACTAAAGTAGTCAAAATGTTCTCCTACTGGAGTTGATGACGTCAGTGCTGACGATGAGATGACCTTAGTTGCCCGTGTGCGTGGCTTTGACAGGATGTGACGAGTAGTGGGTCCTACTTTATGACTTGGACTTGACCAGACATGCGTAATCTTCTGGTTTAACCGCGTCTCCTCGATTTCTGCGCGTAATGGGAGTAGTGGGGGACGGTTCGTGGTTTACCCTTGCCACGCGTCAATGTCGATGTACGCCACAACGTCTGGTAGATTTTCTTCTAGCCGTTGGATGACATCTGCTAGGAGGTTAAGTAGGGGCACACCGTGCGATAATTTCCCACATCTCTCTTCTTTCTTGCGCTTCCTCTGCCATTGCTGTTCTTGTTGCTCCTTTGCACACATCTCTTCCATGGCACTCAACCAACTCCGTGTCTTTCCCATCTACTTCTTGCGCTCACATCGCCAGCACGAGATGTGGCAAGAAGAAGAATGGCGTCGCCGCTGGATCTGCGGCTACCATTGCTACCGCCAAGAAGAAGGGAGGCGCCGTCACCACGGGCACCAGCGTTGCCGGCGCTGGGAAGAAGAAGGCACGGGGACTCCCGTTACGAACGGGTCGTGGCGCCAGTTGAAATGGATCGTGTGGGCACCTAGAGGGCGGGCGGGGGGGGGGGGGGAGGGGGTGAATAGGTGCTACTTCAAATTTTAATACTTTTGCAATTTAGGCTTGACACAAAGGTAAATCTCTAGATATGCGACTATGTAGAATTTCCCTAGATGCAAACCTAACTACTAGCGAGTAAATGCGAGTAAGAGTGAGGAACGAGGAAACCGTAGAGGAGCACGCGAAGACACATAATTTGTTTTACGTAGTTTCTTCCTTGTTAGGGGAAGTACATCTGCCGTTGGAGGGGTGGACGGTACTAAGCATAGAGATCAATTTGTTTTCAACTGGCTATTGAACCTACCATAACTTCTTAGGCATGTGTTACTATGAAAACATCCGTAAGAATTGTGCCAACATTTGTATTTGTACTATAGAATATAGATGTTTCAAAAACGTAAGGTTAGATAGTCATATACACTAGAAATTACTATTACCATATTTTTTTCCTTCGTGGGCTTTATAGATATTTAACATAAACACATCCAAATATATAGTTTATGCAATTCTTAGACATAATTGAAGAAGGAACTTTCTTAAAATAATGTTCAAATTTGGTAAATAATAATTTTTTTGAACATATACATTACAACATCATAACAAAGACCATTAGAAATTACGGCAAGCAACATCACTATGTTGTTGGCTCACGCACAAAATGTACATGAAAAGTTTACCACCCATATAATGGCATATGGAAAATAATATTAGAAGTATAAATTTTAATGTAAATTTTAATTATTTTAATTAGACTTGGGTCAGTATTGGTATCAAATATGTATCTGTTAAATATAATTCATACTTTACATCAAATTGACTTATACTTGAAAATATCCAACCAATCATTAGTTGACCAAAAAATATACAATTTAGAATAAAGAAAATGTACGTGTTTCCTTGGGTCATCAATATTATAAAATAGCAACCCTTATATCTCAATATAATTAGAATATCTCACCAATCATGAGTTGACCCAAAACAATACACCCTCACAATACTTTTATGAATTAATATAAAGGTGAAATGGTGGAAATGAGAACACAAAGACATGCAAAAGTTGTAGTCCCACATATTAAGTTTCCCTGAATCTAAATGAAATTATATCACGCTCATGTACATATAACAAAATTTTCTCAAATGTTGTCTGACAAAACTGACATGTTGATCATTTTTTGCACTACTGCCACAAGGACCGTCTATTAAGTATTGAAGCAATTTTTCTGGCTATGGTTTCTCTAAACTGTCTTGATCATAAAGTAGACCTATATTTTAGAACTTTTGGTATCACTTCTACATTAAGTATGATTATCACCTACTATAATAACAAAATCTAGTGCTATATTTTTGTTATACCATCAAACTTAGGTGGAAAACACACAAACACGAGTGTTACCCCAAATGGAAATTATGTGGTAGCGAACGAATCAAAGTTGAGAAAAATAATCACTACCGAGAACCCTATATTTGACGAGTATCATAAATACTCAACGAAGACTAAACAAACTCATCAAAGGTTTTGACAAGTGTTATACTCGGCAAAGCCAACTCAGCTTATGCCACGTCGATAAAACAGGTTTTGTCGAGTGTTTGTTTTTATCCGGGAACTCGGCAAAGCCTTTATAGTGTGCTAGATCGATTTTTGGCAAAAGAAAAGCAACTTCGTGGCCACTCAATAGAAATGGCAACCGCATGGTAGTTATGTTTGCCGAGTGATGTGTGTTACTTTTGGACGCAACATGCATTCGTGTTAAACTCGGCCAAGGCTTATTTTCCATATGTTACAATCGGTAAAGTTGTGTCAAAATATTATTTTGCTTGATATTGTGTAATTCAAAGCAGTTCACAAGGAAACTACAGAATTCACGACACATAAGCATCACATATATCAGACATCATCATATCACACATATATGGCACACTAGATCATCATAAGTACCGCAATATGATACACGATAGGACCGAGTTCACTAGTGTACACCATAACACATCAAGTGTCAACAACTCCACAAAATAATGAAGTGTCCACAACTCCACAAAATTATCAAGTGTCCAAAAAATAATGAGTCATTACTTTGGATGGGTTTTACTTCGAACTAATCCTCGTGTCTATTGCCATCAGATCATCTCACCAAATGAGGCCAACGGTGAAAATGACATGATTCTCGATCACCAAAGCGATTTCCATTTGGTGCTTTGTTGATTCAGAAATGAAAGCGCGAGCCATTAGGTTGTAAGCCAATATGTGATAGTAGTACACCATGAACTCCTAAAACAATCTATGTTTGAACAGATGTAATATTGCATAACTCCTTTTCGTGATTCATTTACGTGTTAAGCTCTCTCTGTGATGCGCTACTAGCATGGGATATATCAATTGAAACCCACTGTATCGTTGCAGAGGGTAAAGATTAGTAGCACACTCTCTCGGTTTTTTTTCAAATAAGGCACACGGTTTTTGAAGACAAATCTTTGACCAAAGTTCTGATAAACAATGTCTTGATTATGTATACAAAATTCATATCGTCAGATTCATATTTAAAAACACTTTCTAAATGATATCAACTTTGCATCAACGTCACAACATAATAGTGGAATTAATACGCAAAACCGGCAATGCACATACCACATCGTGTCTTTTGCATTATATGTGCCAATACCTTTGGGACAAAGGGAACCGAGTTGTCATGCCCTTCCAGCCGCAAGTTGCGTTCCTCTTCTACCGAACAAGAGTATCCAAGATTCCAAGTCATTCATCCAAAAGAAAAAAAGGAATATCCAAG